>VZTX01015519.1:4303-70301 GCA_013400915.1 Pardalotus punctatus
AAAAAAAAAAAAAAAAAGCTATCTGAATAGGCTATTTCCTGTGAATAACCAGTTTTTATTTTCTGAGAAAAAAAAAGGTGCCATACAAATTGTCAAAATCCTAATTGTGTAAGTTCTAAGCATCCATTTAAATTATTCTGACAGGGTATGTATTTCAACAAGATTATAAAACATTCACAGTACCAAATTTGATACTTACAGTATCAATTTAGCCAGAAGCTTTAAGGTAATATTTATTCTACAAATAACTCATGATAGTGGCTCTTTCAGTATTTACAAAGGCTTAAAAGGAACTTTTGAAGCCAGAATTGTGTGCTCAAGCTCACAATAGCAACTAACAAAGGGACTCAGGGCAATATACATGAGAACACCCTTAAGCTTGTACTCATGCCCTGGTAGGTGTACTCACATAAGCAACGATCTTTGAGTTTGAA
This sequence comes from Pardalotus punctatus, assembly GCA_013400915.1. Lineage (NCBI taxonomy): Eukaryota > Metazoa > Chordata > Aves > Passeriformes > Pardalotidae > Pardalotus > Pardalotus punctatus. The sequence continues at coordinate 4,738 of VZTX01015519.1, forward strand.
ACATCAGAATGAAATGCCTACAGGAATGCAGATAATACAAGGATGTTGCAGCGAGCATATAGGAGGAAGATACAATCTGAAAACAACTGAAAATTAATAATATGCAGTTTGACTTGTGGTTTAGGAGCGGTATTCTCTTATTTTCTTTTCCCACCAAAACCACACAGCTACTTGTTCTCCTCTAGCTCTCCAATTGGAGGCACAAAAGGTAAAGATCACAGGTTGGGATAAAAAAAATTTACTGGAAACAACAATGAGACAAGAAAATGAACAATAACAACAACAATATTAGTAACTAAAGGTATAAGACAAAGAAATAATTTACATGGAAGGCCCACAACAATAAACAAATACTAGATGGCTTCCCCTACCATGCTTTCTTTACAGGAAGGAAGCCCTTCTCCCTGGAAGAGAGAGACAATCCCTTTTCCCCACTCCAGCAATGATATGAAGAGAAACCAAACAATCTCCAGGTCCTCGTCATGCCCCCTCCTGGCTACTGCAAAAAACTAGCCCTGTCCTGTCTGGAACCAGGACAACTTGCAATAGTCATTCTAGTAAGTGTATACACTTCATAGTCAGGAGACAAATTATTTTCCTGTGACTTTCAAAATTAAGAAAGTTGAGATAGCATGACTGGTGGCCTTTGCAGATATTCAGCTACCAATTCTTCAGTGAATCACCAGACCTATACACTTCAGTGTAGAAATAACTTCAGTAACTGCAGTTACAAGATTTTGAAAACACAAAAGTCAAAGTAGGGCAAAAGCTTGAACTTTACTGACAGAAATTTCCATAGGTAAAGTTTATGCCAAAAAAAGCTAAAGAAAATAGATTCAGGGTTTTTATTACTGCATAATACTAGTCATGTAAAATGTATTTTACTGAGGTTCCTTTAATAATTACTACAAACAATTTGTGGCCATATAGCAATTTCTACCTGGCACACTTTGACAGATTAGTTACTTGAGCTGCAAAGCATACCCAGTGCTACCTTGAAAGATGAACAGTGTGCATATTAGCTTAAGCCAAAAAAGTCCTTTCAGAAATGGCACAGTGGCACAAACTGATATAGAGCCCAAGAGAAGTGAACATGCAATTAAATATGATTAGCAATGGATTATCAACTGATTATCAACTCCCTGAAATTTTTTCTTCATTGCACATCCCCTTTTACAGTAGTAGAATTGGTCCTAAATTGTTGTCATTGTAAAATCAGAATTAGCTCTACAAAACCAAACCAAACAAAACCAAAAATAAAAACAAACCAGAACAAAAAAAAAAAAAAGTGGGAAAAATCATACTAACTCTTCAATTACAAGATTTACAAAGACTGATTTTTTAGAAAAAAAAACTACTTATAAAGGCATGTGGTCTGTCTAACTTTAAGTCCCTTGAAAGCCAAGCGTGCTTCTCCCTGATTTCACATTGAGTTGACTTGTTAGTATTCTCCAAATCCTGCTTCCACAATTGGCATGGAAATCCTCTTTGATTTGTAAAGTCTTTGGGGACCTTCTAGTTCACCTCTTCTTTATCAACATCATCTAAAAGAGGCAGTTGCTTCCCACCCCTAAGAAATGTATTTATATTCAGTAATTGAAAGAGAGTAAGAAGAGTGGCAAAAAGCCTCTTCTTTGTCTCAAGTCACTGTTATAATTCATCATAACACCTAATTCATCCAAATAAAGCTTTCTTCTTAACTCCCAAGACTGAAAGATTTGGAAAATGGGAAGAAAAAAAAAAGGTCATGGTGACCAGTTAAATATAACTGAAAATGCAATTTTTTTCCCAATTTTTCTTTCTCTCAGATTTCCAATATATATTTTCTGAATGAGTTAAAAAAAAAATCTCTTGAAAGTAAATCTTTCCTGCTCAGTTTAGAATCCTGGGAAAGAAGGAAAGCTACCTGTAGCACAACCTTTGGTTTTTTAAATATGCTACCTCGGTTGATTTTTTCCCCAAGCAATTCTGTTACCTTCCAAAAATTACAAGCAATTTTCTTGAAAAATATTTCACACAAATTAGTGAGATTCTAATAAGTCAGTCTCCTTTCCGCCTATCCACAGGATCTGAGAGGCATCCATGGGCATATGTGGGAGGGGCAGTTGAAGAAATCACCTCACTCAGCCATGCTGTCTTGGTTTGAAGACAGGTGTCTGCTAAGGAAGGTGTAAACCTCCCTTAAAACCCACAAATGTGAATCCCCTTCCCTCCGAATTATTATAATTTTGAAATCAAGGGCTTTCAGGCAAAGGATATGGGGAAAGGAATAACAGTTCTTTACTAATATCTATGGCAAGGCAAACAATCAATAACAACAGTAGCAATAACAAACAAACAAACAAAAACCAGCAGATGCGGTGACAGAAGTCTCTGAGCTGCCAAGTGCTTTTCCCGTTGGGTGCAGTTCCGGTCACAGCCGGCAGGGGCGCTGTCGGGCTCCCGGCCGGGCAGGGCGGGTGCGATGACTCCCGCGCAGCTGCAGGGGGCGCTGTGGCGCGGTCAGCTCTGTGGGTGCGGGCAGTGCTGAAGTACCCAGAGGCAGCGGGCGGGGCGGGGCGGGCAGGGCAATGGCGGGCGTGCAGCAGACGTGGGGCAGGAGCTCAGAGCAGGGAGCAGGGGCGGCAGAGACGAGCCCAGCCGGGCTTGCCGGCAGAAGGTGGCAGAGACTCCCCAGCCGTGGCAGTGCTCCCACAGGGAGAGCTCGGGGCGGCGGCTGCCGGCCCCCTTGGGCAGGAAACTGCCGGCACAGCCAGGAGGATGTGCCCTCCAGGAGATGTCCCTTTCTCAGACGAAGGTTCACTCACCAACGCGAAGCAAAGCAGTGCAGATCCAAAGGAACTTTTCTGCCACTGGTAACTGAGGAGTCCACCGTCCCCCACTGCTGCCTCCTCAGCTGCCCGTGGTCCCAGTGTGTTCTCTGAGGACCACCTGTGCTCCTTCCTCCCCACGCCCAGCTAGCCCCTTTTGTCTCTTACAAAAGAAGTTAATGGTCCTTAAGTATCCAGTTATTAGTAACCTAGCGACAGGGAAGGGGAAAAAATTCCCCACCTCTCAACCTCCAACACATGCAAAGAGGCAGAGAAGAATACACCTACACTTATGTCACTCCAGTTCACAGCCAGGCACCATAGCACAGCCACCTCCTTGATAAGTTTAAGCTAAAGCCATGTTTTCATACATGCATTGTGGTGGAGCTGTGCAAACAAATTGATCTTCCCTAGTGCTTGTCATATCCTTGATCCCAGTCTGCACAATCTGAAGACACACAATTGTATAAAGAAATGGATCAAAATTGAAACTTAACAGAAGAATAGGATTGCTTCTTTTGTACTATTATCCCAAATAATTTTTATGCAGTTTCTTTGATTTCCAATTATCCAAACATGACTACTCTGAGCAGTTTGATAATGTCTTGACTGTCTTCTCAAACAATGGTTTCTGATTCCAAATGTATGATGTGTTCAAACACCCAGATATAGGGGGCAAAAAATATGGAGTTAAATGAAGAAACTCAAAGTTAGAGTTTAAAGTTAAAATAATATCTATTAACTCTTTGACAATTCATTACAGTATTTTGTAATAAATAGTATTGCATCATTTCATAATATTTTTTTAAGAGGTTGTGTTCTTGAACTCCTTTTCATGTCTTCCACACTGTGACATTAAAACATGTGAACATACTGTATACTAATATTGTCCTTAAACAAGGTTGGATGGCTTTCACAAATAAATAGCTATCTTTCTGCAGATGATCTCAACATTGGATGTGTTTCCTGATGTTATCTCACTTGGAATGTTCTTGGCTGAGGGTCAAGGTCATTTTAATCCTAACAAAGCTAAAAAATTATATTTTAAAATGCCCATTGTCTTCTCCATTCTTATAAACTGAGAATCCAATCTCTTCAATGCTGTGAATCATGCTAACTCTATTTAAGTTTCATTGAGTGAATACTCAGTGAAATACTCAATTAATACAATACTATTCGTGTGCATTATAATTAGAGGCCGTTTCCCAGGGCACTGTATTGGGACATAAGAGACCTGAGGCTCTGCTAACACTTCTGAAGGGCAGGGTTTGACTCACAATGGTGTAGTCTGAATGCACAATCTTAATTTCATTGGGGACTTTAAATGCTTCTGAAACATTGCAAAGGATATAAATAATAATGCTTTCCATAACTGAGTGGCATTTGCATGCTGTTCTAAATCAGTATTAATAAAAAATAACTAGTCCACACATGGGAAGCTATTAGCTCTGACATCACAGTCATCGTAAAGAAAGACCATGGGAGAAAACACTTGTGCTATCTCCTGAACCTTTCTCTTTTCTCTTTTATTTCCTTCTATTTTTTCCAAATTCCATATAGAAGCAAGACAAAATCCTTAAATATTTTACCAGAAGAGCTATCCTACTGACCCTAGCATCCATAGTCTCATGCAACTTTCGCAATTATTCTGTCAATCCTTCATCATCCTTGTTTTCACTGCTAAACATGTTTACCCTCAGCTTATCCAGGAAGTCTTCTGTTGCCTTCCATTCCCATTCTTTTTGAAGAGGTACTTTTGCTGAAAAATTTTTTTACTAAACACAACACATTTGAAGAGAAAAAGAAAATAGTTTACATACCCTAGCAGGAGCATGAAAGATGATCTTGAATAGCAGATCATGTTCCTTAAGGGTGCCACAATTGCGTCAGCCACAGCAATCTTCTCTGTAGAGAGACAGAAGTCCATTTTCAGGTACTGAATAGTACAACTTTGTGAATCTTAAAGCTCACTGCTACAAGCTAAAGAAAGCGCCTTTGCTTTATTAACCAGTTCCTGATCTATTTTGATCACATGGCTGAGGAAATATTAAAGAAAAATAAAGGCTACCCATCTCTATTTCCCTCTGAAAAGCACTATTTAATTTGGCACACAGGAACTACATTTGTTTGATTTCCTTAAGATGTCTTTCATTGAAAAATAAAATTTGATGTGTTCCGGTTACTGTTGTTACAACAAACAGATCTGTGGGAGGTTTATGTGGTTTCTTTACATATACAGAGATGATGTATATTTAGCCCAGAGTTAGCAAGTGGATACATGAAAAATCATGTGCCTCAAGTTCAAATTACGTGTTATTGGGATAAAGGCTTTCTTTTTATTTCAACTTTGAAAATAGCAAAGGGGATTTACTTTTTTTAGAAGACAAAGGCAAGTTTAACTCCTTGACAGATGTCAAAACTCTTGTTCTTTATTTAAGTGGTATTTACATGAGCACAGATTTGAAGAAACATCGCAGATAGTCAGGTATTAGGACCTAAGTTGTAGTGACATATTTTTTTCAGAATTGTTCTATCAGATATATTCCAAAATTAGAATCATTATCATTATTATTATGACCCTACCCTAGAGGCCTTGATAAGCCAAAGACTATGGCTTATCAGTCCCCCTGTGCTTTATTAGATTACCATAACTTTAGTATACCTAAAAAAACCAAGATATGTCTAATATATATCATACCTTTACCTCAATCAGCTTTTTTCTCTTTGGAAAGGCATGGAAGGAATACTAATAAAACTGTTAGCATGGGAAAAAAGAACAAAATTTTAAAGTCCTAGAAATTAAAATTTCATAACAGTGTTTTGCAGTTATTTTTCATTATATATGTGCAATTATTAGATCTTAATTCTTCTCTTGACAAGCAAGAAACAAGATTACTAATCCAAATCTTTCCCATCCCAACACATTCTAAATATTGTGCTGCTGGATTTCCCTCACAGCAAAAAAAGCCAAAGGCAGCATAGAGGGGAACTAGATTTGACAAATGGAGAATGTAAATAGAGCAGTTAGTGGCTTCTTAATAAAAGGTAGAAACCTAATGCTTCTCTCTCTACTGCATCACAGTAAAATACAATTGATGCTGTTGCAAGGAATTCCAGGGTTAGTGCAGGAATTATATCTCAAAACATGATGATTAATATTTTTTAATAGAATATTTAAGTCTATTTTTTCTACCAATATCAATCTCATTTAAAAAGGGGGAAATCAATAAAAATTTGGCTGACAGAGAGAAAAAAAGGAGTAAAGGTATTCAAGAATTCTCAATGTATCCTTTCTCTTCACAAAAAGAGCAAGTAATAAAACTTCCATTTAAAAGCATATAAAAAGATCCATAATTAAGGTATCCATATGAGTACAACTGAAAGATGAAATAAAATACTTTTGAAGTGCAATTTTATGGAGCTCAGACTCTTCTCTTCCAAAGCACCATGTTTCTAAAATATCAAAAAACATCTTTAATAAAATGTAAATTTCAAAACAACAAAATGCACTTACCTTACAAGTAGATGAAATTATTTTTCCATTCCATTCCTCCTAATTTATATCAAAGTACCTCTAATTATTTTCTTTGCAACCAGCAGGCAGTAAATTAAGTCTGTCAATTCAGCTACAGAAGTCTTTCGTGTTATGAATACAACTAAGTACAAATTACATGAAAATGCTGCAAAATCCCTCATTTCACTGCAGTTAATGTTTCTGGGAATTTATTTTAATAAGAAGTAGCTACTCATAGCATGTATTTAATATAAATGTTAATAGTATAATAATATTTCTATTTTATAATGATAATTTATTTTAAAGTGTTTTAAGTTGATTTTACTATATCTATAATGATTTTTGACACAAAGTCCTTCAGATTACCCCATTCTTTTCATGAGGTTATGAATTCCTAAGGCTGGAAAATAACATAGAGGATTTGAGAGAAACTGTCAAATGCATATTGAACTGTAGACATTTTTCTTCAAAGCATGACATTATTCAGAAGGTATAAAGAGCTTTATAGAAAAAAAACCCAAAAAACAACAAAACAACAGACTCAGATGTGAAGAACATCTATTCCTATTTTGGGTGATAGTAAGGTAATAGAAATTAATGTAGGTAGTTACATTGTTATTCATCAGAGCAAGAACCAAAATCAAGCACACTGAAGCAAAAATACTAACACACCTCGTTCTGCAATTCTTTCACCATATCTAGTATTAGTTCAGCAACTACTTTTTTGTCAGATTAGCATGCCAGCAAGGACTCAAACCCATTCCTAGAAGGTGTAACCTTTTAGGAATCCGGGACTCTGGTCAAATTAGCATTGTGCTGCTTCTATCTCAGCATCAGTACAGAAAGAAAAGCATCTATTTGGAAAGTAGCTTGATACAAAGTAAGCTTTAGGCTCTGATACAAACACACATTAACAACAGGGAAGCAAAAACCTTTTTTCTCAGGTGCTATTTTAGAATACAGGAAAGATACTTAGAGATTGTTTGTCAGTAACGAAATGGATTAGTAAAATAAAGAATAATAAACTACAAAATGTTATAAAAGAGCAAATAATGGTGTGTTTTATGAAGTTGTTTGCTGGCTTTGCAACTTAAAATAGAAGATAACACCACCATGATTTTGCCCTGGAGCACTGAGCGAAGCACAGCCCAAACAACTCAGACACTGAAAAGAGAAAGCACTAACCTCCTCCTTCAGCCTAACACAACTCAATTCTTTGACTGTATGTAACCCAGAAGGCCTAGTCCTGTTTTGTGTTTCTTTTCTTTGCTCTTTCTGGCTTTCTTTGTGTATTTTACTTCCTCTACACATTTCTTTTCTGTGTTTTTATTTATTATTCTCTGTCTTTCCATCTTTCCATCTCCATGTTATTTTTATATCTCTCTTCTATCATGATAAAATTTTTAATATTTATGACCTGAACAGTCTGGCTAAGAAGCATATCTGTTAGAAGACTATTCCTTCTGACAAAAAGTTGAATCTGTGATTCATTCCAATTCCCCACCTCTGAGCTAAGATAATACTGGATATGTCGCCCTTACAGGCTCTATCAAGAGCCAGCTCTTCCTACTGTCGCATTATTATTTCTGTTTGACTTCTTCAGTTGTGGAAGTTAGCAAGCTACTTAAGTGAGTCCATCCCTTCCAGAGATGGTCTTATTAACACTGAAATTATTATTTTCCTCAGATCTTTATTTTTTCAGAAACAGCATATAGGCTGGGTCTTTCAAATCACTTGGGAGGTAACAGGTGAGCAGAGGGGAAGATGTTGTCCAAATGTTCTCTCACTATAATCACATTAGTAATGATTCTGTTTGATTTGTCCTAAACTGTTTGTGTGTTATCATACACTTCAACTCCACAGATTCTTGAGCACTTATTTGAACTTTTGATTATTTTCTCACCATCTATGGAGAAAAGAGACAGCAAGTGCTAGGCCCGCAGAAGAGAACCAGTAATTAACTTTCCCTCATTTATTCAAAAAGACCAGTGAAGTATGAAGATTCACATTGATTTCTGTAAGTTTTCTGAGCATTCTCTTACAGTGGAATGCTTACTGAGGAAATGTACTGAAATTCCAGAGAGAAATAAACTTCCTCCTTTCTCTGTTGTCACAATGCTTTTAATTTTCAATTGCTGATTTAGAAGCATTGTTGCAGTAAATGATGGTCTACAGAGATACATGCTGCAAGGTGTCTTGGGATGGCCACTTATTTTTTATTTAATAAACAAACAGATTTGGGGAAAAGATATGCAAGAGATCAAACACAAAAACCTTTCTTCAAATCATGTTGACACAGGTTTGATATTGTTGCTCCTAGCTCCTTAAATATTTCTAAATTGGTCTCTCTCCTACTATTGCCTTCAATATAATATATTTTACTCCAAAATAACACATTCTATTTGCCTGGTATTAATTCATTGCACATGCCTTATAGTAAGTTAGGGAAACTGTGTCATTAAATATGGACGTTGGCTTATATGATATCTACAACTGCATAGACATCCATACATTTTCAAAACTATAGTCTCAACTGGATAGTTCATCTTAACTTTGAAATAGTTCACTTTCTATGCACTTAAGCTTTTGTGTACTGAGGTTTTAGCAGGGCTAAGATTAGATACATGGATGAAAATAATGCCAAAAACAATTACTATTTCCAATAAGACAAAGAGAATAGTAAAAGCAAACCCTAATGTTTATAATAGTCATGTTACAGAAAGCATAGTGGGTAACATTTACTAATAATATTTTTTCTTTTAAAAACATAGCTGAAATAGCATTTCAGTACCATCTCTCCCTGTTTCTTGAGCCTTTCTAAATCTTTGGGAAACCCATACATATGTCTGTAGTCAGCATCAAATAAATTTCCCCAAGAAAAAGCCTTTAAAAACCAGAAAAATAGTTTTTAATTGAGTAAATGGTAAGTGTGACTAAAGCAACATAAATATTCTAGCAATGCTAAAATCAGTGGTCTTGCTGCAAGGATGCTATCAAAAGTTCTGCTTCTCCTTCTTTTTCCAGCTAATAAAATGCAAATAGCTGGTCTAATTTTCTTTCACAGTTCCTTTATAGATCCCTTGTGTTCCCTCCATGTTCAGAGAGAAGTATGTGGAGCCCCTTTCCTCTCAAAGACACTTAAAATAGCTCAAGTGCCTATTCTCTTCTATTTGCCTCCTTTAGGATTACAGAATCAAAGAATAAGTTGAGTAGGAAGGGACCCACAAAGACCATCAACTCCAGCTCCTGGTCCTGCACGGCATCATCCCTAAGAGTCACACCATGTGCCCAAGAGCATTGTCCAAATATGCTTCTTGAGCTCTGACAGGTTTAGGGCTGTGATTAGTTCTCTGAGAAGCCTGTTCTGCCACTGAACAACCCTCTGGTTGGAGAACTCTTTTTTAATAGCCAGCCTAAACCTCCCCCGACACAACTTCAGGGCCTGTCACTGGTCACTATAGAGAAGACGTCAGTGTCTGCCCCTTCATTAGGAAGTTGAGTTGCAGAGTCAGTCTTCTCCAGGCTGAACAGACCAAATGACCTCAGCCACTTTTCATATGGCTTCCCCTCAAGGCCCCTCACCGTCTTCATTACCCTCCTTTGGAGACTCTCTAATAGGTTTATATCTTTCTTATATTGTGGCACCCAAAACTGCACACAGGACTCCAGTAGAGGCCACCCCAGTGCAGAGCAGAGCAGGACAATCCCCTCCCTTTCCCAGCTGGTGATGCTGTGCCTGTTGCAACCCAGAACACAGTTGGCCCTCCTGACTGCCAGGGCACTGCTGACTAATGTTCAACTTTCTGTCAACCAGGACCTCCAGGTCCCTTTCCATGGCACTGCTTTCCAGCATCTCATTCCCTTCTGTCTATATATCCACTGTTGCCTTATCCTAGGTGCAGAATCTGGCACTTTCCCTTGTTGAACTTCATGTTGTTGATTATTGTCCACTCCTCTAATTTGTCAAGAACTCTCTGCAGGGCCTCCCTGCATTCAAGAGAGTCAGCATTTCCTCCCAATTTCATATCATCAGCAAACTTGCTTAGTATCCTCTCCAGTCCTGCATCCAGGTCATTAATGAAGATGCTGAAGAGGACAGGGCTGAGGGTGGAGCCCTGCAGAACCCCACTAGTGACAGGTCACCAACCCATGAGCCAGCTGCTCACCCATCCCATGATGTGTTTATTCCACTTTGGGTTGGACATTTTGTCCAGAAGGATACTGTGAGAGGCAGCATTGAAAGCTTTGCTGACATCCAAAAAAATCACACACACCTTGATCAGTCAGGTGGGTTTTCTTCTCATAAAAGGAAATCAGACTTGACAAGCAGGACTTTCTTCTCATGAAGCTGTGCTTGCTGTGACCGATGACTGCATTGTCTTTCAGGTATTTTTCAAAACCTCCCAGAATAATCTTATCCATAAGTGAGGCACATAGACTTGAAGTGAAACTATCAGGCCTGTAGTTTCTGGCGTCCTCCTTCTTGCCCTTCTTGAAAATCGCGACAACATTCATCAGATTCCAGTCAGCTGGGACCTCTCCAGGTTCCCAAGATTGCTCAAAAATTGAGAGAGGTTTCACAATGACATCGTTAACTCTTTGAGGATCCTTGGATGAATCCCATCAGGCACAATAGATTTATAAGGATCCAGCTAGAGCAGCATATTCCACACAAATTCAGGGTCGACTGGTGGTTGATCATTCTTGCGGTCACAGTCCTCCAGCTCAGGGCACTGAAACCCGCTTGTTCCATCATCTGTGTTGAAGACAGAGCTAAAGAATGTATTACACACCCCTGCCTTGCTCATGTTCCTGTTTGTGAGGTGACCATCCTCATCCTGTAAGGGGTTGATGTAATTTTTACACTGCCTGCTGCCATTAACATGTTTGAAAAACTCCTTTTATCATCCCCAGCAGTTCTGGCCAGCCTCAGGCCCAGCTGAGCCTTGGCCACATGAATTTTCTCCCTACGATGGCAAGCAATGGGGAGTCTGTATTCTTCTCATGCCACTTGACCCTGTTTCCACTGGACATACACCTTCCTTTTCTGTCTTATTTCCAAGAGAAGAGTCCTGTTCAGCCAAGCTGGCCTTCTGCCTCAAAGAGTCTAATGCAGCTGACATAAATGCAGAGGTCAAACATCATAGAAAGTGAATTCAAATGACATTAATCTCTCCCGACAAGTGTTAATGAAATAAATTGGTTTCCATTCTAGAGGAAAACAATATTTCATATCTATCAGATGCTAATACATTCCATTGTACTTTAGCATAGTTTTAGTTACAATGGATATAAAAATAATTTGATTTATTTAGCAGTAGTTTTGTATCTGCTCCCACTAAAAAACAGACCAGATGTCAGATCATTACACATAATGAAAAGATATACATATCTTCTTACCTATCAGCTAAGCTACCCAAGTATCTAACACAAAAAATAGATGTATAAAACATAATTAGCACCATGAGAAAAATTAATTTTTCATTTCACTGACCAAAAGAAACTTAATAAAATGTTCTCTCTCCTGAGAAACAGCAAGTGGGGAAATAAGCTATTTCTCTGAAACGACTTCATTGAACTTCTATGAGACCAAAAGTGATTATGGGAAGACCTATAACTCATAGCCAGCAAACTTAAATGTAATCTTCATACTAAGCACCATGTGAAATAGAAACCAATCCTTTGATTATAGGAAACTCTTTTCTTTCTAGCTGAAAGCTACACAGGGTACATACAACTAGAAAAGACTCTTCTGAGTTAGTACACACTTCTGAGTTAATTTGCTTATGGTATGCTATATTTTTTCCAACAAATCAAAGCCAGAGATCTGAAAGCAATGGTCCAGACATAGGCAAGCAAGAATTTGTTTAGATAAAAATAGCCAATAGCACAACTGAAACCGTACAGAGCCGTGTATGGCTCTTTTTCACTGAGATAAAAAATGAAAAAACAAAAAAATCTGTTGTGGAAAATAAAGTCCTCTTCTGTACTGACAGACAGTATGACACATTGTGTTCAATAACACAGAGGCCTACCTCTAAATAATGTAGCTGTTCTCCTGGTGCCTTGTTTTCTGTTCTGAGACAGCTGAACTCCCTAAATTTAAGGCCCTGTTAGGACAAGATTGCTATTGCTGCTTTGCAGTTTAGACTGGACAGTTCATGTCTCCCAAGTGAAGACTCTTGGTTTTCATTAGGCTCTCATACCCCTATATGTTGAACTCCAAAATATCAGTTCTTCATATTTTCTCACTCTTTAAAAGCTTGGTTATGGTTTTCAATTAGGAAAAAAGTGACATTCAAGTCACAGCATGTTGTTATTTACAAGTATAGGACAAATGTCAAAAGTTATTAATCCAATTCCAAGCACATCCTTCAATGTAAATATTAAAATAAACTTTTTAGTTCCTATTGTATCACTCCTGAAGTATATAAGGGCATGCAGGAACAGAAATAAGGTCCAACTAGGAAACTTAATTCTTCATTCATTTTTTCCTCAGGGAAAAATACAAATTCACCCTTGTAAGGGTAAGTTAGGAAATATAGGTGTTTCTTAAAATTCTCTATTTATTATGGCTTGATTCAAACTCATTTCTTACATGCATTAGCAAAACATCAAGTCATGTCACATCACTGTAAGTCCACCAGACATTAATTTTAAATTGTACTGTTTTCATTCTCAAGCATTGTTTCATAATCTGATTTTTTAAAAAAAAAAAATTAAAAAAAATATTGAGGACTCCAAGAACAATTCTCAAGCCTGTAATTAAATAGTGGTCAAATTCAGCATGAAAATTTACTATGACCTGGACACAGCTTTGACTCAACAACTGACACGCTACAATATGAAAAGTGTGCAAGGGAAACCAAATTTGTGATTCCCTTTGCAGTCACACTTGAAACAGTCACACTTCATCCATCTGGTTAATTTCAAAACTTACAGGTACATTACTTTACCTCTCATTTCTGTTTAGACAGTGACATTTACTTTTATACAGTGGATTGCAATGGGATCCACCATATAAATCATCACAAAAGCCTTCAACAAAAGCAAGCAAGTCACATTCTGCTGTTTAATGATCTCAGTGCTCTATTTAACAAGCTGTTAAAGAATATGGGATTAAAAATTGGAATTATGCAGTAAACAACACTCAAACATGTAAGAAATTTGAATGGAGAAACAAGACCTGTAAAGAAAGGCCATTTAGATGGAATATGGTTATGTATAACCAGGGGTCAGTTAAAATGGAATTATACATACTCTCTTTCATAAGCAGTAGAACGAACTTTCTTCAAGGTTTGTAAATGAAAGAAAAAAATAATACCACTTGTGATTTAAAACAGAAACAAAAGGGTTGGACAAACTTACTAATGAAAGACAGGCCCAGACAAACTTTCTTAGCCAGTTTCTGCTCATTTAGTCCAGCGTCAGCTATACAAATCAGAAAAGATTTGCAAAACTAAACTGCACACTATACTACATGCAGGATAATGAGAAGTAAAATAAGCCCTTAAAAACACCTTCCCCCCACACCCCTCCCTCCTTCCCAGCTCTACATCTTACCCCAGCGGCACAAGGACACAGAGAATGGGGGTTATGGTCAGTTCATCACCTGTAGCTTCTCCCAGTGCTCAGGGGAAGGAGTTGTTCCCCTGCTGCACTGTGAAGTCCCTCCCATGGACGAGAGTTCTCTGTGAACTTCTCTGATGTGAGTCCATCTCAGGAGCAGCAGCTCCCTGTGAAATGCTGCGAGTCCAATCCCACAGGTGACAGTCCTCCCAAAAATACTGCAGTGTGGGTCACTCTTCCACAGGGTGCAGTCCTTCAAGGACAGGCTGCTCCATTATGGGAGCAGGGCCCCTCTCTCCATGGGTCTCCCACAGGAGAGCCTCCTCCCAGGCAACTGCCCTCTCTGAGCTCTGGCTTGGGCTTCTCTACTGACTGTGGGTGGATCTCTGCTCCCTGTGGACCTCTACAGGCTGCAGGGGTACAGCTGATTCTCCATGGGCTGCACCATGGGCTGCAGGGGAATTTCAGCTCCAGTGCTTGGAACACCTCTTGCCCCTCCTTCTTCACTGAACTTGGTGTCTGCATAGTTGTTTGTCTCACATATTCTCACTCTGCTCATGTCTGGCTGGAATTAAAACTGTGCCACAATGTTTATCTTGATTTCCTCTTAACTCTGTTACCACAGAGGTGTTACCACCCTTTCTAATTGGCCCAGCCTTGGCCACATCCATCTTCAGAGCCACCAGGGATGGGCTCTGCCAGACATGGTGGAAGCTTCTAGCAGGTTCTCATAGAAACCACCACTGTGACACCCCCACTACCAAAAACCAGACCATGCAAAACCAGTACACACAGATTTAAACTTTAAAATAATCTCAGGAATTTTTATAAGGGAAGAAAGGTGTTTGCATTGAATATTTCCCATTAAGTGATTTTTTGTATGTATAACACCTATAATGTCCATGGCCTTTTGCAAACAATTAGGTTTAATAATATTCTTCTGTGCCTTCCTAAAAAATTCAAATGCATCCACCGGTGTCCTAATTTCAGTGGAAGCTGCTCTAGCATTAATCTTTTGTTGTTGTTGTCAAATTAGGCAAGTATTTTCAAATAGCTAAATGTGGATTGAGAGCCCAATATTGCATTCTCATGATATAAAAAGCCTCATTAAAAAGAAGAGAAATCTTAGTTTCTGGTTTCATTCCACAGCAATAAAGTCAGTAGTCATTTATTTAAACCCCCACCACTTGCAAACAATAATCATTTGCAGTCCTACACCTTAAATCAAGGCAGAACGAAAAGCAAAAGAGGAGGGGAGGAGGGAAGAGGTGGAAAGCTGGAGTGGGGGGGAAGGTGGAAAGGGAGGGAAAAAGGAGAAAAGGAAGAAAGAGGAAGAAAAACGAGGAGGGAGGGAGGGAACAGGAAAAGAGCAGGGAAAAGTAAAAAGAAAACAAAATAAAAAGAGACTTGATGAATGCAGAAATTACCCAGCACCAAGGACAGGTTGTCCCAGCAATTTACTCTGCCATAAAAAGAAAACAATGTAGCCTGTTGGTATTAGATGTATCTAAATGCATTAGATGGGGCCTGATGAGGCTCAGTGTCTTTAATGTCTGTTTACTGCTAAAAGGACAGTAACTCACTCATTTGGTTTACATCTTCCCGCTTCCTTCTGCCGCCTCAGGAGAGCCACTCTTTCCAATTTATTCTTGTGTTAGGTGTTATTCCATCCCAGGTACAGAACCAAGCATTTGTGCTTTTTAAATTTAGCCCCATTAATCATTGCCCAGTGCTCTAAGCTATCCAGATCCCTCTGCAAGGCGTCTCATCCCACAAGAGAGTCAGCAGCACCTCCCTGTTTGGTATCATCAGCAAATTTGGTGCATTCAACTCCTACAGCCAGATCACCGAGAAATATATTGAAAAGAACTGGTCCTAGAACGAAGCCCCAAGGAACACCACCGGTGACCAGTCCCCAGCCAGATGTAGCTCTGTTCACTGCAACCCTTTGACTTCTGTCCTTCAGCCAGTTCTTCACCCAGTGCACCATGAACCCACTCATTCCATGATTGGACAGCATGTCCTGAAGGATGTTGGGAAGGACAATATAAAAAGCCTTTCTAAAATCCAGAAAAAACGCACCCACCACCTTCCCTTTGTCCACTAGGCAGGTGACCTCATCACGAAAGGACAGCAAACAGGACCTTCCCTTTGTGAACCCATGTTGACTGTACCTGATAATCATTCTTTAGATGTCTCTCAATAGCAGGCAGCACGATTTTCTCCAAAATTTTCACAGGTTCTAAGGTTAAACTAACACATCTGTAGTTTCCCGAGTCTTCCTTCAAACACTTCTTATAAATTGGGATAACATTGACCAGGTTCCTATGAGTGGAGACCTCCCCAGATTCTCAAGACCTTTGCTAGATGATTGAGAAAGCCATAACATCCTCTAGCTCCCTTCAGCAGTCTGGGATGAATTTCATCAGGCACCATGGACATATGAATATTCAGCTAATACAGCTGGTCCCTTACAATTTCAGTGTCCACAAATGGGAAGTCACTGTTCCCATACTCATGGTCCTCCAGCTCAGGGGACTGGGAAGCCAAAGGTCTCCCAGTATTTTTAAAACCTGAAGCAAAAAAAACATTGAATGCCTCTGCTTCTTCTTCATCCTTATTAGTCAGGTGACCATTTTCAATAAGTATTGGCCCAATGTTGTCCTAGATCTTCTCTTGTGGATAGCATTTTTAACAAACACTTTCTTGCTATCTGATGCAACACTGGCCATTTTCAACTATAATTGAACTTTGATCTTACATGTCTTCTCCCTGCATGTGCAAACCACAACTCTATAAGCTTCTTGCAGAGCTTGACCTTGCTTCCAGAGATAGCACAATCTCTTTTTCCTTCTGAGCACTACAGTGAGTTCAGTTTAGCTGTTCTTCTGCATTGCTTGCTTGACTGAAGACTCTTACTGTGTTTTTAAAAGGTGGAAAATTTTCATGCGGCATTGTGACTCGTATGTGAATTATTACAGAACCCAGGCCAGCAATGGGCTCCCTGGTTTCAAGGTGTTCCTGTGATGCATGGTGCAAATGTCAGAGGTATGTTTCACATCCTCTTTAGAAAGGCTGTCCTGCTTTTAAAAAGGTTTTCAGAAATTGCTAAGCCATGCATTAGAAGCAACACTCAAAACATTGAAAAAAAGTTTGGACGTGTTTTCAAGGTTGTCAGCCTTGGAAACACGTTGAAATCAGAAAAGTTCAGGTCTTGCTTATATTCAAAGAAAAACCCTTAAAACAAAGAGAACTGTGCCATGCCCTCAGAGGAAATGTCTGCTCCAGCCCTTAAAAAAAAAAAAAAAAAAGAAAGATTGGGCACCAGAAAGCAGTCTGTCCAGGACAAGAAGGAAAATAAAAATGAGTGAGGTCAAACAGCACAAAAGAGACAGAAAACCAGAGCAAGAGATCCCTTTCTACCTCTAGAAAAAGCCACAAATATTTATTTTTAAATAATTACTTTGGTTCATGGCTTCTCAGAAGAATGTACCAAATACAAGCTGGATTCTTTTTGAAGCATACCCAGCGCAGACCAGCATTGAGAAAATCCTGTTTATTGAGATGCCTCCACTTTTCACCATTGTATTCTCTGCACTTGTGGGAATGGTGAAGGGGCCAGGAAGAATAAATAAATAGGAACAATACTCTGCAAAACTGTAAAAGGTAGCAGGTCCAACTTCAGATTTGGTGAGGCTGTGGGTCTCATTAGTTACCTGCTGACCCCAGATGGATCAGCCAGATGGATATTATGCTGGGGGATGTACTGATAATCCAGAGCAATAACTGGTGTGCTACCTTACCTTCATTGAGTTGATTTTCAACTACAGCCATGACATGCTGTCCACACACTTATCTATGGGGCTGTTCTATAAAGACCCAGTCAGGGAGCAGAAAGCAGTTGTGCTGAATGGTTTGGGTAATGAGGGGTTTAGGCAATGCTTGGTTTTGACAGCCTACAATGAGGGAATTGAACTATTGAGACCCCCCTAGGACCAGCCATGCCTAGTAACTAACAGCTTTGTCTTCCTTTCCCTTTTGCAGTGATGATCTCAATTTTGCCGATTCTGTCACTATTGGGACTAGCTTTTTAACATTCTTTTGGGTAAAATATCTTCTCTATTGCTTTGTGATCACAGGCTATTAAGTGGTACACAGGTATCTGTCCCTTTCTCATTATTTTAGATATTATAAAAATTTCATCTTTAAACATGTTCTTGTAACCTTTCACAAATCCCTCTTTTGTTCTAGACACCCTGCATAAGTCTCCCTTTTCAAGCAGAGATGAAAATTCTTTAATTTTAAACATGCTTTCATACATGGTTCTCCAGGCTCTTGCACAATTTAAAGTGTTCACAGACACAAGTCCAGATTGATAGTTCCGCAGAAGCCTTGCTTATAGATCTTTATAAACTGACAGCTTATCAGCGCGTTCTGTAGTATCTCCACAAACTTGGTTTGGAGCATTGTGTTAAAACTACCTATGACAGAATTTTTTACTTCATTATTAGGAAGAAAATGGTGAACACTACACTATTTAAAAACTTTGTTTGAAGGCTTGTTTAAAAATTCAGTTCCGCAGTCAATCTGTAATTTCTGAGGCTTGTGCCATTTGCTAAATGGCCCCTGTTTGCCTTTTTCAGTGGCCCAGGCATGACTGGGTAAGATGCCTGTTACTGTTAAAATGTACTTAACACAATGTTTGGAAAATTGTTGCACTTCCAGCAAATCTGCCTGCCATTGTGTATCTACCTCTGCTACAAATCACCTTTTAAAGTGTTTTTGCTTCAAGCCTGTGTAAGCTGTTGAACACCCTGAATCACAAGCCATGTTGCCACTTGTTATTTTGGCAGGATTTTCCCCGCCTGCCTTCTTTCCTGTACTCTTGCCCCTTGCCAAGAATCATAAAGAAAAGCAAATTAAATTAAATTATCTAATGTATGACTACCTGAAATTGCTAATTGTTTACACCTTGAAATTTTCACAAGCACTTCATAGGTTTGTACATATTCTGGAAATTTTGTTCCAAGTTTCCAGATTTGTATTTTGCATAGCTTAATAAAGCCTGTAGATACAATTCTGGCCAACCTTCTGTCCGATAGCATGAGTCATTGGCCAAGAACTGTCAGCTTTGCGGTTGTAATTCTGTTGTTGTTACTGTATTGTTGTTGTCAAGAAACCTTTGTAACTTTATTGAGAATATATTTTTAGTGTTTTGGCCAATACTATGAAATCATTAGATTATTTTTTTCATAAATCTTCCTGTCAGAAGAAGAAGTTAATATTCAGATATATGATTCAGTGTTGTTGTTGGTTGCTGATTTACTATCTGACAACCAGAACTTACACAAATTTTCCTGAGGATCAAGGTCTGATGGAGGCATTCCCACATTCTAGAACAGAAATAACACAGAATTAAAGATAACTTGTAAAATATGATACAATTTAGGGGGGACAAACTTTTCTGAATTTATGCTTTCTCAACACCTCCTGATTATTTTTTCTAGGTACTCCCAAGCCACAGACTCACACTCTAGCAGGAGGACTCCAGGATAACATGGGGAAAAAAGATCAGATTATGTTGGGGAAGAGGAAACAGGAAGGCCTCGTAAATATGAATGCTTAAATTCTGAGTATATGAAACCTGTAAGTGAAATAGAATTGAAAGCAAGTTTCGATCTCTAAAATGCCAAGCCTCAGTTACTGAACAACTGGAAAACAATGCCATGGCCAGCTGTCTGTAATCTCCTTCTTGATTAAACAATGCCCTTCTCCTTACCAAGAGTCCAAGGGTCAAAGCTGACCCTGCTGGCCTGGCAGGAAGGGTCCAAATGGTAATGTAGTGATTCTTACAGGCTGTATGTAAATGCTATAGGATTTGTATCTTGTNTCGCCCAACACAAGATTATATCTCTTTCCCTTAGCATAATTAACAAACACCTAGCCTCCATGTGAGTATATAAAGTATTTTGTGCATGTGTTGCATAAATGTATAAAATGCAAGCAGCAGCTGGAGTTGGGTATTGAACACAAGTCACCCCATTTCATTCATTATGCAAAATATGGAAGGCCTTTAAAAAGTAATAGGAAGAATAATCACTATGTGGAGACACACAAATAAAACAAAATATGACTGAATGTTTTCATCTCCAAAAGTAACAATAACTATTTATTATACACTAACAAACATTAAGGATAGAAAAACCCTGTCACATGCACATTATACCTGTAAGTCTTTTACAATTGCCAAAGAAGAAACTTTGTAGTGGAAAAATCTTCATTAAAGCAAGTTACAGCATTTTTCCTTTTGTTGCATAAAGAACCAGAAAAAAAATGAGGGTTATTACAACCTTTCCTTAACAATTAAAACAATATTTTAACCTGTACAATGCTTTGTCCTCTCCATAAAGACTGCCAAGGACTACCTATATATATTCTCAATTCCTAGACAACAATAAGCCACTGACAGTATCAGAAGAGGCACATTTGATATCGGTTAGCTGACATTAAAAAAAGATAAATTAATACACCCACCACAGAAAACCTGAGAAATCAGTTCTAAATCAGTTACCTAACATTTTGATTACAATACTGAAAATATGTATTTGTCTTTAAAATTTGACAGTTACTAAAGAAGTATTTCAATGAGACAGCATTGCTTCATCTGTGTTGCTTCAGCAATAAGCCTTACAGATTGCTTGCCACTTTTTTCTTCTTGCTCATGTACCAAACAAGGTCCCCCATACCCATTATTTGTCAGGTCATACTAAGTTACAGGAAGTTGTGGAAATTCATCCTTATTTAAAATCAAATCCTTACAGTTTATAGATACAGATAGAGCTTGCTAAAGTGTCGCAGTCCTGGAAAGACTGGTGTGTGCAAGAGTTTATTTGTTGATAAAGCTTTGGTCCATAACTTATTTGTTAATCTATATGGACATTGTTCCATATAGGAGCTAAGTAAATGTTACCCTAAAAAAAAAAACCAAACAAGTCATTCTTGAGTAGGTAACTTTCCATAGGCTTGGCAAAACCTAAAAATCTTCCAATTATGTGCAAATTTATGTCTCTTAAGTTTAGTGCCCAAATCTCTCTGGTAGTTTAAAATCTAAATAATTCATCTCCATCTTTTCCACAGTCTCCAGAAAAATAAGAGACCTGAGAAAGGAAGAATCTTTACATACCCTTTCCAACAGCAATTAATATTTTCAAAATATAAAAAAGTGGTTTGCAAGTTGAAAAACTACTGTATCAGAAAGGCAGTGTTGAATGATTTTGGCATTATTGCATAATGGAGTAACTTTCACTAAAATCAGGTGCATCTTAACAATAATTTTACAAAAAAAAGTAAGGAAAATAAATTATTTTTGTCTTCAAATTAAAAAGGAAAATCCTAAAACTTTATTTTATCTCTTGTTGGTACGCAGTATGGTCAAAGTAGCAAGTTTAAGGTGATAAAAGTAAAGAAGTATAAATCAGATGCCTAAGACAATAAACAGACCAGCATACACATTGTGATAAGGATCACAAGAAAAAATTATTCCATAACTGTCCCTCCTCATTATAGAATATCTTTAAAAATACATTTAATTCAATAAGTATTGCTGATAAGAAGACAACAGATGGTAACTCATTAAAACATAATTGCTTTATCCTCCAGTCTACCAGACTGCAAAGAATGGGACTAAGAATTACATCTAACAACCTTTACTGTAACGATAAATTTAGAAAAGAGAATAGCAGATGTGAAGGATGACAGCCATTCTAAGCCAGTCTGTAAAAGGTTTCTATGTGTCTAAATGCAACGAGCTTCCTACAAATAGAAGTATCTATACATATGTGTAAGATGTATAATTCTTCTTTTCTTTGGAAGTAGATTCGTACTGTATAAAAGGGCAAAAATGGAAAGAGTGTATTTAAAAAACAGGGAAAAAATTGTTCTCAAAACTATAGAAATTGGCTAGTAGATTTAGAATAAGTATTACTACTGAAAATTAATTCTTACTTAGAAAAAAAATTACTGGATTTTAATTTGACCTCATGTCATACAAATTTTCAATATAGCTTCATGGAAATATTTTCCATTTCATTTCAGCCAAAGCTGAAAATTTTCTATTAAAATTATTGTGAGGAGGATCTATTTATAAACACACCATTTTAATTAAATATATTTCTCTTGAAGTTTTATGGTGATTGAAAATTAACAATATTGCAAGCATACATATAATATGTACATATATTTAACCCCTTGAATCTCATACAAGATGAAGTGTTCTAGTGTCTAACCATTCTGGGGTTACAAAATTGAAAAACCATCTTCCAGGTTAGTTTTTGTAGGTTATTTATTTTTATACATAATGTTATAAATATGTAAGTATCACTCTCCTAAATTCTTGCTTATGACCGAGTATGACTATACTCATACTATGACTGTGCTGAGTCCTCTTCAAAGACTGGGCCTGCAGCATAGTTCCAAAAAAAGAAAAGGAAATAGATAGGAGTTTCCTTGCCTTTTGCAAATGGACAACTGGACTGAGTATATTTAGCCCAGTACATTCCTCTTTGGGGCAATGATAGCTGGCAATACTGAGGAGAAGAACTAGACAGAAGAGAAAAGTTAATCTGTGTGGTCTCAGCTAACTATCTTAATTTTTAAAATGTCATTTGAGGGAAGGCACTGGAAATCTCTGGAGAGATCCCCTATCACAACAGAAAACCAAAAATACATTATTTGCCCTTGCAGGGTATATGACAAAGATACCTAGCTTCAAACCAAAAACAAGACAAAATTAAATAGACTGTTGCTGATGCTTCCAGGCTGCTGTAGAACATATAGCTTGCCTTTGTCACCAAATGCAAGGGTAGCTTATACTTAAGATTTTGAGCTTAAACATGGCCCACTTGTATCTAATTAATTCTGCTTAGGAAGATTCTTCCAATTGGTACTCCATAAATCCTGCTGGATAGAGCTCAAAACATATATATTGGTACATATTCTTGCTTGGTGAAATCTATACACCCCTTTCTCCAACCTTCAGTTTTAAGGCAACAGCAGTGTTCCTCATGATTGTGGGGGACATGAAAAAAATCCACCATGTTGGATTAACGCAGGGTTCCCAGGGATATCTCTCAAACTTTTCCCCAACACAGAGTTTTACATTAATACTATTAAATGCATATTGCCATTTAGGACAAATGTTCAGTGTAACACAAACTTGACAAAAAATTTGAAGGAGAAATTTTAAAACTCTTAATGGATGCTATATAATATAGCAGCTTTTGATTTTACCGTAGAATATGTTTAAGAACATTACTATTTTAAAAAATTGTCTGTGATGATTCATTTGATGAATTCAGGTGAACTCCTTCTTTGGCACAGAGGAAAACAGCAATGCGCAAAGAATCATGAGTAAAACTATACATTTCCTTTGCTATGTGGTATTTCTCCTCCCCTGACTTCTCCCCTAAATTCTTTGTGTACATTTGATATCAAATTAACTGTCTTGAAAAGATGAAGAACACTGACAAGATTTTGTGAGTTTGGAAACATGAACCTAGAACTAGAGCATGTTCTTATGCTCACTAGTGAGAGTGATGTCACATTTCTAATAGGTAATTTTAGGACCTATTGCAGGACGACAAAGGTGTTAACATTGAGAGCCAAGCTCCTATGGAAAGAGGGTGTTTGTCTTTGAAGTTTTTTCCTCTAAAATGTGCATTTAATAGTTTTGTAAATTCTTTTATTTATTGTATTTATCCTGCAGGATTCTGAAAGCTGAAACTTTATATAATTAAAATCAACTTTGCATTGACATTAGCAGATTGCTCCAAGGCAGGTTTTTAGTAGCCTCCATAATACAGAAGATGGAACAACTTTTTGAAAGTATGTGAAAAATAGAAAATATTGTCCTGGGTGACACAAAAAATGTGTCTTTTACTCCATTTTTTATCTACAGCAATCCATGCACTTTGTGTTACTGTCCCTTTAAGACCCAGGGGCCAAAATCGGAATTGGAGCTCTTGATCCCAAGTTTGCCAGGACAGGGGATTCTCAGGTTCCCTTTAAGAGACAGGGAACAGGCACACAGAGCCCTCTTTGTTTCTCACTGGACTGCCAAGAGAGTTAGCTGGGGCAGGTTCTCTGAGCCAAGGTATCACAAGGTAGAAGCCTTCTTTTGTTCCTCTCTAAGGTCTGTGAGAAGTTGCCTGGCATAGATCTCCAAGAAACTGCAAATTTTGCAATCCAAAACTCTTTCAGAGAGAATTTCACAAATATGCAGCTGTACCACCAAGAGGGAGCCATTGGGGCTGGGGCTGTGGGTTTCCATGCCCAGTGAGCCCATTTTCTCTTCCCACAATGCAGCAGCAGCTCAGGACTGCAGTGTCAACACCAGCTGGGTCAGGCCAGCCTAAAAGAAGCAGAGGAACTGACGCTGAAGGGGGAAGGTTGAGCCGAACAGGGCTTCTCTGCCATCTTGTTTTTGCCCCATGGGCCACACAGTTCACTACAGGTTGCCATTTTGGGAGAGGGGTTTCTCTGTGGTTGGGGTTAGGTTTCTTCAAGGAATTTTCTTCCCATTTTCTTCCCATTTGTTGCCATGGAAATGGCAAATGGACGTCGATTAAGAGACAATGCCTTGGGTTCTGGGGGAGGGGGGCAGGGGGGAAGCAGTGCGGCCTGCCAAAGACACACTGATATTTGATACAGTTTAACGTGGAAACCACCACTAATTCACAAAGACAGAAGCCTTAGCTGAACATTTATATATATTGACTGAGAAGCATGGAGGGGAAATTGGAGAACTGTCTTTCATCTGTATTTGGCAGGAGTAATGCTGCTAGATGTTTCCAGTGTGAAAAGGTAGGTGTTAGTTTAAGGCATCCTTAGTGTTAGGACACAGCAAGCTGCTCTGCACTGCATCAGACCTCTTGCCTCAGCTGGCTGTTAGCATCAACTTACTGACTCTCCTTTGCCTTGTACAATAAATGTAATAGGTTTAAGGTAATTTTTACAGAACAATCACAAAGATATTTTAAGACCACTCTTTGATTTTGCACTGGAATAGACTGGTAGCATTCTCAGAGCAGCAAACTACAAAAATACGAAAACATATCCTATGGGGTACTTGCACACAATTCCCTTGGAGCATTCAGCATCACCATGCCTGCTGCTGTGCAGCTGGAACATTGCACCTGCCCACTCATGCTCTATGCTTCAAGTTCAATGCTCAAGATTGTTTAATCTCTCATTAAGAAGAGTGTTCGGCTCTAGATTGGTCATGAAATATGCTGTTTCTACAGACATTAGCAGTAATTGTAAGTTATAAATCAGTTATAATAGGTGCAAATAGCATAACTGCATGTATAGACAATATTATAGGCAGTTGGAAAGACTGTTTCAGCTGACCAACTCACTATAAACCAATATGACAATGAAAATAAAGCCATAGAATCATAGGATCGTTGAGGTTTAAATATACTTATAAGATCATCAAGTCTAGCTGTTAACCTAGTATCATGGTAGAAGTTCATGTAGATTTGGCATTGCTAGCAAAAATAGAATTCTGAGTAAAACTACATCTATATCCAAAAAATATTTGACAGGTGTCCGAGACAAAATGCCCTGTGGTCCTGTAACATAAAGGCCAAATTATTTTAAATGGTCTATTGCTATCAAGAACAAATAATTACTGCAAATAACTGGCAAAATGCTTTAGTATTCTTCTGTAACTCAGTTTTCAAAAGCATTTATGACAGACAAACCTAGAAATTCTGACAAAACATCCATTTAGTAGATGTTGCGCATTAGAGATTAGTTTACAGGCAATATCCTATTCAGAGGAACTTGTTTATAAAAAAGTAAAATTATTTGGTTAATCAAATTTAAAAACAGCTATTTATTTCATCTACTACACAATTAAAAACAATGTTCAAATGGCTCAAAAATAACAGTACCCAAGCATTTTTGATAAATAGTAAAGAACTCAAATGAGAAACTGAAAAAATTTACTTAGATTGTAAACAAAAGGAAAAGTTTACATTCTTCTAACTTTGATCAGTAAAATTGGAGAGAAAGTTCAACTTTACTAATCAAAACTCAAACTCAGACTTGCATGCAATAACAGTATTCAATGTTCTTGAGTCATACACATGCACATATACTAGTTTGTTTACAGTGTTTGAAAAAGAAGATTTTGAGAAGTTTTTGAGATCAGAAAATATCTGCAAAGGAGATTTAAATTTTGGATCACTTTTTGAATGAAACTATACTGCATTCTATCATACTTTAGTTTGGGCATCAGTGTTGCTGTTTAGAGGTACATCAAGAGATATGGAAACATATATGCTAGCACATAGTTTTACTGATTTGTACAAGCCAAAAGAAATGAAAAAAATATTCTGCAACCTTCTAGTGAAAGACTGGTAGCTAAACTTCAGTGGGTTCATAAATTTGAAAAATGCTGAATTTTTTTTTTTTTTTTAATCTCTTTTTCTGGAAACATGGCTGAGAAAGTTTCACAAGAGCTGGCTTTCTCCTAGGATTTCAAAATCTTTTTCGTTTCCCCAAGCCAAAAACAGATTAATAATGTTTCTACAAATATTTTTGTATTTCCATTTCCAGATGTGGTTCAAACCAGGAAGGGTAGAGCTATAAGAAAAAAACTTTAATACAATAGACAAATAAAATAAAAATTTATTTTTTCTACCATTAAAAAGGTTCAGCTTCAGGTTTATATGAAGGTACATATTCATTCTGTATCTTCAGTGCTAATTTTCTTATGTCCCTGAAATAAAATGCACCATGCACAAGATCTGTGGTTAAGATCTGTGCGTAACATTTGTAAAGGGTTTTTCTTTAACATTGGGTGTTGACTGAATGTTAAATGACAAAGTGCTTTAAAAAGTCCTCTGGGTGTCTTTCTGAATTTTTTCTCACTTAAAACAAATAAAAATAATATTAGAGCCTTACTTAAGTTGCCTACAAAATGTGCATTGGAGATACTGACTGTCAACATATACAGAACAAAAATCATAAGGGCACTAGAAAAAGTGTTTTAATTATCACATTCCAAAAGCCTGAGAGAAGACAAATATTTCAATATATGCAAATCAAAATGAATCAACATCAATAAATTTACTCACATCTTTGTCACACTAAGAGGACCACCCATTTACTTTTTCATTGACCTATTCATGGCATGAAGAAATTAAGATCTTCATATTCTGTGCTACAGAAAGACAGCCATTTCCTTACTGAACTCTTGGGCTGAAGGAAATATATCTCCTGTTTGGTCTCCCATTTTCAGAGAAAGTCCCCATGTACGTCCCCAATTCTGTTTGAAACTGGAATACTTGCAGGATTTGGTTCTGTAAAGTTAATTTAAACTTGTCCTTTGAAAGTCAACAATATACTCAAAAATGCAGAAGTCATAGAGATGTATAGACTTATTATGAAAAAAGAACCACAAATGTGGGGAAGGAGAGAGTAAAGAAGAAAATGAATTTCCAAGGAAAATATAAGCAATTTTTTTTTCTTCTGAACTTTGACCTACAAACTGTAGTTTATAGAAACAACATTTATAGGCTTAAAAGTATGTTTATCTGCTTATATAATTTGAAATCTACTTCTTGAACATTTTTGGTTTTACTAAAATTTTCTCCTTTGGAAGCTTCACAAATCAACCCAAATTCCTATTGTCATGGTTTGTCATTGGCCGAACACGAGGCACCCAAGACAGCCACTTATTCGGTCTCCCCTCCCACAGCTAGACAGAGGAGAGAAAAAAAAAAATAAATGAAGGGGTCATGAGTCGAGATAAGGACTGGGAGAAAACATTCCAAGGGCAAAACAGGCTCAACTTAGTGGTACAAAGTAAATTTATTACTAACAGAGTCAGAGGAAGATAATGAGAAGTAAAATAAGGCCTTAAGAACACTTTTTTTCCCCCAGCTCCTCCCTCCTTCCCACTGACAGTGCACAGAATAAGTTGTGGAGGGTTTGGTCAGTACATCACCAAGATCTTCTTCTACTGCTCAGGGAGAAGAGTCCTCTCCCTGCTGCACTGTGGGGTCCCTTCCATGGGAGACAGTTCTCAGTGAACTTCTCCAGCATGGATCCAAATCTCACGAGCAGCAGTCCTCTCAAAACTGCTGCAACATGGGTTCATCCCACGGGCCAACAGTCCTCCCAAAACTGCTGCAGCGTGAGTTCCTCCCACAGACAGACAGTCCTCCCAAAACTGCTGCAGCATGGGTCACTTGTCCACAGGGCGCAGTCCTCCAAGGACAGGCTGCTCCAGCCTGGAAGCAGGGACCCCATCTCTGCATCGGGTTTCCCACTGGAATACAGCCTCCTCCAAGCATCCACCTGCTTTGGCATGGGCACCTCCACTACAGGCTGCAAGTGGATCTCTGCATCCCCTGTGGACCCCTATGGGTTGCAGGGGCACAGTTGCTTCACCATGGTCATCACCACGGCCTGCAGAGGAATCTCAGCTCCAGCAGCTGGAACACCTCCTCCCCCTCCTTCTCCACTGACCTTGGTGTCTCCGTGTTGTTTCCCTTACATGTTCTCACCTCCTCCTCTTCACTGTCTAGAAAAAAACTGTGCCTTTCTTTGGTTTGATTTTCTTCTTAAATATATTATCACAGAGACATAACTAACATCTCTAATTAGCCCAGGCTTGGCCAGCAGCATGTCCATCTTCAGAGCCATCAGGGATTGGCCCTGCTGGACATGGTGGAAGCTTCTAGCAGCTTCCCACAGAAGCCATGTCTGTGGCCCCCCTGCTTCCAAGAACCAGGCCAAGCAAAACCAACACACCTATAAAGCATTTGCAGCTGTCCACACAATAGAAGAATGTATTTCAAGATAAAACAACATGAGAAGAGGAAAGGAAGAGTGATGTACTGAGGTAATGATATTTGTGGAACTATTACATCCCTCTTCCATTTGTCAGCCTATGATACTTCACATATTGTGAAACTTAGAGAATTTTAAACAAAGCAGGGAGATAAAAGATCTTTAAAATATCAAACAGAAGCAGAAAAGTAATAAGAAAAAAGACAAAATAAAAAGAAACCAACAACAAACAATCAGGAAGGAGCTGTGGCTTAAAAACAATATTCCCTAATTTAATATTCCCATTAGTCTTCAGAGGTTGAGACTGTCTGTCCTCTTCCCAATCCCTTTGTCATTGCCCATATCTCGGGACAGGGATCCCAGTTGCTTGGCTTTACTACCATCTAGTTTCATATTGTGGGCCACAATATCGCAGCATCAGAGCAGCCAGGTCACCAGGGACTCACCCAACTGGTGGCTGAAATCTTTGCATATCTTACAGCTCCCCAGGGGACAAGGATCAGGTGATTATCTCTGGCCCTGTCTCTTCCTTATGTTGTGAGGGCCCTACTTCCTCTTTATCCCTCACTAAATGAACTGTTTTGGTCTTGAATTTCTTCCTACTCTGAAAAATATCATCACAAGGAGCACATACAGGAATACAGGGTTATGTACCACACCCACATAAACAGACCAAGCAACATGTAACCAGTGGCTCTGTATCTAATATACAAATGCTTAGATCAAATTTTCTTCCAGCCTGCTCTGGGCAGATCTGTTATTATTTCAACCCTTTGTGCCCTACAGTGAGCACCAATTAAGGCTGTTGTGGTTTAGGAATGGTATTCTCCAATTTAATACTCCCACTAAAAAGACCATAAGCCGGTCCCCTCCCCCCCACTCCAAGGGAAGGCACAAAAAGGAGAGATCACAGGGTGAGATAAGAACAATTTACTGAAAGCAGCAATGAGATAAGACAACAAACAGTAAGAGTGACAGTATTAACAGCAAAAGTGTACAAAAGTGAGGGTGATTCACATGCAAAAATACTCACCATGGACCCAGACAATGACACAATGGCAGACCATGTTGCCGTTTTTTACTGCTGGAAGCCATGCCCTTGTTCTTTGAAGACAGACAGTCCCTTTCCTCCAGTCGACATGAGGTAGTATCAACTAACACTGAGGACCTGGCAAAAACTAGGACAGAAGATTAGAGAGAGAGGTCAGGTTTCTCCACTGCAGACAGTTACATGTAATGACAAATTGAAACTGTCTGAGGATATCTTGGGAAAAGTTAAGGTCATTCCTAGCTGAAATGAAAACAGGTAATTCATTGTAGTCAACATCCTTTTAACCAGCTAAGTACTTGAGTCAATACTTGTCTGTTTTACAGGAATTTGATACTGTAGGGTTATCCATCAGCTACAAATCTGACAAGAAATACCATTAAGCATCCTCTGCTATGACAAAGTGAGTATTTCTAAAGACTGCAGGCTTCAATGCAGAATCTTTCTAAGGTTGTACTTTAACCAGCTAAAAAGTGCCTCAATATGGAAGGCAGAACATCTGCAGCTCTCAGAAAACACCAAATAAATCCCCAGACCCAACCTGAGCTCCTTCTGTGAGACCTGTTAAAGAATCTTCCAGATGAGAGCTTGAAAACAGTAATATATTAAGGTGAATCATTAGCATATGATGAGATCACAAGCTAAAGTTCAGTGTGTTATCTGGATTTATTCCCATACTCTTAAGAGCTAGTTTCTGTCTTCACCTTTCCCTAATCCTGGACAGAAATAAGATCTCAGCTTCTACAGGATTTCTGGCTACTCTTGCATACCATTCACACTTCCTCTTCTATTGACTATTCCAAATTGTAGTATTCAAGTCTAGTTATTCTCACTATAGGCCTGGGCAGTTTTTAAATCACTGGTCCTTCATCCCTAAAATTAGCTTCTGAATTAACTGTACCAAAAGAACCAAATGGTCCATCCAGATCATGATTTAAGCACCTCTTGTTATAAAGATGGGCATTTTGCATTGTGATCAGTCTCAGTAGACTATTTTCAAAGCTAACAAATTGTAGTTTTCAGTAAGCTCTATAACTCAGTAATTATTTCTGCATATAAAACACTGTATTTTGAGATTTGTTTTGGGAACTGAGTGCTTTCTTTAGAGCTTAGGTTTTTTATCTGTCACAATTACTGCACTCTACTGATACCTTAATAATTTCTAGTTTTTATTCTTCATGTATCTATAACTTGGTGTAGTTTTGTACTTCTTATAGAAGGCTAAAAACATCTGTTCCCAGCTTCATTAGTCAAAACAATTGCCTCTGAATAGAAATCCAAGAACATTTTCTGTCCTAGAGTTCAAAAATATTTAAACAACTGTGAGATGAGGGGGAGCAGGCCTGGGGTTGTTAACATCATTGCCTAAGGGTGTGATTGGAGGACTGAGTGCCAGTATGCTAATACAACAGAACTTAAAAAAGGTGAGGAGCCTGTGACCCAGTGTTCATTTTTGGGTGTAGCCTCATGAGGGAGCTTTGCTTGCCCCAATGTACCTTGAAGGCCTTAATAAAATTGTCCACTTTTTATTCTTCTAAATTTGTCTTGGCCTCTGTTTCAGGTAACCTGTTTTAGGCATCACTACANATTATTTCAACCCTTTGTGCCCTACAGTGAGCACCAATTAAGGCTGTTGTGGTTTAGGAATGGTATTCTCCAATTTAATACTCCCACTAAAAAGACCATAAGCCGGTCCCCTCCCCCCCACTCCAAGGGAAGGCACAAAAAGGAGAGATCACAGGGTGAGATAAGAACAATTTACTGAAAGCAGCAATGAGATAAGACAACAAACAGTAAGAGTGACAGTATTAACAGCAAAAGTGTACAAAAGTGAGGGTGATTCACATGCAAAAATACTCACCATGGACCCAGACAATGACACAATGGCAGACCATGTTGCCGTTTTTTACTGCTGGAAGCCATGCCCTTGTTCTTTGAAGACAGACAGTCCCTTTCCTCCAGTCGACATGAGGTAGTATCAACTAACACTGAGGACCTGGCAAAAACTAGGACAGAAGATTAGAGAGAGAGGTCAGGTTTCTCCACTGCAGACAGTTACATGTAATGACAAATTGAAACTGTCTGAGGATATCTTGGGAAAAGTTAAGGTCATTCCTAGCTGAAATGAAAACAGGTAATTCATTGTAGTCAACATCCTTTTAACCAGCTAAGTACTTGAGTCAATACTTGTCTGTTTTACAGGAATTTGATACTGTAGGGTTATCCATCAGCTACAAATCTGACAAGAAATACCATTAAGCATCCTCTGCTATGACAAAGTGAGTATTTCTAAAGACTGCAGGCTTCAATGCAGAATCTTTCTAAGGTTGTACTTTAACCAGCTAAAAAGTGCCTCAATATGGAAGGCAGAACATCTGCAGCTCTCAGAAAACACCAAATAAATCCCCAGACCCAACCTGAGCTCCTTCTGTGAGACCTGTTAAAGAATCTTCCAGATGAGAGCTTGAAAACAGTAATATATTAAGGTGAATCATTAGCATATGATGAG
This sequence comes from Pardalotus punctatus, assembly GCA_013400915.1. NCBI lineage: Eukaryota > Metazoa > Chordata > Aves > Passeriformes > Pardalotidae > Pardalotus > Pardalotus punctatus. The sequence continues at coordinate 37,050 of VZTX01015519.1, forward strand.
ATCACAAGCTAAAGTTCAGTGTGTTATCTGGATTTATTCCCATACTCTTAAGAGCTAGTTTCTGTCTTCACCTTTCCCTAATCCTGGACAGAAATAAGATCTCAGCTTCTACAGGATTTCTGGCTACTCTTGCATACCATTCACACTTCCTCTTCTATTGACTATTCCAAATTGTAGTATTCAAGTCTAGTTATTCTCACTATAGGCCTGGGCAGTTTTTAAATCACTGGTCCTTCATCCCTAAAATTAGCTTCTGAATTAACTGTACCAAAAGAACCAAATGGTCCATCCAGATCATGATTTAAGCACCTCTTGTTATAAAGATGGGCATTTTGCATTGTGATCAGTCTCAGTAGACTATTTTCAAAGCTAACAAATTGTAGTTTTCAGTAAGCTCTATAACTCAGTAATTATTTCTGCATATAAAACACTGTATTTTGAGATTTGTTTTGGGAACTGAGTGCTTTCTTTAGAGCTTAGGTTTTTTATCTGTCACAATTACTGCACTCTACTGATACCTTAATAATTTCTAGTTTTTATTCTTCATGTATCTATAACTTGGTGTAGTTTTGTACTTCTTATAGAAGGCTAAAAACATCTGTTCCCAGCTTCATTAGTCAAAACAATTGCCTCTGAATAGAAATCCAAGAACATTTTCTGTCCTAGAGTTCAAAAATATTTAAACAACTGTGAGATGAGGGGGAGCAGGCCTGGGGTTGTTAACATCATTGCCTAAGGGTGTGATTGGAGGACTGAGTGCCAGTATGCTAATACAACAGAACTTAAAAAAGGTGAGGAGCCTGTGACCCAGTGTTCATTTTTGGGTGTAGCCTCATGAGGGAGCTTTGCTTGCCCCAATGTACCTTGAAGGCCTTAATAAAATTGTCCACTTTTTATTCTTCTAAATTTGTCTTGGCCTCTGTTTCAGGTAACCTGTTTTAGGCATCACTACAACCTAACACAAAAAGTGTATCAGGGAATTCTAACACACCCCCTTGTCAGAGGCACACTTCAATTTCAGTGTTGTGAGCCCTGAAAAGAAGGTATGCTTAAGTTTCATACTTCTCTCAATTAAGAAGATCTTTTCTGAATACTATTAGCCTGAAGCCTATTTCTCTGCAGAACCCTGCAATAACCCAACACAATGAAGCATATTTCTTCTTTTCAGAGTTTACCATGAACACTTCAGAGCAGCCAAACAGAGCTAGATAAGCAAAGGGAATTAGGGAAGACAGAGGTTGGTTTTGTTTTGTTGCAATTGACTCCAAAGCCCATATTTAAGCACTTGAGATCTTTATACATAAAATGTGGGATACTTGATGCAGAGTCAATTATCAACAGTCAATAGAGAGGGAAATGTGCCTAAAATCATGCCTTTGCAGGTATTAATGTCTGCATTCAGAATTCATTCCTTAAGATGGACAACTAAATAAACTCCTCCATGGGAAACATGTACATAGTTATTGTACTAACCCAATTATTCTATTCCAGTCCTTATAGAACCCACTCAATGTGGAAGACAACATTCAATTTCCCTATCTATGCCATATGATTTATTAAAGTGAAAGAGACAGAAAAAGATCACTGGCTGGAGATTGTAACTCTTAAAACATCACTGAAAATGAATCCTTAAATCTGAAATTTCCCCAGGATTAAGTAACACTTGAACTAATCTATATTTTTAATTTAATTTCCTACAGCATGGCTTATGAGACAAGTTAAATACTTATGTCTTTGTACTCAACATTTAAATTCTTCTCCAAGGGATATATACTTTCAGTTTTGGTTTATATTAGCTGTACAGTGACTTAAATATGGTGTTAAATAAATTCTTACATTAAATGCAAATACCAATGGACATTTTATGTAATACATGATGTTACTACATCATAATCACTTTCACACAATATTTTCCTTTTTTTTTTTTTTTGATGCATAAAATCTTCTATTTGTACAATGTTATTAAAGTTACTTGACTTTTCTTCAAAAATATTTTTACACTAGGTTAGTTGCATTCCACTAAAGGGAATTGCAGGGAGTTCTTTCAAAATGGATGGTCTAGCATAAAATTAAGACAAAAATTGGTAACAAAAATGGTGTTGCCCTATTGAAGAAAAGACAGAAAAAGAGGAAGGAAAATTAAAAAGAATGAGGGGAGGAGGATGGGGAAGACAGAGAGGGAAGAGAATGAAAAAGCAGGTGTTACCACCAGAATGCGGAGGTGTGCCATCCAAGCAGCAGGGGGTGTGTGCATGCTCCCTGCCACACAGTGAGTGGGGATTGGGCAGGAGGTGCAGAACACTGGACAGGGTCGCGGAGGGGATCGTGGTGATGGGCTGGATCTGTGAAGCAGGTTTGGAGGCAAATGGCTCAGGCAGGAACACAGGGACAAAGCAGGCAGGGCATCAGACAGGAACACAAGAAGTCAGGGCAGGTGGTGGCTGGAGCAGGTGAGGGAGAAGGGGTTGTAGGGAAGGACACAGATTATACACAAGGCTCAGAGGTCAGCCGGTGTCCAGCCAAGTGCTCAGAGAGAGGGAGGATGAACGAGCAACAGCAAGTAAGGGCCAGCAAGGGCAAAAATGAGGGCAAAAGATTAAAAAAGCAGGCTGGAGCCAGGGCAAAAAAGAAAACCAAAAGTTTGTGATGCTGTTACTTTCATACCCCCTGGTTCTTCCCAAAATCTGCCTACTGACAGGAGACCATTGGCCCAGTCCAGTGTTCCACTGTAGTCCATTGGTACCTTTTGCCATCTGACTGGAGAACCTCTCTGGAGAGTACAGTGTCCTTGGTTGTCTCCTGCTGACTGCCTATTCTGTGTGCAATATAAAATGGTTGCCAGGCAAAGTCTCCCCTGAGACAAAGCTTTCTCCCATCTCCCGTCTCCCATCTTCTCCTAGTTGCCTCCTGCAAGTGGCACATGTGCAATCCCTCCCCCCATCTCAACAGTGTTGCGACAGAAATCAAAATTAACTTGGTCCCTCACAGTTACCATGTTTATTTTTCCTTTGTTATCAGAATTGCAGAAGATTACAGTCATATTCTGTTTTAAAATCTTGGACCTGGGAAGGAACAGCCCCAGGCACCAGCACATGAACACTGACTGAACACTGAAAAGCATCTCTGCAGAGATGCAGAGTCCTGTTGATCTCAGGCTGACCATGCATTATCATTCTCTCCCAGGGATGAGAGCTACATTCAATTAAATAATAAAAATATATCACAGATACATTTTTTGTGATAGTACTGGAAAGTATTACAGAAGTACAATTATCTTCCATAAAAAGGTCAGATATCAAGTCTACATAATGTGATTAAGTGCTCCTGAAACCCAACTTGGCAAAATCATGAGTGATCTCTTGGAAAACCTTAGGTTTATGCATCATAATAAATCCTAATCCAGAAGTACCAAAGCATATTTTTTAAACAGTGACCTTTAAGACACTTTGTAGTTTCAAAGTAGTACTATTACAGTCTAGAATCTAATGCAAATCCCTACTCAAGCTGGGAAGATTATTTCGTCTGAATAATGCCAAGAACCTCTAAAGAACCTTTTAAAGGACAGCTTCTGGAACATGGTGCTATAGCAGTTGTATCTCAATGCAGAGGCTTATTTCAAGACTGATGAAACATCTGCAATTTTCTCTCCTAATTTTAATGGAATTTTTTTTCACAATGCCTTTCTTAGGTACTCTCAAATGCCTTGAAAAGCACCACATCTCAGTATAAATATGTTAATTTTTCTCTTGGGGGCCAACAAGCTAATGAGCAGATTAATTAATAAAAAACAGCTGGAAGTCTATATTGGACTTGAATGTCAAAAATAAACTTTGAAACACAACTCTTATCCAAAAATAATCTTTAAATAATAATCAATATTTTGCTTGCTACAGTCTACAGATCTTTACCAGAGCTGGTCCTGAGATTGTATATGACAGTACTCTTGAATGCTTTACACTGGTTTCATGACTTTTTCTGCAGTTATTCCAAGAAAAGATAGTCTCCTAGATTGTTTCTCATTCTAAATTAAATTAGTGATACGTGGTATCATATTTTCTATTATACGACATACTGTAGTTGGTTTGGACAGCCTTGAGACTTCTAAAGTTTTCAAATAATGGAAGTCCCAAGAACAAATGTCACTGTGTGTGCCAACATACATGTCCCACAAATACTATAGCACAAAGACATTGCACAAATGCCATTTCTTTTTCACCAACATGCAATAAATTATATTTGAAGACTACAGCATTCAGTATTTTTTAATTTGGAAATATATATGTAAGAAGTCAAACAATAGAATTTAGTGGTGTTAACTACAAATAAAGGTTTAGAATTTGCATATCAAGTATTTACCTCTGTGCACCACCAAATATACATTGCATAGCTCACACTACCTGTATTAACAGTGCATTATGGTGCATTGACAGAAAATATACCAATGACTGGAAATTCAAGCAGACAGGAACTAACTATTTCCAAGCAAACTATACTATCTTTTCCCCTCTTATGCAGAATTACGACAGGCGAGCAAAGGTTCTTTTAACCTATCTGCTCTTCATAGTCATTTTCACAGAAAAATAGTCTCTTTCCCAAAAGTTAAGATATTAGAGTTGTAGACTCTAATAGACTATGTATATATATGAAAATATCTCTATCCATTTTCTCCCTGGGCAGGTTTAGAGTACAACATAATCCCCTTTTTAGACTAAATAACCTCCCTGCAGCTGAACATTGCAATGTCCAGTGCCAAAAACATACTTTAGAAGAAGAGGCAGACAAACTAAGGTCCCAAAATAAAATTAGTTTTAGAAGACAAAAGGGAAGAAGACCGTATCAGTGAAATAGCTTCATTGAGAAGCAAGCTTCCTGAAACTGTAGGTTGCACTGTCAACTCATCTATATTTTTCACATTGTAAAAACCCCATCCTTTCTATTCTTCTCTAGTCCTCAATATGCAAATAACTTACCCTCTCAATTTATGTACGCATGTGACAGAATGAGGAATTGTTTGTATGCTTGGTATTATGCAGACATGAAGATAACCAGATATTTTTGTCTTTTAGTACCACAGATAGGATTATAAACACCATGCAATGACTACAAAATACCGTTCAGCGCTGAGAAGTTATATTATGCTTCCTTTAGCTAACTTGGTACCATTTCTTTAAGCAGACCAACAAGGTTCTTCTTGGGGGAACTGCGTGAATACCAAAGACACTTCTTCAGATCAGATATTCAGACTAATATTTACAACGTAACTTATACTAACAGCTCTACTTCAGTCATTATCTACCACCTATCTTTCACTGAGAAAGTAAATTTCCAGCCTACCGAGCTTCCTATATCACCATATGCTATGACTACTCAGGCAATGGATCTGATGGTGCAAGAACTGAAACATATCATACATGATAAATTTTAGATTATTGTTGGAATATCACCATGTAAATTCTCCTGCTTACCTATACTTCCTCACAACAGCTTCAGTTGTCCTTCCAAAGCAGTCAAATTTCTGACTCAGCTGTAGAGAATTTACCTGTATTTTCAAAACTTTTCCTAGGGTTTTTTCAAGAGAAATGTTGCGAATGTAATATGCTAGTTGCCAATTACCTGTAAATAATGTAATATATTACAGGTTACTAATAGTGTATCCATTAAAAACAAAAAAAACAAACAAACAAAAAAAAAAAAAAAAAAAAAAACCCTCAACAATATTTGCTCATCAGAAATCAACATTACTATGGATGAGTAAAGGAAGTATAACCATGCTGGCAAACTGAAATATACAGGAACCTGGAAAACCCAAAAGGCTTGTCTAAGAGAAGAATTTGATATTTCCTACACATTAACATCAATTAATCTTCTGTATTATTAAAAAAGCTCTTCTCATAATATTTCCACTAAAAGCTGATGGACAACACCTCATAAATCTTGAGAGTTTGTGTATGCTTTCCACCACAAGTTTTGAGACCCAAGCTAACCTTTGGGTAACTATGTAAAAACTTGTAAAACTTATCCGGACTTAACTCTTGAAGGTTATTCATTGCTAATTGTCTCATCAAGCCCTTGCTTAACAGATCAATTAGAGCAAAGGATACAGAAACAACTGCACCTTAAGTACCAGCTGTATTAGCAACTTGTTCCTACCATTGTATAGTTTTGATGCAAAGGCTCTGTATAGCTGTCCTGGGGTGATTCATAATGTTATTGCATTCCATATCTATCTGCATCAAAAAAATGGTTGCTATATCTTTAAGACCCTGCAGCAGTGGGAGCTTGCTATCTGTGGGCATTTTTACAATCTCTCCACCCAGGGCTTTTGTGGCTCTTCGAAGCATGGTATTTGCTTCACCGGCTGCTTAGTCTTTGTTCAGGCAAAGGCTTTTCTTTTTGGTTCTCTTTTCAGTCTTTAAGAGGTTTTTTTCCCTTTTCCTTGGCTCAGAGAGCAGTGGTGTTGGATCTGCCTTAAGGGCAAATTCCACAGCTACCTGTCCGAAGCCATGGGCATCATGCTTCCAGTGGGAGTGGAGCAACCCCGCTCTGGCCCCAGTCACTGTCGGCAGCACCCAGCTGAGACAGCACCAAGTGGCTCCAGCTTAGCTGCTTCGCCTGGCCCTAACTGCCCTGTTGACCCTTGCTGTGAAGAGGATGTTGACTACAGATGAGCTGTCGGGCATCCATCTGCTGCTGGAACTGCACTGCAAGGCTCCTGCCTTCCCAAGAGGAATCTGACACCATCCTGTCCTTTTGTCCTCCAAACCCAAGGCCATTCTGCCAGACCTCATATTAGGAACAGGTATTTCTGGCATTTCCGGTCTCTCTTTGTTCCAGTGGGGTTGTGAGATTTAGCAGTTTGTTATCTAGCAGTTATTTACCTTTTTTTCCTCTGCCTGTTTGTTAACAAACCACTATCTTTTTCACTTTCATCTATTAGTATTCACTCCTTATTGGTGGAGAGGGATCATTGGAACCCTTAAAGGGAAAAAACTCATTCCAGAGTGTTCTCCTTTAAATTGTCTCAAACCAAGACAATATCACAAGGCAAATTTCTTGACTGTATTGAAATTATTCCCTTGGGTTTTTGGTATTTCTGTAGATGAGATGAACTGTAAAAAATTTAGTTATATATACTAATCTCTTGCATTTGAAGGAAAATACATGTAAATATGGAATTAATCTCAGATGATGATAATGTGCAGGAAAACAGAATACACACTTGTGGTTATTAACTCCTCTGACAGCTGCTAATTTTTCTTCATTTCCCTTATCAGAAAACCATGTAGATAGATAACAAGAAAGTCTCTTCCAAATGATGCAACCACAGAACAATAAGGCAGGGGAAAATGGTTTCATAGAGTCTACATTTTTCCTCTAGAGGCTAATTATGTTGTCTATGAACAGCTAAATAACAGGTGTTTCTCCAAAGGCAAAGTGAAAGCTCACATCTAACTTGAGACAGATGGAAAGTTCTATTGGGTTGCAAAGCTTAAGCCAAATGATGAGCTCACAAGTTCACTGAAAACTCATTAAAAATTTAGTTTTTAAAATTCGGACTTGTATACAACCCAAATATATGAAGATTGAGTTTTGAAGTTGCACAACTGAGCAGAGATCTTTTGTGAATGCGCAATTTCATCTCAAAATTTATGAGGCTTTGTGCATATTCCTTTTCTGTCCTACCTTGGGCTGCTTAAGAAATAGAAAAATATCTCTTTCTCTATTTCTTGTGTTCCGCTTTTAGAGTAATTCAGGAACTGAAAATAAAAAATGTAAAGGAGTGTGTCTATGTATGTTAGTCCAACCGAGTTTTAAAGTTTCAGAGTTCAGACCATGTTTGGGGTAAGAGCAAGGATGAGAGTTCTTCTACAATGCAAGCACTCTACCCATCACTATCTTAGCACTTACATAATTTGTTTTTTATTTTACTTCACTGTTTTCTTTAAAGCAGTTCTCACACAGATTTTACGGGGAATGGCTGACACCTGAAGATAATTTCAGTTCCATTAGGAATCTTAAATTATAATCAGACAGGTGAAACTACACTGTCTGCAACTCCAGACAGTGAACCAGAAAGAATCAGAATAGAATCAGAGTCCTACTGCACTAGGCAGGTCCACACAGAGTCTACAAAGATGTGTCACAAGCAGATTTCCTATATACATTTGCACCAGCACCAATCCGGAGTGCATAGGACAAGTCAGCCCAGCCCTGGATTCATTCCCCACCCCAATTCTGTTGCCCAAATGTGACTCCAGGCTTGGACCCTGAATGCTCAGATTCCAGGATGATCTACAAGATAATTCACGGAGGACAGCTTAGCTCTCTTGCAAGGAGTCTGTTATGTCTCTGATATTCCTACTTTCAGCCACTTTTAACTCCTTCTTGCAACTGGGCCTCCCTCTATGTGAAGTCATTCCTCTGTCACAAATTACCACTGCTGAGGAGTTACAAACAGAATTTCTTTGTAAGTAAATGCTAACTGAAATAGTATCCTAAACTGAATATAATGTGCACTTCTCAGCTGAAATCCATCTCTTTCTCTCTCTCCTGTTCTTTCCCTATTTCCCCAGTTTCCATCATCCTCCGGTGCCTCTAACATAACAGGATTTTGCATTGATTTGCAAGTGTTTTACTTCTACCCATTTTCCACAAACAAGAGGTGGAAAAGTAAGTGAGCAAGCCTCACTCTAGGCTGCCTGTTTCTACAAAAGGGGTTAAGCTGATGTGGTCCGTATGCTTTTTTTTCCCAGGAGGGTGTTCAAGTACTGAGAACACACAGCTAAAAATTTCACACATCTCTCAGTCTGACTGCCCTGGATCAAGTGCTACAATGTTCAATTCATGCCCAGACAGGTGCTGAGTGGTGGAAGGTTTTTCAGCCACAGAAATGTTTTCCTTGGCACTTAGCCCCACATTCCTAATTCCATCCAGCATTTTTTCAATTGGGATAGGACAATAACACATTGCACCAAGAGGCCAGCCAGTTAGCCATGAAAGGCTGGCATTTACTAGAAAAACAAAACAGCTTTATCACATAATGCTACTCCTAGATCCAGAACAGGGGGGCAGGGGTCAGAAATCTTCTAGCTGCCCTTTGTTGTCTAGCTTTTTCTGACCACAGAGCTGGCTCAAGCCAGACAAAATTTGGCTCATTTGTCTTTGCAACAGGTATCCGGTGGAAGGTAATCAGTGCTATTTCCTTCCATCAGCACATGAACTCTGCTACATCAAGTCTGTCAAAGCAGGATGTCAAAGCAACATTCACTGTAATGAGCCTGCCAAATACTAGCCAGACATTGGAAAGGGCCTAACTTAGTATGGTTGCCCACCTTCTATTTTGAAGGAAGTGTGCACATTAAAAATCCATTACTGGATTCACTAAAATGAAAGTTGTCCTTTGGCCAAGTCCACATATGTTAATCTTATATGTGCTTAGAGTTGTGCTTAAAAAAAATAAAAATCCTACAGTCCACAGCTGAAACAGACTGTTTAATCACTGTCAGAGTCATTATTAACAAATCACAGAATGGGTAAGGTAGGAAGGAACCACAGTTGGTCATCTAGTCCAACTTCCCTGCTCAGGTAGGGTCCCCTAGAGCATAATACTCAGGATTGTGTCCAGATGGCTTTTGAATATCCACAGGGAAGTAGACTCCACAACGGTTCTGGGCAACCTATTCCAGTGCTCAGTCACCTTCACAGTAAAGCAGTTCTTCCTCATGTTCAGATGAAACTTCCTGTGTATCAGTTTCTGCCCATTGTCTCTCATCCTTCTCAGCATCACTGAGAACAGTCTGGCCCTATCCTCTTGACTCCCTCCCTTCAAATACTTCAGATATTTATAGATATTGATAAGGTTCCCTCTCAGTCATCTCTTCTCCAGGCTAAACAGTCCCAGCTCCTTCAGTTCATCCTTATAAGTGGGATGTTACAGTCCTCTTATATTCTTCATTGCCTTCTCTGGACTTGCTCCAGGAGCTCATTGTCTGTCTTGTACTGAACAGCCCAGAACTAGAAACAGCATTCCAGATGCAGCCTCAGTAAGGCTGAGTAGAGAAGCAGGATCACCTCCTTTGACCTGCTGGTACTTGGCCCCAAGGGTACAGTGCTGGCTCTTGTTGTCCACCAGGACACACAGGTCCTTCTCCGCAGAGCTGCTTTCCAGCAGGTCAGCCCCCAATCTGTACTGGTGCATGGGGTTATTCTTTCCCAAATGTGGGACCACCCTTGCCTTTGCTGAATTTCAGAATTCCACTCTGCCCATCCCTCCATGATGTTGAGGTCCTTCTTAGTGGCTGCCCAGCACTCTGGGTATTGCCCAGTCCTCCCAGTTTTGTCATCACCACACTTGCTAGGGAGGCTCTCTACATGTTCAAGCAAGTCTTTAATGAATAGGTTAAATACTGGAGCCAGTACTGGACCCCTGGGGACCACCACTAGCTACAGGCTTCCCACTAGACTGTGCCACTGATCACAACCTTCTGAGATCTGCTGTTCAGTCAGTTCTCGATACACTTCACTGTCCACTCACCTAACCCCCACTTCCTGTGAGGATATCTTGAGAGACCATGTCAATAGCCTTGCTGAAATCCAGGTAGACAACAACTGCTCTCCCCTCATCTATCCACCACTTGTCCCATTGCAGTAAGCAATCAGTTTGGTTAAGCATTGTTTCCCTTTGGTTAATGCATGCTGACTAATCAGCTTCTTGTCTTCCACATGCAGGGATTGAGGTGAGGTTGACTGGACTGTAGCTCCCTGGGTTCTGCTTCTTGCCCTTTTTGAAGATTGGAGTGACACTTGCTATCTTCAAGTCCTCAGATACCTCTCCAGACTGCCATGATCATTCAAAGATGATTGAGAGTGGCCTAGCAATGATGTCCACGAGTTCACTCAACACCGGTGGATGTATCCCATCATGGACTTTTGGATGTCAAGCTTGTCTAAATTGTCTCTAACCTAATTGTCCTCAACCAAGGGAAAGTCCGCCTTCCTCTAGACCTTCTCCCTGGTGTCTTGGGCCAGGGATTCCTGCAGGCTGGCCCTGGCAGTGAAGACTGAAGCAAAGAAAGCATTCAGTATCTCAGCCACACAATAGCGTCACCCTTGCCAGTCTGCCATTTAATCCTAATCCATAAATTCTCAAATTGCTCATCATCCTCCCAGGGGATAATTATCGTCCCTGAGAGTAATCTCAAAATTTCCATTTAATGTTCCTGTGTTTAGTGATATGCTTCCTTTCCTGTTTGTGAGGAATTTTTCATTAAAGTCACATTAACATGCAAATACTGTGTCCCTCCTGCACCTGTACCTCTGGATGAGACAGAGCTCTAGGGGACAGAACTGGAAACAAATACATTCCTGAAGTCTCATTCTCAGTGTGAAGATTATGCAGCAGATTCACCATTAAAGGCTGCTGAATTTAACCTTCATGACAAAGGCATTGGCCCAGCCGAGGGAAAAGACTTCTCTGCTCTGCACAAAAGAAAGCAATTCAATTACTTTTCTTAGCTGCAAAAAGAGCAAACCTCCCTACAAAAAGAGCAAACCTATTCCCCCCAAAAAAGACATATTCATGATAGAATTTCAGGAGACTCAGACGAGACAGACATCATGTCTGAAATAAAAACACAGAGTTTCTATTCTGTGTTGTTGCCACAACTGACAGCATTCATTCAGAAATTCATTAAACCTGACTACTTTTATTGTATACCAGGGTGCAAAAAACAGCATTAAGTTCTAACAACTTCAACACTTTCAAGAAAGAACATTCCAAAATATTAGAATACTCATTCACAACAACTTTCTAGTGACACAAAAAGCGATTAACTTTAGAGTTGATGAGATTTCTCGGACATGCACAGCAGCATTTAATTAACAAATAAAATCAAAATGCTAAAGAACAAACTGCGCTGTAAGCTGTTATCTGTAATCTACAGGAAGAAAACAGAATAAAAGTGTGGGGAGGAAATGCAAAAAGTCTTTTGTGTTTAGCATGGTTAGAAAGGTACTGAGGAATGAAATTAAGAGATTTTTTTCTGTCTTGAAAATCTATAAAACCGAAGAATGTGAACTGGTACTATTTTGTCTCAGACATATGTCAAGAAGGAACAAAAAGCTCAATGCTGCCTCTCACTGGGCAAGCAATATTGATTCGGCAGTGAATTACAGCAGTGACCCACAATCTTGTTCACTTCCTCTGTTGCCTTTCATCCCACCAAAGTAGTGATATTTGCTAAAACCTTTCAGAGACTGCATATTTCATTATTTTTTCTCAAACTAGTGGCAGCACAGCTCCAACTTGTTACTGCAGAGTGCTTCTTGTCATGGCTTTCATATAGACTTAATCTGTTTAATTCTTTGCTTTACTTATGCAAAAGGTATTTTACAACAGGACAAAACAGTACCTTCTAAGTATTGCAAAATCAGTTAACTGACAAAAAGGCATAGCATAACTGACTTGCAAATAAAGTAACAGGCTGAATATACTCCACTCATAGGAATCTTTTCCAATCCAAGCATCAATCTAAATGCCAGCTTCCCTCTCTTCCATCCTCATTCCCTCCCCCAAAAAGAATTTGATCAAATATGGACTAGAAAATATAAATGTCCCATAATTGTACTGAGCCCATGTGACAGACTGGAAAGATTGATGTCTTAAGACATTTTGGGATTCACGTGCGGTGGGGAAGGGGCAGGTTGGGCCATGCCCTCATGAGGCAGTTATCTGCCCTCTATACCACCACCCCTAGAGCCTGTATCCCGGTCTGGCAGTGGCTGCCAATCCCTGGCACACTGGAGGCAACACCACACCTGACTCTGGTGCCCTTAACCCAGCTTCAAAGTGGCCAAATGACCCGAATTCCTAGCTGGGGGAAGGGCCCAGGAAGGTCAAGTGGTATTTAAGGCTGAACATGTGGTTAGCACATCTTGACCCTATCTCCCCACAGAATTTCTATTAGCTGAACACCCTGGAACCAGGAGTGGTATCTATATTTGGATTTTTATTCCTATCTTTTCTGTCTTTCTTCTTCTTCTAATTCCCTCTTCCCAGAATTTTTGAGTAACTTAAAATCAAACAAGCTTTGAGTTTCCTAAGTAGAATGGGCTAAGTTAATGCTTTGAGAAGCATTTTATGTTGATTGAATGTTGCACTAAACTTTTTGCTAAAATTTCCTTGATTTCCTAAGTTGTTAGTAAAGTTTTTTTTCTTGTTTTGACCTCTTGAGAATATTTTGTCAGTATTTTTCCCATGTGTCTTAACTCAGAGTACATGAACAACCATATGGTCTTTTAAAAGTATCATCAAGTGATTTTTTGGGGGGCCCTATAGCCCATAACCAGTTTCTGCAGCTAACTATGAAACCATCAAAATGTTTCTGAAAATTTGTTGGCTGAACAACCTAATCTTGAATCAAGGGCCATTTTGTTTGTCTTATCCACAATTAGTATTCAGGTTAGTCTTCTCTGCAGCAAATGCCTATCTCCATTCTAATGCTAATACAGAATAAAAAGAACTTGGTGAGCCGCCCTGCAACATAGTCTGCTTAATGCAACGCAACCTGCTTCTCTTAATTTAAAAGGCCGTTTAGAAGAGGAACAGGGAACATACATGAAAGAAGGAATTAACTGTGGTTTTAGGAAGTTATATAGAATCATAGAATCATTTAGATTAACACCTATAAGCTGCTCAAGTCCAAACATTAACTTAATACTGCCAAGTCCAACACTGAACCACTTCCCTAAGTGCCATATCTACACTTCTTTTAATTACCTCCAGGGATGGTGACTCAACCACTCCCCAGAACAGCATGTTCCAATGCTTGATAACCTGTTACATTAAGAAATTTTTTCTAATATCCAATCAAAAATTTACCTGGAGGAACTTGAAGCCATTTCCTCTTGTCCTGTCACTTGATATCTGGGAGAAGACACAGACTCCCACCTGAGTACATCCTCCTTTCAGCCAGTTGTAGAGCAATAAGGTCTGCCCTGAAACTCAACTTCTCCAGGCTAAACAACCCCAAGCTCCCTCAGCCACTCTTCATAACACTTGTGCTCCAAACCCTTCACCAGCTCCATTGACCTTCTCTGGAGACCCTACAGCACTTCAATGCCTTTCTTGTAGTGATGGATCCAGAAATGAACACCAGATTCGGGATGCATCCTCACCAGTGCTGAGTACAGGGGGACAATCACCACCTTGGTCCTGCTGGCTACACTATTCCTGACACAGGCCACAATGGCATTGTCCTTCTTGGACACATGGGCACACGCTGTCTCATCTTCAGCTGCTGTTGACCAGCACGGCCCAAGCCATTTTCTGACAGGCAGCTTTCCAACCACTCTGTCCTAAGTCTTAAGTGCTGCAAAACATTGTTGTGACCCAAGCACAGGACCTGGATATTTTCCTATAGATAGTTCACACTTTTCTTTATACACTGCATACACTATATACAACTTAGCTTTTAGCTTGGTCACGTATACTGTAAAAATACAGGTCCAAATCATAGAATTTACACCCCAATTTCACATTTTCTTATTTGCATCCAGGGATTTGAGACTACTTTTACACAGAAAACTGTGACTTAATATGAAGCCGCTTTTCAGATTAACTAAAAAGAAAAATAAATTACTGTCATGGCAGCTCCAGATGATTTTTAACCACCAAGAGCCAAAAAAAGCTTTGAGTCAGAAAGTTCTTCAAGCAGCCCCAAGGGCCAGAGGAAAGTTCAAAACAGCTGAAAGAAGTGGGAAGGTTAGCTGACAGAGTTTTTAAGGGATTCAGCAAGACCAAATGTTTGAATTTAAGGCTCAAAATGCAAATAAATTATTTTCTATTTAAAAGACAAAACTTGGAAGAAAACGTTATACAGCCATTTCGGTTCTACTATATCTTTTATGGTTCAATATGTCATTCTGGGATTCTGCTACAGGCAGTATTCATAATTCAGACTATATCACAGTTTCCAACAGCCTAACCAGCAAATTCTCCATATGACCTCTCAAACTTTTCTTCCGGAAACAAAATGAACCCCACTCTGCCCTACACAGTTTCCATTAAAGAGCTTTTATTTAATCCTGAAAGAATATCAAAGCTTTAAGACTAGTTCTTCCAGCCTTCTCCATGCAAAGCAACTTATTTCTGATTTTATTAAATCAAAATTAAAAGGAAAAAAATCTTTATTCTTCTTCCTCTGCAAGCAATAATTCTGCAATGAACAGTCAATGCCTGAAGATGAAATGGTACAGGGGCACCAGACAATTTTTATGTGTTGGTAAAAAAGGCCCCATTTTCTCTTTATTCCTCCTCAATGCAAAATGGGCAGTGAATGGTCTAAGTAAAATGATGAACAAAAAAGCACAACAGCAGAGGCTGCTGAGCAGGGGTGGTTCTTCCTTTTTACAACAAACCTTGAGCTTTGAAGTGTGTTCTCTACTTAAGCATTAAAAAAATAAGAAACTTTAGAGTGTTTTCATAAAAGAGAATTGCATCAAATGTTTATGCTATGACAAAATAGCATTCTTTGATTAAAGTACATTTTGCCAGAAATGTTTCTATTGGCTCAGTATGTACTGGTATTGGCAGTAAAATAAATTAATAATTTTTTTTTCTTCAGGAACATGCAAGGAGCAGGCCAGAACCTCACTATCTCAATCATAAAATTCACCTCTCAGGGCTCCTTCTAGGAACTGTAACTAATAGAGGAACTAAATAATCCATTTAATTCCACATATGCACGATTTATACATTATCCAAATGAAGACATTGTAATTTCATCATTTATGTCCCAAATACCTACATTTTTAAGACTTGATTTCACAGGCACCTATGACTTTCTCGAAAAAGTGAATCAGTGAGTAAATTTAGGTTATTGAATAGGTCAAAAATGTCAGTTGAATTTCCAGTTACCTCCCTAAGTCCTAAAAAACCTTTCTTTCTTTCAATGATGAATATACTATGATTTAATGCCAATGTAGCAAAATGCCCTGTTTGCAAAACATCTTCCCTCAAAACAAAAAAATAAAAACTATTCAGTCCTGATGATCAGATTGTATGTCCACACATCATTTAAAAATATGAATGTGTAAAGGAACATGATAGTATTTAATAAAAAAATTATTTGTCATTTCAATTTGAAATAAACAGAGTCACACCTGGTGCTGTATTACATAACTAAGTTTATTCAAGTTCCAGTGCAAAATTACAGATACACTAGCAACCTCTCTAATAATTTTCTATTTATTTCAATGTACATCTAAGGAAAGACAGAGTGATCACCCCACTGAAGTAAAAGATGTATAAGAACTACCAAACAATTTAGGAAAATACAGTATTTCAAAATTTAATAGCATTTATATTAGAATAAGGAAAATTGAACTCAATGTAATATTCTTCAATTTTGTAGGAGCTATTTTGTATTCATTTAATTTCAAAAAAGAAATTAAGTCTTCCTACTGAAAAGTAACAAGGCTACACTATTTACTCACAACAGTTTCCTGAATAAAATGCAGTTTTTTACCCCCAAAGATATCTACAAGCTCAAATAGTAACATGTGTCTTCATAAAGTTCCTAAACTTCATATGAGGAAGAGGTGTCAAGATATAATTCTATCAATCATAGTCAGATAGCATGAGGCCTTGTATGTGACAGTACTTTTGCTGTAGGGCATGCACTATCTACCTATTAGCAAGCCGAATATATATCAGGAGTTTCTTTTTTGCTGATACTTTACAATGAACTGAGCACAGAAAAGTGCTGAATTCAATTGTAATGGAACTTTGTTAAGTATTCCCAAAAGAGGTCAATTCATGTATGTGAGTTCTTCCTCTTGGTCTCTTCAGCAGCTACTGCTGCGTCCCAGTTGTGATACCTTGAGTCTCTCTATGCACTATCCTGGCAGTAGGTTTTTGCCTAGTTGAATAGCCTCTATCAAGTACACCTTTTGTACAGAGCCTCAGGAGCACAAAAAGTTACAAATGCTTTCCTGTTGCCCTTAAATTCTTCTCTTTCTGGCATATGCAATTTCACATTTTAGTATTTGTGACAGAGATGATCTTTCTAAATCACTACCACTAGCAAACACACTCTGTTGAAATTACAAGATGCAGTTATTTCCAATAGTAAATACAACAATGCAGTGAATATAACTGAAGGCACAGAGTGGAGTAATGGGAAACTAAAACAATATAGAAACTAATCTGCTATTGCTTAATGGATTTGTGCTTGCAAATTACGTTGGGCAAGATATCTAAAGTGAGTTAAAAATATAAAAATGTATGTGCTTCCATAAGGGGATTTTCAAATGTCCTTCAGCAGATTATGCATATGATTTCCACTGAAATTAAATGAATTGAATGCCCAGCCTTGTTTGATATTTCTGAATCCCATACATGACTAGCTAGTACATATCTCTTTCAAAAATATGAGCATGGAGAATAGCTTGAATAGCCCTTTGGCTCCTTAAATCAACACCTACTTAATTAATCCTCTTCTTAGCCTTTGCTTCAATAAAGTACAGCAGATCCAAGTATCTTTAGTATTCTCTAGCTTCAAAGTGGAATTATAATACTTATAGTACTTATTTCATATGTCTCTGCAATTTTTTTCCAGGAGAAAACTGTTCAGTCAATCATTTTTCCTTGAATGATAGGACAAATGTTTTATATTGGTTTTCTCATTAGCTTTAATTTTCTTGTAATGCAAAAGCAACACTCCAAAGTTCTACTTTTAAATTATTTTAATGAACATATGGTTTGGAATGACATGCAGTTAAGAATAAGCATTTCTTTACTATTTTTTCAGTGCCATTGAGCTAATTATTACTCATATCTCTAGTTGTGATAAATTTATTCAGAATTCAATTTCAATTAGTATCAGAATAATTATTCATGGACTGTTTATTGAACAGTGAGTAGATATGAAATTATAGGAATTGCCTTCCTTTCAGGTTATGATCTTAATATTTTGTTTCAAAGTGCTGTCACAATCCATTTGGATTTCTCCAATTTATAGCACAGTCAACTCTGATTTAAACTTTATTTCATGAGCTCATTGAGAAACACAGCAACCAAACATGATAAACAGAGGCTTAATTTCCTTTTTTCAGAGCAGTATATCATGTGAATTCACTTATTCACAATTCAAGTCATAGGGTTTCGTAACTTTTAATCCATAGCCTTGAATATCATGCACTTATGTGGAAAAGAAAAAATAAATTATTTACCTAGCTAAGAGTGAGAATGTTCATCCTTCCATCTTTGTCACAGTCCAGATGTCCTCTGGGTGACACCAGGAAGCACAAAACCCTCAGGAGTCTGGCTGCTGTTGAGTCAGCTTCAAAAGCTTTCTGGGCTAGCTGACATTTTAAACCTTCCAGTTTAGAGGACTGGTATCTACCATTTCCATAAGTTAGTTGATTCTGATGACACTGTCAGAGAAAACATAATTTCCAGAGGAGACAACAATTTTGCAGGAGACAATTACTGCATAATGGCCCTTTAACTGCTTCTGGCCACCTGTCCTGCCTACATGATGCTCCTGCTTTGACCTAGTGGTGCTGTTCCCGGCACCCATCAGGCCTTGCCATGAGCTAACTTAGCTAAAATCTAAGCAGCAGTTGAGCAAAAATTCACAATGCTCAATAGGCCGTTTTGGTGTTTAGGCCATTCAGTCATTGGAGGGGGAAGAATAAGTCACCTAAAAATAACTTATAGTCAGACAGGAAATTTCTCACAAATAGAAAATGAGTCAAGAAAATGGTGGAGTAGAACTCGAAAGTTCTGTATCCTACTGTGCCTTCTTATTGGGGATAAAGGGTAAAAGAAACCTAATCTTTTACTGGGGGTGAGGAAGGGGTTGGAATGGTATTTAATCCATCTTTTGAATCATTGTTTTTGTGAAACACAGAAGCCATAATTCTTTACAGATTCCAGAGAACCTTAAATGGATGTACTTTCAAATTTCCTGTTTTAATTTAGCAGCTTTGAAGTATAGATCAGTTTTTTCTTAAAAGTTGCAGTGGCTCTGTAAAAATAAAGTTTTAACATGTATAAAAATTGGTCTCCTTTTTGAATTTCTCTAAAAGAATAGGAATATGTCTATCAGGCCTTGTAATTACAGGAGAGTCAAGATGTTAAAATTAGAGTGCTGTAACAGGAAATAAATGAAGCACTATTTACATATGCAGAGTAATACTCTTAAATAGGAATCAATTACATCTATGATGGCTGTGGTTACTACTATGATGGATTTTTATCCCTTACAGCACCAGACAGAATAAAGTCCATTTTTTCTCTATTCAAATCTACAAGAAATGTTTACACAATGATTAAGAACACTAGTAGACATTACTATGTAGTAATTGTGCAAGTTGAGTGTACAGTAACCAGTTACAATCCTAACTTCCTTGTCAAATATTGCACAGAAGCACATTTAAATTTGGGGCAATCTGGTTCAGCTAGGGCCAAGAATTGGCCATTCTACAGAAATACTGATAATGCAGAGAGAATGGCATTATCAGAAATACTGATAATGTAATGAGAACATAATTCTCTTATGTTCCTCTGGAAGTCAGGGCCTCAAACAGGGTTGGTTGGGTTGGCTGGTTTTTTTAATAATAACAACAAATTTGGTTTGGGTTATTTCTTCATTAGCATCTGGGTTAAATTAGAATCAACATCTTATTCATGTATGACAAAGTAATCAAGAAAATCTTTTCAATTGGCCTTTTTTTTTTGCTTGTTTAAATATGCTGTCCAAATAGCTTAATTTTGTTCACTTTGAATAACGTATTTTACTAAAACTACTTTTTTCATGAATTGCAACTTGCTCTAAACACAGGTCTGCCTTTCAGTTATGAAATTAATTAGACATAAAACCAAATACCCAGAAAATATATAAACTGTGTGACCTCTGTTCCCTGACCACCATCCCACACACCCAGTATACAAATAGCTCCATGCTGTTGAGGCATTTGCCATAACTACCCACACTTCATATAGCAATGCAAGCAGTCACATGACACAACATTCTTAATGGAAAGGTTCCATACGGCAATTAAGCTGGAAATATTCTCAGTTAAATCTTTGGACATTGTGTGCACAGTGTTTTCACTCACACTGTGAGAGCAACACAGCACAGTAAAGCTTTGACTAAAAGCCAAAGCTAACTGGAGGCACAGGAAACCGACAACTACCAGAGCAGTTCTGCATTGAAAAGTAGTTACCAATAATAGCACTTTCTTGGCAAGGAAATGGGGCTGATCACTGTATATGTGAAAACATATTTGGTAATCTCTGTAGCAAAATCCCCAAAAAACATGAATTTTTGTCAATTCTGCATATATAGAGAGTGTATGTCTTTGACCCCTTTGAACACAGAAGGAAAAAAAAAATAAGGTGGATAAGGGAATGTGCTTGGAATAAGAAGTATTTAGGATAATGCAAAACCATGGCAAATTCCCTGTTCTGCCTCAGCTGGTCACTGTGACCTCCAAATGAGGTACCTAGATTATTTCTACTTTTGAGATTAATAGCAGAACAAAGTACACTATCCATTGCATGAAGAGTTCATCTTCTGCCCATTCTGCTCACTCTACTTTATAAAAGCTGAACTGAGCATACCTGTGTGCATACAGCACTATTGCTTCCACACAGCCCTCTGTCCAACATTTACAGGGGGAGTAGACCTGCAAACACAGTCCCTAAACTTTCAAAAGTACTCCTGAAAGTACTGCATGTCTCTGGGGAAATAATGCAGGGGATGGGATAGTCTGTCAAAATTTAAATTATTTAAAACAGACTCATTAACCTAAATCAATGTGTAAAAATACCTTTTATCTCTGAGCATTTCAGCCTAGCCTAAGTGAAATGTTCCCATATGGGCATGAGAAATATTTGTTTCCCTCCTCAAAATGTACATGGTTTGTTACTCTGTCTCACCAATGACTGACAGAATTCCTTACTAAACTTCTGTTATGAAATCTATACTAAAGAAGCACAATCCAGAAAGGCTCCTACTTAGATCCCAAGGCTTGGTGGGCAGGAAAGGTCAATAAGTTAAAAAAAAAAATTTTAAAAACCCCAGCTTTCTTTTTACAGAAAAATCACAAAATTCCACAGTAGGTAGAATTTTTTAGGAAGTCACTTTTCAGAATTTATCTGCTGTGGGAGAGCCCCTTAAAGACATAATCTACCATTAGGCAGATATTGGCATGAGATAGATGAGGAAGACTATTAGATGCAAAAATGCCTGACTGGAGTGAAAATAATAAAAAAACTACTCCGAAGCAGAAGGACAGTATTTGGGATGATTTGTCCAGATTAAGGTCTGTACTGTGGTTAGTCCTGCGCATGAAGGGAGGTGTACTAAAAGGTCCAAACTTTCCCTGTTAAGGTGGTTTTTATTAGTATCTTTTAAATATTTTTAACAATATTAATTAGAATATTTGTTTAATGCTGTTCCTAAATTAAAATATATCACAGGTCTCAGGATGGTATAACATCATATTGTCTTCAATACAATAAGAAAATGGCTGCAGCCCCTGCCATTTCTACTTTATATGCGTCAGCATGGCCCACTGGGCAAACATGAAGCATGACCCCTGCTACAGAAGGCAGTACTCTAAATCACTCAGAGGCATTTTGGATTACAACGTTAAAAGTGTCATTACGATCTATATGCATAGCATAAGAATCTAGTTGGGTTTTCTTCTTGCTGAATAGTCATAAACAAAAACTTCTGAAGTTCATTAAGTGAAATTAAGATCAAATAAACTTCAAAAAGCACGTACTACATCTGCCTTCTCATTGAGTTCTGATGCTGGGAAGGAAACGAAAAACCAAAACCAACTTGAAACATGAATTTAAGCGCCCCACAAATTTTTTAAAGTATTTGTGTGAAAAATTTCTATAAAATCTTGTGATTTAATTTCTTTAAATTTCTGGTTTATTCATACTCCAAATACATTCAAAAACTGTAAAACTATGTTTTCAATCGCAACAGGTAAGTGTGGCCTAATGAATCAGAAAAATACCAACAAGTAAGGGATACACTTTTTCCACTTGGCCTTTTTGGGGTCTAGCCTGATTAGCATGCAACTATGGTAGCTCAAAAGCTACCTCACGGTCGGACTAGCTGGATCAACCCGATGAGATTGTAAACTGAAATTCCAAAGAATCACAGAATCACAAAATCAATTTTATTGGAAAAGACTTCTGAGATCATCGATACCAACTTTTGACCACAAATCACCATGTCAACTCGACCATGGGCACTAAGTGCCATGTCCATTCTGTTTTTACACATCTTCAGGGACAGTGACTCCACCGCATCCCTGACCAGCTTGTTGCAAAGCTTGATAACCCCTCTGTGAAGAAATTCTTCCTGATGTCCAGCCTGAACTGCCCCTGGCACAGCGTAAGACTATATCCTCTTGTTCTGTCACTTGTTACCCGGAGGAGAGGCTGACTCCCACTGGCTACAATCTCCTTTCAGGCATTTGTAGACAGTGATAAGCTCACCCCTGAGCCTCCTTTTCTCCAGGCTAAACAACCTTAAGCTCCCCCAGCTGTTCCTCACAGGACTTACCCTTTAGACCCTTCAACAACTTGATTCCCCTTCTCTGGAAACCTCCAGCACCTCAATGTCCTTCTTGTAGTGAGGGGCTCAAAACTGGACATAGTACTCAAGGTGTGGCCTAACCAGTGCAGAGTACAGGGGGAAAATCCCTTCCCTGGGCCTGCTGATATAGATCAGGATGCCATCAACCTTCTTGGCCACCTGGGCACACACTGGCTCACATTCAGCTTGCTCCCAAACAGAGCTTCCAAGTTTTTTATGACAAGTTTTTATGACAAGTTTTTTATGACAGTTTTTTATTCCAGCTACTCTTCCCTAAGCCTGTAGCACTGCATGAGGTTGTTGTGGCAGAAGTGTAGGACCCAGCATTTATCTTATTAAACCTCATATCATTGGTCTTGGCCCACCAATCCCGTCTGCCCAGATCCCTCTACAGAGCCTTCCTACCCTCCAGCAGACAGACACTCTCACCCATTTTGGTGTTATCTGCAAATTTACTGCAGGTGCACTCAATCCCCTCATCCAGATCATCAATATTGAACAGGACTGGAAGGTCATGTAAGTTTCTGATTTCACAATGAATACTGGATAGGAAAATTCTCCGTGTCTAGAGAAAGCATGCACGCAAATACCAGCCAGGAAAAAACATGAAGATAATAAATATAAGTCTTCAGTAAGTGAAATTTCCTTGAGGATAGGGAAATAGTAGTAGTAGTGTTAAGACCAAAAATCAATACTATTAGCACTTAACTTTAATAAACAATCTTTGCTTTGCTAAATCAGGACTTCAGTGAAGTAAGGCATAATTTAAAAAAATGTTTAAGGACACACAATTTCAATTGATTTTGACACCTAAGAGTTATTTACTGAAATCCTCTAGACGCTTTTGAAATCTGTACCTACAACTCACCATACTCTTGTTTCTTCTGTCCTCCCTTCCCTTAGCATATCGAACAAAGTCAAAATTAATTTTTCCATCAAAGCTAAAATGAATTTATATCTAATGTACTCCAGTTAGTGGCAGGCATTTGGATACAAATGAATGCCAAAGCTTCTACTTTATTCCATCATTCTAAAGAGTTTTCTTTAATATATAAATATATAAATTTATTTTTAAACATATTACTTTTCCATCATAGTAGATATATGAATCACAAACACACAAGAGAAAAATAACTGCTAGTAATTGTTCTGCATGAAACAGTACTATGGGATGAGATGTCTACGACCTATACAAGCTGCTATCACAGCTTTCATGTCACTTGATGCACATTTTCAGCAAGTTAAAAATTAAGGATTTTTAAGGGGTGTCTATCTTCAGCAGCAAATCTAAATGCAGACTAAATCTACCAGTCTTTTCAAACTTTCCATTCACTTATTGGTGATAAATGCTGTTTTTTCTTTCTTATTATTTTAACTTGATTACTGTTGTTACAAATATTTAATTATGATTGAACATAGAAGTTAATTGCCACTGAACCTGGCCAATTTTCTAATCAAGATGTATTCAACTAGTAATTTACATGACCCTTTATGTCTATACTCAGCTGAGTGAGAGCAGACATTGCGCTAGGTTGGAATTTGCTCAAAATCACAAGATTTTACTTGGGGAGGCAGCAGATGGCCATAAAACATAAAAACCAGCCATGTTCTTAAAGCATTGACTTAGATCTCAGTAATTCCAGGCTTCTGTCACAGATTTCATATGATGTATTGGGAAGTTCACATGATGTGTCTTAAATTTTCCTTTGAGATCAAATAAACAGGTCTTAAAATCCATGAATCCTCCATTTTCTCCCATACTACTCCAAAAAAAACAAAACCAAAATACTAGAGCCTGAGGACAATGAAACTGGAAATACCTCAAAGTTTTTCCTTATTTTTAACAACAGTACAAAATTTTTAAGGCCAGTTTCATAATTTCTTAGGGGTTTGTGGAGGGTTTGTTGGGTTGGGTTGGGTTGGGTTTTTTTAATTTCAAACACCGTAGTTTAGATTTTCCATTTCAGCCAGAAAGGAATGCCTGAATACTACAAAAAAGGCTATTCTTTTGTGTTTCCAATTCAATCAAATCTAGGGAATACTGACAAGCTCCTGATAAACCTTTTTCTTGATAAATTTCTTACCCAATTTCCATATCAAAGAAATTCTAATGATTTTGATTTAACTTAAAATTAATAACCCTAACTCTAAACTCATCCCCAAACCTCTGGACAATTCAAATAAACCAGAGTTCAAAAGGTAAATTTTATATACTCATTATCAGCTAATTAACAACTTCCTACACATCTTTGTTGGATGTTACTCTCGCAGGTAGATACTTCTCTCTTTTTTTTTTTTAATAGAAAGATTTCAGAAGTTAGCATTCTGTCCTATTCCTGACAAGAAATTTGGGGGAGTCTTTCAAACTAATGTGCTATTTCCTCTTTCTTTAAATGTTTAACAAGGAGTTCCCCAACTGTTCCAACAGCCAAACTTTCTGAATGGTATAGTTTCAATATTTTTCATTCCTGTGAGTAGAACATGGAGGTGGATAGGGTTAAAAATAAAAAATTGAAATAGCCAGCTATATCTGAAGTGGATTTACAAAACCTTTAGAAGTCCTGCAGAAAGAACTGATGAAATTACATGAACAATAGGAATTATCTATTTGAAGTATAGAGAAAGTGTCCAGTAGAATATTCACATTGATTCATTTACTAGGGCTGATAGTGTTTGGTATTTATAGGACTTAGCATACATTTCTTTATTTCCTATATTTCCTTATATTGCGTATATGAAGGCAAAATGAAAACAGAATGGAAAATAACCAGATATTTTACTGCCTATAAAAAAAAAACGAAAGATCAGCTTTTCAAAAGGTAGGCATATCTGCCAATAGGCATATCTACTTTATTCTGCTGCTATTCTTGTTTAGAACAAAAAGAAACAAAACTGGTTTCAAAGATTTATTGATTTTCTTTTCTGTCCAGAATATAATTCCTATAATTTCTATAGCATCTAATTATAGGTGGAATATGTTTATTTTCTTTGTTGCTATACTGTATGCTGCTATACTACAAATTTATTAACGGGTCAGATATTATTTTGTTTAATGACTTTCACAACTCCAATCTCTCATTCTAAGATATGTTATTGTCCACACCCTCAGATTTCCATTTCTTTTGTTCTTTGAATAAAGATATACTTTTAAAAGTCTAACTACAGAATCAGGAAGAAAAGCTATCAGAGGCCATGTAGAAGAAGTGCAATGCAAACAAGGAGGAAACAGTCATTCACTACAGAGAATTAAAAATAATACAATCAGCATATTGAGAACATGTGGGCATCAGCTGCGTGGTAATTATTTGCTAGCTGAGGTTAAACCACTACACTGGGATATAGTTAATTTTCCTCTTAGTAGCTGGTACAGTGCTGTGCTTTTTGTTTTAGTATGTGAATAATGTTGACAATACACTGACATTTTAGTTGTTGCTACGTAGTGCTCACAGTAGATTGAAGACTTTTCATTTTACTATGCTCTGCCAGAGTGAGGAAGTGCAGAAGAAGTTGGGTGGAAGCATGGCCAGGACAGCTGATCCAAACTGGGGGATATTCAGTACCAGAGAATGTCATGCTCAGGTTAAACTGCAGGGAGCTGGCCAGGAGAGGAGTTTAATATATAAACTTCCATAAGTTTTATACCCATCAGTTTAAGTATACCATAAACACATGAATCATTATGATTTTCATCCCATTCATAATTCAGCAATATTTCATATTTTTTAAATGGAAGTATAGGCACTTCTCTTTATTATTTAGTATGTATTAATGTTCATAACATGAGCTGACAAACAACTTTCAGTCCTCACACCCAGTTTTGCAGTTTCTTCTATCACCAGCTGAAAACCAGAACCTCTGTCCTATGTGGAGAAAAAACAGCATAAGCAAAACAATCATTATCCCTCCTACCCTTGATTAGAACCAAAAAATAAAAAATTGGCTGAGCCTGTATTATTCTTCTTATTTACTAAACTGTTCAGAACAGTCAGCTTTTCTGAAACGGAAGTACCCATTTAGGTACACATAGATAAATTTTAAACAAGCTAATACACGTTACAGCTATAGTAGTGTTTCACCACTTATGGAGGGGAGGTAGAGGTGTCAGTAGTGAAGTTCTGCCTGGGAAAAAGGGAGGAGGGATAGTAAGTGTTTTTAGGTTTGTTCTTCACAGAATTACAGCATTTTAGTGTTGGAACAGACTTCCAGATATCACTGAAACACAGAGCGACAGAATATTCCAAGTTGGAAGGGACCCACAAGATCATCAAGACCAACTCTTAAGTGAATGACCCATATGGAGACTGAACCCACACCTTGGCATTATTAGCACTACACTTTGACTAAGATTATCTAGTCCAACTCCCCTGCCAAGGCAGGGTAACCTAGAGCAGGTTACACAGGAATGCATCTAGGAGGGTTTTGAATGTCTCCGAGAGGGAGACTCCACAACCTCCCTGGCAGTCTTTACCAGTGCTCTGCCACCCTCAATGTGAAGAAGTTCTTCCTCATGTTGAGGTGAAACTTCTTGTGTTTGAATTTATGGCCATTACTCCTTGTTCTGTCACTGGGCACCACTGAAAAGAGTCTGACACCATCCTCTTGGCACCTGCCTTTGCAATACTTTATATGCATTAATGAGATCCTCTCTCAGTCTTCTCTTCTCTAGACTAAACAGGGTCAGCTCCCACAGTCTCTCCTCACAAGAGAGATGCTCCAGACCCCTTGTCATCTTTGTGGCCCTCTGCTGAACCTTCTCCAGTAGTTCTTTCTCTTTCTTGTACAGAGAAGCTCAGAACTGGACACAGCACTCCAGATGTTGTCTCACTACAGCCAGGTAGAGGGGGAGGATCACCTCCCTTGACCTGCTGGCCACACTCTTCCCAATGCACCCCAGGATACCATTGACCCTCCTGGCCACCAGGGCACTGTTGGCTCATGGTCAGCTTCTCAGTAGAGCTGCTCTCCAGCAGGCCAGCCTCCAACCTGTACTGGTATTTGGCTTTTTTCCCCCACAGGCTCAGGACCCTACACTTGCCCTTGTTAGAGAAATCTCATTAGGTTTCTTTTCACTCAACTTTCCAGCCTATCAAGGTCCCACTGAATGGCAGCACAGCCTTCAGATGTATCAGCCACTCCCTCCAGTTTCCTATCGTCAGCAGATTCCTGAGGGTTACACTCCATCCCTTCATCCAGGTCATTGATTAAAAAGTTGAGTAAGACTGGATGCAGTAATGGTCCCTGGGGAACACCACTGACTACTAGCCTCCAGCTGGGTTCTACTCCACTGATCATGACCCTCTGAACTCTGTCATTCAGGCAGTTCTTGATCCACCTCACTGTCCATTCATCTGGCCCACATCTCCTGAGCTCACCTAGGAGGATGTTTTGGGAGACAGTGCCAGAAGCCTTGCTGAAGTTGAAGTGGACATCATCCACCACTCTCCACTCGTCATCCCATCCTCCCATGTCTTCATAGAAGGTTACCAGATTGGTCAAGCATGACTTTCTCTTGGTCAATCCATGCTGACTACCCCTGATGACCTGCTTTTCTTCTACATGCTTCTTGATGACCTCCAGAACAACCTGTTCCATCACCTTTCCAGGGACAGAGGTGAGGCTGCCTGGCTGGAACTTTCCCAGATCCCCCCTCTTGCCCTTTTTGAAGATGGGAGTAACATTGCCCTTCCTCCAATCATCAGACACCTCTCCCATTCTCCAAAATTTTTCAATGACAGGGTGGCAGAGCAACAGCTTCTGCCAGTTCCCTCAGCATCCATGGGGGCATCCCATCAGGGCCCACAGATTTATGCATATTTACTCTGCCTAGCCAATTTCTAACCCAACCCTCTGTGACCAATGGGAATTCTTCCTTTCTCTGACCTTCTTCTCTTACTTTCTGAGTTACCAGACTCAGGAGTCTGGGACTCCTGAGGGCCAATCTCAGCAGTAAAGACTGAGACAAAGAAGGCATTCAGTAATTCCACCTTCTCTAAGTCTTCCATTATCAGGACACCCTGATTCTGATTCTTATTCTTATCTCATTCTGATTGTTGATAAATTCAATTAATTCCCCCAAGTGGAGTCTGTTTTGTCCATGATGGTAATTGTTAAGTGATCTCCTGATCCTTATGGTAACTCGTGGGATTTTAATCGTATTTTCTGCCGCTGCCTTATCAAAGACTTGGAGTGATAAAATGGCTTGGTGGGCACCTGGCACCTAGCCAAGGTCAACCATCACAGTTTCCAGCCTTGTAAAACAAGCAGATTAAAAACCAAACAAGGAACTTCAATTACACACCTTTTACTGAACATCTTAAAGATGAATCTCTTAATTCGGTAAATGTCTTCCACATCTCAGCCTCACCTTTCACTTAGTAGATGGACAAATAGGAGAAAACCAGCATGTTCTGCAAACCACAGGGCAGAGAAGCAGAAATAGCAAAACATCAGCTGAGAATCTCCATCTGATATAAAGAGAGGCCAAGAGCTCTTGCAATTGTGAATTTGGCAACAGCATCTGTATATGGATTGCTGAGCTTCTGCACTGGATTAGGTGACATTATTAAATTGAAATCTCTAATTGATAAATAGTACTTAATAGTACTGTTCTTTTAACAGGTTCTTTTCAGTCTGTTTTCTATACATCTATGTCTGTACCCTGGCAACAACAACAGATATTCCCTAGTGTATCAAAGTCACATATGACAATACAGTATAAAACATCCCAACAGCCCCAGTTCATAACATCTGCACAGATCAATAAGGAAATTCAATCATTAAAGCTGTTTTACTGGTTTTGGTTGTGCTGGAGTTAATTTTCTTCATAGAAACTTATATGGTGCTATGGTCTGGATTTGTGACAAAAACAATGTTGATAACACATCCATATTTTAGTTATTGCCAAACAGTGGTTACACAGAGCTAAGAATAGAAATCCTTGGATTTAAAAGGATATTTAAATATTTGAATATTTTAAATTATATTTAGATTTAAAAGGATAGAAATAAATCTGTCTTGCCAGTGAGCAGGCTGAAGAAACACAAGAAGTTGGGAGGGGACACAGCAGGGACAGCTCACCTCAACGGAGTACAGGGATATTCCAGGTCAAACAGCATCATGCTCTGCATATAAAGCTGGAGGGAAAAAAGGATGGGGTGATATTTGGAGTTATGGAGTCTGTCTTCCCAAGTAACTGTATGTGTGATGAAGCCTTAATTTCCTAAGCAAAGGCTAAATGTCTGTCTGTTGATGGGAAGTACTAAATTAACTTTTTTGTTCTGCTTTAGCACACAGCTTTTGCTTTACCTATTAAGACATCTTATCTCAAGCCAGGAGTCTTCCTACTTTTATGCTCTTACTGTGAGGGAGTGAGTGAGTGTCTGTATGGAGCTCACCTGTGTATCAGGATTAACCCCTAACAGCTGGACTAGTAATGTGGTGCTCCTAAGCAAATGTATGTTGTGTCTAAGTCATGTACTGCTGTGCATAGATATAGATAGATATAGATACAGATAGATATAGATATAGATATAGATATAGATATAGATATAGATATAGATATGCAGTCCTGAAACAATGTCTCTAGTTTGGATGTTCTAGGACTACACTACCTTGCATAAGTGTACATGTGCTTAAAGAGATGAAGTAAAACAATGAACATGTAGATTTGTTCAGTCTCACATGCTCGACACATTTTGATGCTTAATTCTCATCCTTAACCCTCATTCCAGAGGTTTAGATCAGGGCCTAGAGAATCATGAGCTATCAATACTAGCGAAACATTCTCAACTGAATTATGCTGGGGAAAAAAATTAAAAATTTATACTATTTCTTTTACAGTGTGGCAGTAGAGACAGATATTTCTTTTTAAGCCTTTCATGGTCACTGACCTCCCTAATAATAAGTACACCTGTGAATAGATCATCTTTCTTTGTTTCTATTCTTCTCAAATATGCAAAGCAGGGAAGACCATGTGGAACCGGTACATAAACATTAATGACTAACTACCAAAGAGAATAATTGTAAATTGAAAATATATGGATAAACTCTTTCTTTGACTTCTCTTAGTTATTCTGCAGGAAGACTATCTCCTATTTCCTACCAGGTACCTTAAATTTACATAGTCTCACAGTAAATTATTCCCCTCTGAAATATACAGTATACATGGTCTGAGTGAAAAGTCCCTTGGCAGTGATGACATTCTGTGAAATTCCAACACAGAATAAGGCTTTCCATGTATGACTTAAAGGCATTATTTTAGTGCATTTCAATTTTGAGCATTTTGTGCTTTACAACAAATCCCAACATAATATACTAGTATTTTAATCTCGAATTTAGACTCTAATACTAGTTCACGCTAAAGCAGCATGCTTGGTTTTGGATCAAAAATTCTTGCTCACTTTCTAAGAAATTTCATATAGTCTAAGATTCTTAGAGTCACATGCCATTAACATAACTTTACTACTCACCTCACCCAAATATAAGTAAAATTTCCAAAGGCAGGCAAAGTAGAAACAGAGGCCAGTAAAGATACTGTATGATTTTTCTTTTATTCTATGTGCATCTTCCATAATTGTTGAAGAAACCTCTGTACAGTAATACAATACAATAATCTCTTTCTGCTTCCTTCCTACTTGCTGACTGATAGCTACCACACTCCGGTTCTGTGGGTCAGAATAAACAAGTCAGTCAAGATTTATCAATTTTTCCTTGTCTGTCACTCTACAGGCTTTTAAATAGGCAAAACTGTCTTTGGTGTAGGTGCAAGACGTTGGCAGCAGGAACGTTGCAATGGTGGATAGGTGCAGTGTTGGCTTGGGACAGTTACAAGAAGTTCCAGTAAGACCCATCACCAAAGCATGAGATGCGTTTGTGAAAATGTAAGAAAAGTCAGAAAACACCAGAGAAAGGGACAAAAAAACCAAAACAAAAACTCAAACTCCCCCAAAAAACCGCCACTAAAACAAAAACAAAACAAAACANAACCAAAACCCCCCAAAAAACCCCCCAAAAAAAAAAAAAAAAAAAAAAAAAAAAAAAAAAAAACCACACCAAAAAAAAAAAAACACAAGAGGGAATATCAGGGCCAGAGAAAGAAGAGAGGGAGGAGGATGTACCAGCAGAGAAGATATTCCCTGAAGTCCGTGGAGGACCTGCACCAGTGCAGATAGTCACTGCTGTGCACAGACAGCACCATGCGCAGAAGTGTGGAGCAGAAGGATATTCCTGAGGGAGCTGCAGCCTATTTTCTTAATTTTATCAACTTCTTCCCAGATAGCAAGAATCCCAGTAATTGTCTCTGTTAGTTGCTTCTTCATCTCTGGTTTCTGTAACTTGTCTTTGTGGTTTATAAATTCTGCATCCTTGGTGTCACACTACAGTGTATTTTCTTGACAGGAAGTGCAGCCTAAAAGAACCACCACTGTCACAGGGGGAAAGTGTGAGGAGAAAGGAGTAACAGCTGTTACAGACTGACTGCAAGCACACCATTCTCCATCTGCCTGTACCTCTTGAGGTGGGGGAGGGTCTAGCAGGAGACTAGAGTGGAGTAATACTGAGTCTGAGAAAGGGGTAAGGAAAGGCATTATTTTAAAGTTTGCCTTTCTTTCCCACTAATCCAACTAGTGATTACATGTTTATTTTAATTGCCAATTGATTAGGTTATTTTCCTCAGAATTAGTTTTTTTGTCCACAAAACAGACTGGTAAGCAATCTCCCTGTCTTTAAATCAACCCTCAACGTTTCTCATTCCTGCTCTTTCTATTTTCTGCCCCATCCTGGGCGAAAGACAGGGGATGAACAAGCAGCTGGCTGGGAGTATGACTGTTAGCTGAGGCTAAACCACAACATGAAGTCATAAGAACTAGCATCACTAAGATATCTGCAAGATATGTTTTTTCTGTTCTTAGTAAGAGGAATTCACACTGGGCTACTCTGTACATCAAAACTTCAGTATTTGTCATAATTATAGTCAGTCCTCTGAAATATAATAATTAAATAAATAAATAGAAACATACTGTTACCACACAAGTTATATTTCTTTTAAAAGGACCCTATCCAGAAGTGGGAGAAAATGTTAGGACTTAATCAACATGAAGGGTGATTTAATCTGTGAAATAGATAGCAGTTAACAAGCAAGCTCAGGGTGACATCCATGTGTTAGAAAAAACAAAACTTTAGGGCCTGTCAAGCTTCAGTGCTCACAAACCTGGGAGAGAAAATTAACAAATCCTAAGCGTGAAATTTATTGTTGAGACCTGGACACCAAGAACGCAGAATTCATAAATCACAAAGACAAGTTACAGAAACCAGAGATGAAGAAGCAACTAACAGAGACAATTACTGGGATTCTCGCTATCTGGGAAGAAGTTAATAAAAAAATGGAAGATGTGGACTACTTAGCATGAGAAGCGAAAAAACAATTACCAATAGAAGACAAAATACTGATTAACGAAGACAACTACATAACTTGTTAGCTAATGAACTAATTCCTTTGTTTGCTAAAATCTATGAATAGTTAAAAGTTTGATAACTGATTGTCTTGAGTTAGAGACAAATGTTCTAGGTGGAAAGCACTCTGAATAAAACACCTCCCCCAGCAAATGTTTCTGACACCCCCTCCCCC
>VZTX01015519.1:70320-85821 GCA_013400915.1 Pardalotus punctatus
TCCCTTCCTCCCCCTGGCTCCTTGGCCGAGAAGCCTGGGGGAGAGTTTCAGAACAACCCACGCCCGGCAGTTTCTCTCCACTACCGGATGCAATTAAAGCTACAGGACCACATTTCTAAGCACACATGCAAATGATAGGGAATATAAGTATCATAACATCACCCCAAGACACTGATGTACATGTTTTGTGGAGGTATCCCCCCGTAGCTCAACACTGAATAAAGTAAAATTTACTTTCTAACCTAACAAACTGGTTGGAGAGTTTATTTCCTGATTTTCAGTGCAATACCATATATTCTACCCAGCCTGAACATGAGGTTCCTTTGCATGCACTGGGTGATGCAATACCATATATTCTACCCAGCCTGAACATGAGGTTCCTTTGCATGCACTGGGTGATGCTAATGTTGAAGAAACTTTCTTGTCTGACCATCCAAGAACCACTCTGCCAGTCACACTCACACCACCCAAGACTGTCATCGCGGGGACTGAAGCCCCTTTGCAACACATGGCTCCAGTGAGTCAATGGGTGCCCACTTGACTCCCTACACATTCCACTCACACAGTCAGATTTCCCTCATCGACTAGGCCCCAGCCATCCAGTTTCCTCAAGTTATGATTGAACCTTTAATCACAGTGCAGCAGCACAACAGCTTGTGTTGGTGCCTCACGGAAGGGACCCCAAGCAAAGAAATCCCTGGGCTTTTGTTTTGTTACCATCTGTGTGCCTGTTCTAGTTGTGATTTTGAGTCTGGGTCTTCTCGTCCTTCATCGGTTCCTGCAGCGTCCCTGAGTGAGAGACCAGCCTGCCCCCAAAGTCTCTATGCCCTCCGCTGTGCAAAAGGTAGGTGCCAGGTCATGGCTCGCTGCTGGGAGATCCTGCAATTTGCCCTCATACAGGGCACAACCTGCAACTTGCACTGCAGCTGCTCACTGAGCTGCCTGCACTAGGCATAGTCCTCAATGACATGTAGATACAATGGCTCGCAATCTTAGACATAAAAACTGCTAGCTAAAAGAACAGAAAGATGCTTTTCCCCCTCACAATTCATCAGCTTAAAATCCAATATCTTCCCCACTATGATGCATAAAACTTTTTAAAGTATTTTAGACCAAATATTCTGCAATTATACTCTGTTTTGTTATTAATTTTTTTCATGGCATCACAGTCTTTGCATTAAGAAAGTACAGCACAATACAGTTTTGTACAGCACAGCACCTAGTGCTGAGGACTTCATGTCCACAACACATGCAGTGGGGGCTTTATTCTGGAGTAGCTTTAGACTGGCCACCTAGATAGAGCACCTGTTAGTGATTAAAGTGCATTAGGTGTACTTTTGGAGCGCATTTTCTGATATAGCTTGAGCAGGAAGGGGAGTGGAGTGGGAGGGAGGAAGGAAAGAGAAAGAAGTAGTTCCTACACTCCAAGACAACTTCAGGATATGAACCAAAATATTTTAAGTGGTATCAGTTGGGAGATAAAGTCCATTCTTGATGCAGCCTTAAACACTATTATGGGTGTTAGTTATACAAAGAAAATGAAAAGGAATTTCAAGGAAAACAATATCTGCGGCAAAATAGGAATGCTGTTCTATTTCTGTTTCTTCATTTACAATTCCACCAAAGTTAACTTTATTAAATATGTCGGATAAGGTATAGTAAAAAATCCTTTCCCTTTTATTCTGTACATCACATTATACTTGATGCTTAAGGTCACAAAGCCCCGTGTAGTTTGTAGATTGGATCCCTTATATTTCCTGGCATATCCAAGCTCCCCATTAAAATAGATACGTAGTTCTTTGAGTGACACGATGTCCAAAAAGACCTGTTTTTCTACAATAGGAAATTAAGGAAATTACTACATTATCACGACTATTATTTAAATAATTATTATATATCCTAACAGATATGTAAGTATCTGGATGGCTTATTCCTCATATAACCTGGAATTACTGATCTCACCAAGTATTTTCCAGCCACAGTCTTTCATGCAACGAACAAATAAATACCTATGTTATGCAGCAAGATGAAATAATGGACATTACTTTACTCAAAGTAAAGGGGACATTTAGGAGCATGACTGTTTCTTCTTTCTCAAAAAGGTTACCACTTCATTGCTCAAAGAAGATTAGTATACTCATTGTAAACCAAAATATACTATAGTATTAGTAATTTGCATCTGTCAACAGATGTGTCACACAGAAGCCTGCTAAGGTAATTATTCTATTTTCAAAAATATTGTACCTTGGAGTCACTGGCAGGCCTGGGAACCATAGCTTTAAACAAATGTGAACTAGATTTGCGGAGTTTAAAAAACAAATTGATTTATTTTTGGCTTTTGTAACATCACCACTAAGTAAAATTTAGCATCTCTAAATGGCTTCTGTGTCCAAGTGAACGGACTCGAGTCTTAACTTGAGGGGAGCTTTGTAGTTGGCCCCTCTCCAGGGACTGAGGCTTCAGGCTACATTCCTAGGATTTGCTGTGCATGGACTCTTTTTCGCTATGACTAGGTAGTTCTCTGTTAGAACTCATGGCAGCAAATCAATGTCCTTTTCATATTACTTACTGTGCTTTCTTAACCTCTCAGAGCTCAAAACCCAGAGAGGCCATATTTCATTCCAGCTATATATCATACTGGCAATTTCCTGTTGATTAACAAATATGCTACTAATGTTTACTAGTGGTCCTACCATAATCCTTATATGCATTCACCATTTCCTGACTGGCAGAGATAGCAGTGTGATCTCTCCAGGGAGTAGACTAGACATGTGTTCCTGGGTCAGCTAACTTGGCAACTGTGAGACATAAATACAAGACGAAAATATCATCACGTTGGGAAAACTCTAAGAAAAATGTTCTAACACACCTTCTTTAAGAATTAGTAGTAGAAAAGAAAATATGAGGGCAGGGGAATTATGGTCCTTTCTTCTTTATCCTCCTCTGGTCTTTGAATAGAAAATGAGATGTCAGCTACAAATTCAGTAAGACATTGGTGGTGGTACCACACCTACATTTTATCCTCCAAAATGACACATATGAATGAGTGACTGGACCTTCTGAACAGCAAGATGTATTACTGTTGGTAATGCTGCTTGATATTTGGTTAGAAAGTGCAGACTTGGAAAGCATTAGGACCTGATCCTAGTGAGTCCTTTACAAATCCTCCATGCCTCAGTCTTATAGGGAAGTGAGGTACATATGATCCTTGCAAAAGTGCTACCACTCATCCTGCAGGAGCTAATGTTTTTGCTCCAACAATCCCAGTTCCTAGCAGATCAAGCAAGGCGGCAGCTGTGAACACTCATCTCTCCAAGCACCCATGCACCTAGAATATAAAAATCACTGATGAATTGAGGGTTTATGCTGCTGTTGCGGTTTAATCCCAGCTGGAAACTATGTACCATGAAGCTGCTCACTCACTCCCTACTGCAAAACCAGTGGGGAGGAGAACTGAAAGGGAAAAATAATAAATCTCATGGGCTGAGATAAGAAAAGTTGAAGAAGAACAAGAACAACAAGAAAAATAAGAAGGAGGAAAGAGAGAAAAAGGGAAGGGAAGGGAAGGGAAGGGAAGGGANATGATAAAAGCTATTTTTAAGGGAAGGGAAGGGAAGGGAAGGGAAGGGAAGGGAAGGGAGCTGCCTGAATTACTTGTGGAATTAGAAATATGAAGCCACAAAGCAACTTTTAAACCTTTAAGTAGAAGCATGAATGAGTGTCAGAACAAAAAAACAAAAAAACAAAAACAAAAGCATATAGGCCACAATTCAGGATAGCTTCCTAAAATTATGAGGAAAATATAACTACAATATTGACAGCTTCATTTCCAATAAAAGGCTAGTAGAAGACCAAAATCTGAAGCATATAGTACCCAGCTGTGATCTGCCATTTAGAATATCAATGTTTTGTTTGAAGACACTTCTCAATGCTAGAAAAGGAATTTCAGATGTTTTATGTTGTTCTAGTTATTTTGCCTTCCCCAAATCAATAAGACATTGATTTGGATTGCTGTACTATGAATATAGCTAAAGGGAGAGCAGATTGTTACCCCAATGGTTTTGTGAGGCCTTTGCAATCAGGTGCTCGATAAGGCTACAAGAAACAAACTTCTCAGGGACCATTTTCCTTTGACTCACTGATTGTCTTTTCTGCCATGCCTAGCTGCTGTAGTGTGGCTTGCCAATATGTGAAGTACAGTTACTCTTCCTGATATCCTGGTTATTACTGAATGGGGAAGGGAGGTGCACAGAGTGCAGCTTCCAGGCCAGAGCAAAAATACATTCTTCTTCACTTTCTGCATTAGAAATAGAGACTTGTGGATCAGTTTCCAGAAGATTGCCACTATTTATTCAATTTAGCCACATATTCCTTACTTCCCCAATGCAGGGATCAAAGTAGGAAATGAGTGGGTCTCTTGAGTATTTTCTAATACAACAATTCCCAGTCTATAACAAGTTAGCTCCACCTAAATACCCAGAAGCAAATGCTGAAGCATCATTGCAGTGTGCTGCCATGCAGTTAATTGAAGACCTGTTATTGATTTGAGGTTATATGAATCAAGAAGATGTAGCCCAAGGACACTAATACTCTTTAACTGCAATTAAAACATATTACCCAAGCATTCCTGTTCTTCTGAAAGTATTCCTAGAAAACATAGCTTCCCACATATCCTAGACCCTTCCTAGCTCAATCCAGTCATCATGTCATTTGCAGTTCATTCATGCTGTTGCAGCTCTTTTTCCTTCTTTCTGTGCTAACAGTAAAAATATATACCTTTTAACTTTTAAATATATAAGGAAAGAAACAGTTGTGAAGGCAGCTGAGTGCACAGCAAGCACAATTACTTTTTCCAGCCTAAAAACATTAGTTTTTGCCAGAAGCACAGCTGCCAATAGCGAGCTAAAGACAGTGCCTCTTTTGCTTGCACCATCAAACCTTCACCTAATGTCTCCATCACCACCTGGAAAAGCTAAAGCTGGCTGAGGTAAAACGAATAATAGTCTTTCAGCAGGACACTGAGAAGATATGCTTTTTGTTTGAAAAACAAATGAAGTATGTACAAAAAAAAATTTTTAAGCTGTTGCCAGGTGACCATTCATCAAAGAAGCCTTGCTCAAACCACGTCAGAATTACCTGGCAGCTGTAAATCACCACCATGGCAGTTCCCCTGCCTTTTCATGTTACAATGCTTTCCATCGTTTTTGTTCCATTTTGGTTTTGTTCAGACGGAACAAAATATAGTCAGAATTGGAGTTACTTCTTGTGAAATTTCCTTAATTTCAAACTCCAATAATATACAGTATCTTAATTTGTACCTTATTTTAAATGGGCAAGTGACAAGGCAAGTAATTGTTCTTGAAGGCTTTTTCTTCATCTATCTACTGTTTGGCAGTGGAAAAATCCTTTTAAGATCCTTATGAATGAGTGACACCTACTGGACAAAATACACAGTTAAAGAAAAACCACCCCATATTTCATATTTCCATAATCTTTTACTCCAGAAAACTGAACTTATTCCTTTAAAAGGGGGGGAGGGGGGGGCGGAGAAATAAAAAAAGGCAAACAAGACTTTGGTTTTGCCTTCAAAGTCATCAGTCAAATCAAAGTGAAGTTTGTGCTGGTTTGTGCTGAAAACAAATGAGCTATCACAAAACTAATCTCATCTTTCTGTCTGGAGGAGTATTCAGCAGAGAAGAGCACAAAGACAAGAATTACTTTTTATGCAGGTGTTCAAAGTCTTCAAATATAGTTTCATTTCAATGTTAGACTTCCTGTATTCAAAACTCTCTTTGAAAGAGAAAGGAGCCTCATCTCCAGCTCATCTCCAGTTTATGCTGGTGTGCAGTTGTAAGGCCCCAATGATTTGGTTGTCAAGATTTTTAACAGGGTTGTTATGTATGGTTGTCCATGTACTCTGAGTTAGACACATGGGAGAAATACTGACAAGATATTCTCAAGAGGTCAAAACAACAAATAAGACTTTATAAACTGGCAACTTTAGCAAATTAGAGAAATTTGGCAGAAAGTTTAGTGCAACATTCAATCAACATGGAACACTCCCCAAAGCATTAACTTAGCCCATTCAACTTAGCAAACTCAAAGCCTGTTCAATTTTAGCTTACTCAAGAATTCCAAGAAAAGGTAATTAGAAGAAGAAAGAGAGAAGGACAGTGAAGAAACAGAAAAACACACATAGAGCTACCAACTCCTGGGTTCCAATGATGATAAAAACTCCACAAGGAGGTAGGGTCCAGGCAAGGTGATGGCCTCATGTTCAGCCTTAAAGGACTCTGAAGGAGCCAACAGGTTTGTGAGTAGGAGTGGTCTGGTTTACATATGAGTGGAGATTGCAAAAAAGCTTTTGGGAAGATTCTCCCCTTTCAGTCAGTGGATAAAGATAGCAAGGGATGTCTTTACATTTCCATATACACATCAAAAGGAAAGTTCATCTTTTACAGTGAAGCATCATGACCATTTCAAAAATCTCTTTCTGCAACTTTGCGTAGCTTCCTCTACCAGAGGAGCTATTTAGCAAATTTGTAAAAGAGGAGTACTAACCAGTTTTCTCACAACTGATTTCCTATATACTGATCTTAAAGGCAATCAGAAAGATGTAAAGTAAACCACAGGTCTTTCACGCATAAAATGCCTGTAAAATAAGAGGAAGTTGAAGCCTCCAGCAAGGTGAAGGAAACTCAGATTAACCAAATAAAAGCAACAAATGAAATTTTGCTGAGACAAAATCCAAAATTACATTTCCCCGGTCGTGTCCATGGCAAAATCTGGAGTCACACAAACGAGTTAGTAGAGAAAATTCTTTTTCTCAGGAAGTTTTAAACCAAAAGATATTCTTTGCATTCTTCACTTTTTCAAGACATCATAAATTTCATCTCTTCCAAGCCAGGATTCTCACATTTTCTTTTACCCTGTCCTGACTTAAGCAATAGACATAATACTATAAGTGCCAGCCATTACTATTTGTACCTGGCTAGACCAGTCCTTTTGTTTTACTATTGCACACCATTCCTGTGTCTGCAACAGCTCAAATAGAAAAATATTTGTATTCTTCGAATGTATTCTCCATGAATTCTCCAAATACAATTGTGCAAGCAGATCTGGCCCACCATAACATTTCTGCTGCTGTTTCTCAAAGAGTGGTGCTTTACAAAAAACAATTTGAGAATATCTGCTCTGTACTTGATAGTTTCACAAATGGTACCAGGGAGAAAATAGATATTGCACATGACAAGGCAGGGGAGGGAAGCTCTTTGTTCTTCCAGATAATTAACTTCCACCATCAGGGAGATTCTTCGAGCCACTCAGGCTTACTTGTCCATCTGCAGGTTGTGTTGAAGGAACAGGATTTCATTCCTAGATCAAGCAATTCAAGATTAAAATGTAATACCCAGAAAAATATTTTCAAGAAACTTTTAATAAAGGGAGATGGAATTGTATGCAGGGGAAAAAAAAGAAAAAAAGAAGAAAGGAAACAAACCCTATTTTTATCAGGTTTGAAACAAGACTGGTTTAAGAAAGTTTCATTGAAAAATATTTTTCCCCAGGTAATATTTCTGGCCTCTAAGTTACCATAATCAGATAGCTCTGATGTTACATTCATACACATTTGTGGTATCATAGCAGAAACATGTTTTGGGCTAGTGGCTATTCACAGTTGTAATTGGGGGGCGGGGAGGGAGTGTTTTGTTTAATCTTGTTTTTTAATGTTGACTTTTGAGAAGTAAAACTGCATCCTCTTTTAATCATGGATAGTAC
The DNA here is from genome assembly GCA_013400915.1 of Pardalotus punctatus. NCBI lineage: Eukaryota > Metazoa > Chordata > Aves > Passeriformes > Pardalotidae > Pardalotus > Pardalotus punctatus. The sequence goes on from VZTX01015519.1 coordinate 78,097, forward strand.
CATGGTAACAGGTACTACTTATTTCTTATTTAGCTCTTCCTGAAAATGAGAAAAATGCCGTATCTGTTCATAGCAGACAACCCTGACTAACTCTGTGAAGGCAGACCTGAAAAGGAGAAAAGCAAACACTGGTTTTGAGTAAAAACAGGCCTGAGCCAGATTGGCAGAGCTACAAGGAGGTAACAGACTCCATCAATGGCCCTGTCATAACAGGGGATGAAGCAGGTCCAGGGGCCAGCCAGGAGAAGCAGTAGATGTGGCTGTCTGTAAAGGTGGGCTGGACCATGCTAATCAACAGCCCCTCTTCAGGGTACCCATCCCTGAGCTGCAGTGGGATCTCAGACAGGCAGAGTGTGGAGGCCCCAGGCCAAGCTGGGCAGGGCTGTTAGGGCCTATTAGTACCCTCCAGGCCCTGACGTAAAGCAAGCAGCTACTTGAATAATTAGATTTTCTCCAACAGCCCAGGATTTAAAAAAATAATAAAATGAAATCCCTTTGGATTTGACTTCTGAAAACCATACTATGGCACCAGAACACTCCCAATAAGACCATTGGCTGGATATTCAAGCCTGAAATAACAAGAAGTTTCCAAGTCAGACAGTATGTGCCAAAACACCTGGACATGCATACCAGATCACAAATCACATATTTTTGTCATTCAGAATATAATCTTGACAGGTTACCCTTGCCCAGAATTTTCCAAGGAAAGGGATTAGGTAGCGTGTCAAATTGCAACAGCCTTGACTGGGTAAAAACTTGCATTAAAGAAATTTTTTACAGAAAAGAAAGGTTGTGGAAATTAAATGTCAAAAACAAATCAGTCAATTTTATCATTAAAGAGAATTCATTTAATAATCAAAATATAAAATTTGAAAAATCCATGAGCAAAAGCAGTGCCAAGCCAGGTGATGGGCACCGAGTGAACTGAGTTCGGATACTATCCGCTCCGAATCCTCCTAGTTCACCAATGCTGTCTCTCTGGGGTATTTTTTATACATTTTTTTGGGCTTTGTTAATCTTATCCCTTTTTAGCATATTGATGTATTTTTCTTGTCTTGCTGCTGCATCTGATGACAGTTCCTGGAACAAGTAGATGTGTATCTTTTGTTGCTGGCGACACATATTATCTTATCATATATACATATTGCTGGATAAGTTTTTTTGGCGACCCATATTATCTTATCATATGTGCATATTGAGTGCATATCGCTGGAACCTTGCTAGACGAAAATCCCCCAGAATTCTCTTCTTTGGAATGTATACAGAATATACCTGCTGGGGTCCATTCAGATGAAAAATCCTTTGGAATGCATATTTTGGAGGCAGCTACATGTCCTTGGTATCTGTAATTTCTCTCAGCTTTAATAAAAATGCTGTAATCTTAATTTTTAGCATTAATTACTTTGCAATATATACTACAGTAAACATGAAATTTGTCACCTTTACAGAAGTTTCATTTTTCTGCAAGAATAGTCTGAGGGGACTAATAGGCTTTGACAGCCCTGAACAGTCACCCAAGTTACTCCCACTCACTCCCTGTCCATTGGCCTCAAAGCTACACATCAGCTCAGGCTTGGGAACCCTCCCCTGATTTATGCCTGGGGCCAGTCTCCTGGATGAACTCTCAGATCCTCAAAGCAGCATTGCCTCCAGCCCTGTCTTTGATCCCGCTTGCTTTTTCTCCCATTTGAAGTCCACATCTCGATCCCAGTTAAGTCCCCAGATCTGCCCACCTGGCTCAAGGCCAAAGGTACAGCACAACCAACAGTGAGGTCACAGCCTGTACTAGTGTCAACCAATAACTCCTGACTAGCTGACTTTGTACCAGCCTCACTCCTATTGCTCCCTGGAAAATATGTCCATATGAAACAGAAGTTTTTTCTCTACTTTCCCTTTCCTTGGTCAATGACTTGTAAGCATCTCTAAGAGACACTTAGTGAAAAGCAAGTTCAAACTATAGGCTTATTAACATGTTGATAAAATACCTACTGACCCCCAGAACTAGCAGTAAGGTTTCAAAATAAGAACCAGGAATGAAGAAAAAATTCTAACCAAATGCAAGAAACAACTGAGCCCAAATAGGCAGCCAAATAGTAGAGCTTGAGCTGCCCCCCGCCCCCCACCGTGCTCCAGAAGGTTCAGCACAGAAAAACAAAGTTCTATACTGTACTTTTATGTATTACAAATAACAACCTTCCCTCCAAGGAAAAGAATTAAACCCCATTAGGCCCTTAATTTATCCTTCTCTCTTTTTTCCTGGAGGGGGGTAGGAGAGGAAGGAGGAGTGGTAGGAGGTAATTCAAACCAAGAACATTTTGAGCCCTATGATTAGAGACTATCAGATTTATTGCTGTATTGCTTCTGTGTTCACTTCAGCATTTCTCAGTGGACATTGGTAGGAGGAACAGAAAAAAGACAAATTAGAGAACTAACAGGTTATTCCTCCATTCCAGCAGAGCACATTTCAAAACTCAAACACAGAATTAACCTATAATATTGCACAAAGTACATATTTAGAATGTTATGCATTTTTAATTTCCTAAAAAAAAGGAATATAAATTATTTTTCAAAGTTTTCATTGTTCTTAGTAAAACAACCAGAGTTAATTTTCACACTAGTTTTGAGCATAAAGTTTAACAAAAATGCACTCATGAAGAAGGCAGTAATTACAACTGCAGGCTTTCTAATATGTTTATACTGGTTGGTATTGACAGTAAGTATATTACCAAGATACTAAGGATGCAGTACTTTTGACATCCTCACCAATATCACCCACTGACAGTCTAACAGACAATGTGTATGAATATCTACATCCAAAATGCTTCCTTCAGATATTTTTCAGAATCGCTGAATTTTCAAGGTGTAGGTCCGCAAAAACCCACTTGATGAGACTTTTAAAAGGGTTAACTGTTGTTCATGTATTCAGATGCATGGGATAAGTACTGACAAGATATTCTCAAGAGGTCATAACAACAAATAAGACTTTACTGGCAACTTTAGCAAATTAGAGAAATTTGGCAAAAAGTTTAGTGCAACATTCAATCAACATGGATCACTCCTCAAAGCATTAACTTAGTCCATTCAATTTAGCAAACTCAAAGCCTGTTCAATTTTAGCTTACTCAAGAATTCCAAGAAGAAGGAATTAGAAGAAGAAAGATAAAGAAAGAAAAAGAGAAAAGATACAGAAAAGGACACCTATAGCTACCGACTCCTGGGTTCCAGTGGTCTTGAGCTAACAGAAATTCCAAGAGGAGGTAGATTCAGTACATGTGACTATCTTGTGTTTGGCCTTAAATACCCCTTGGTCTTCCTGGCCCCTTCCCCCAGGTGGGAATTCTGGTCATTTGCCCACTCAGGAGCTGGGTTAGGGGCACCAGAGGTGGGTGTGGAGCATTGCCTCCTGTGTGCCAGGGATTGGCAGCCACTGTCAGGCCAGGATACAGGCTCTAGGGGTGGGGGTGTACAGGACAGTGCACTGCCTCACCAGAGCAAGGCCCGACCTGCCCATTCTTCCCCCCCACACATGCATCCCAACATGTCTCAAGACATCAATCTTTCCAGTCTCTCGCGCAAAGTTGGAAGGCATATCTGGAGGTTGTCTAGTCAAATGCATATCCTGTTTAAAGCAGGTTGCTCAGAGCCCTGTTCTACTGAGCTTGTTTGCTACTGCCTAACTGGGCAATCTATTACGGTGTTTGACCACCACTATGGTGCATTTTTTTTCTAACTGTAATTATCCATGTTACAGCTTGCATCTATTGCTTCTTGTACTATCAATATACACTTTTGAGAATAATATGTCTTTGCACCTTCTTTGCAGATTGGTATAGACACCAATAAAACCTGTCTTTAGCCTTCTCTTCCTAAGGCTGAATGGATTCTCATATATTGACCTCTCATCTTAGATCCCTTTACCGTGTGCTGGCAGCCGTTCATTTGGACTTGCTCCAGGTTTTCACTGCCTGTCTTTTGGCCTGAATTTGTACACATCACTCCAAATACAATCTCACAAGTATCACAGAGTGAGATAAAATCACTTCCCTCAATCAAGAGCACATTACTGGCTTATGTTCAGCGTGTGTTTCACCAGTACTCCCAATTCTACAAAGCCTCTTTCCAGCTGCATTACTCCATCCCAGACAGAGGATTTTGCACCCTCCTTAATTGAACAAACTCAAATCTGTCTTACCTGCCTCTGCTGCACATAGCAAGTAGTAACCTTATTCATTCTGTATCATCATAGTGACGCAATACTGTTCTTACAAAGCATGTTTCGCTGTCTTAACATCTTTAATGAACATAGAGCTTCTTAAATGAGAATAAACATATCTTTCTTTCATTCTTCAGAAAGTCTTTAACTAGCATTTTTAAAAGATTCTGGTGATAGAGTATTTCACTGTTCAACAGCATATAAGCAGTAATATACATGAAAAGACAAACCCGTAATGAGAAGTCACAAGTATTTGCTATTAAATCACATCAATGCAACAGTTGAAAACCACAAGCCCAGCTGCAGAGCCATTGTTCATGTAACAAGACAACAAACCCTTTCCTAGGTCTACTTGTCTACAGTCATGAGAATTTTCCACAGAGGACTAAGTTTGCCAAAAAACTGGAGTGAACTCTGTTAAAAAAACAAGCAAGTAAACCCCCCACACACAGCATACTACATGAAGAAGGCAAGAACTTGTGAAGCATAAGCCAAAGTGCCCTTTCAAGACCATCTACACTTTGAGTGAGAAGATATTCACCATATAGTGCAAAGAGAGAAGGAAAAAACTCACAATATTTTTGCGTCCAGGCCCAAAGTAAATAGCTAAGATACAAAAGGGGAAGGTCTGGTAAAACATAGTTTCTAAGAGGCAGCATCTAATTTGATTAAGCCATCTCCCATAGGTGGTGCAGTAAAGAAGTCTATTCCTGCAATTATATATGATGTGGCAGTAATCTAACTACTAGCTTTACCTCTGCAGCTGGGAGCAGGTCTACAAAAGTACTGTACAGGGACACATTCTCATTAAGAGACAAATAGCAACTGATATTGAACATGCTAATTGTAACTATACTTTCAAAAAAAAGAAAATTATTCTCTTACTAATTTGAAATATAAAGCTATATAAGGTCTTCTTTCTGAACTTTGCATTTCTCAGTAGAAAGATGCGATGGAACTAAATCAGTTGCAATCATAGAACAGTTTCCTTCTTAAGAGGATCACCTCAGTCTCAGTCCTACTTTAAGCCAAGTGATAGACACTTAGAAACACTGCCATGTTACAGTGTTTATTTCTTTTTATTATACAAGAAAATAGTGGTTTTAAATTATAATGAGAGAGGTTTTAATACTATAACTTTATAGAAAGCAAAGGAGATACTTAAATAATAGCCTTCTGTAAGGCCTTTGACTTGGTTCCCAACAACATCCTTCATTCTTAATTGGTGAGAGATGGACTTGATGGGTGGACTCTGGCAGATGAAGAATTAGTTATATGATCACATCCAAAAGAAAGGCCTTGATGCTGTGCAAGTACTGCTCAACAATACATGGTTTTGGCTGAGGTAATTTTCTTCACAGTGGCTGGTATGGACCTATGTTTTGTATTTGTGCTGAAACCAATCTTGATGGTATAGAGATGTTTCTGTTATTGCTGAGCAGGGCTTACACTGAGCCAAGGCCTTTTCTGCTTCTTGCACCACCTCACCAGCAAGGGGGCTGGGAGTGCACAAGAAAATGGGAGGGGACACAGCCAGGACAGCTGACACCAACTAACCAAAAGGATATTTCATAGCACTTGGTGTCATGCTAAGTTGTCTCAGTTTGAAGACAGGTATCTGCTAAGGAAGGTGTAAACCTCCCTTAAAACCCACAAATGTGAATCCCCTTCCCTCCGAATTATTATAACTTTGAAATCAAGGGCTTTCAGGCAAAGATATGGGGAAAGGAATAACAGTTTTTTACTAGTATCTATGGCAAGACAAACAATCAATAACAAGAGTAGCAATAACAAACAAACCAGAAGATGCGGTGACAGAGCTGTCAAATGCTTTTCCCGCTTGATGCAGTTCCGGTCACAGCCGGCAGGGGCGCTGTCGGGCTCCCGGCCGGGCAGGGCGGGTGCGATGACTCCCGCGCAGCTGCAGGGGGCGCTGTGGCGCGGTCAGCTCTGTGGGTGCGGGCAGTGCTGAAGTGCCCAGAGGCAGCGGGCGGGGCGGGGCNAGTGGTAGAGTGTTGTCTCGGATTACCACCTCTGCTCTTTCCTCACCACGCCCAGCTAGCTCTTTGTTTCTTACAAAAGAATTTAATAGTCCTTAAGTATCCAGTCGTTAGTAACCTAGCGACAGGGAAGGGGAAAAAATTCCACACCTCTCAACCTCCAACATAAGTATATAAACTGAAGGAGGAATTGGAGAGACATTTGGAGTGATGACATTTGTTTTTCCAAGTCACCATTATGTGTGATGGGGCCCTGCTCTCCTGGGGATGGCTGAACACCTGCCTGCTTATGGGAAGTTGTGAATTAATTCCTTGTTTTGCTTTGCTTGTGTGTGCTGCTTTTGCTTTCCCTATTAAACTGACTTTATCTCAACCCATGAGTTCTCCCACCTTTACTCTTCCAATTTTCTCCCCCTTGGTGGGGGAGTAAGCGAGAAGCTGCATGGTACTTATTTCCAGCTGAGATTAAACTATGAAAATTATCAACACTGCCTTGAACACAAAGCCAAAACATAGCCCTATACTAGCTATGACAAAGAAAATTAACTATCCTAGCCAGAACCAGCACATATGGTCAGTTCTTACTCCTTAATGCTGGAGAATTCCTTCTCAGAGATGGAAAGAGGACATAAAACTCAAAGTTTGAGGAGTAGTGTCATCTGAAATATGTCAATAGAATGAGGAAGCATACAGAAGCCAATAAATAGGCTTAAAAATATTTAAGATGTACTAGCACAAATTTCTGAACAATTCAGTTTTTGAAGGCTGCAGCTTCAGGACTTGCAGGGAACGTCTAACTCACCACTTTTAGATTGGGTTGGAAAAGTCCTGTTCATGCTGCCCACTTTCAACTGTCTCCATCATCAACATACTCCCCGCTCCTTTCAAAATGCTACTCATTAGACCTCTCCCTACACTGATAATGTAGCAAGACTTACTCCTACAGTTACATAGGAAATTACCTGGTTAGATAGAAACATTGGAATGGAGACCTGCCAGGAGGAGAGAGCAATTAGATAGGTTTGGGACATCTGAGAATATGAATTCATAATAATAGCAGCAATGCAAGACTTGCATACAGTTCTGGAAGGTATTTCTATTGCTACCCCAATTAACATGGGCTCAAATAGCCCTGTCTACACTGTGCTTACACTTTTGGCTAACATGGCAGACATGCCCTTCAGTTTCCCATGGTGGTGTGGAGTGCGCGATATCTCTTTTCAGGAGTTTCCCCAGCTGGAAGTCACCCAGTCCTGGATCCAAGTGAACTTTACAGTGTTAGTCTGTAGACAGTTCCTTGCTTTATGCCTCCCTTGCTTTTTCTGATAGGTACATTACCTTTGCTAACATATACATCAGTTTACTTTGCCAAAATGTACTGGAATTTAGCCAATAAGTGGCCTTAACTGCCACTTGTTACCTATGCTACAAGAAAATCACAGAGAAAACCTCTTTTAGATCAGTCCATTAGACACAAACATTTGAATGAGTTTGTGTTGGGTGTCCTTAATAG
>VZTX01015522.1:9013-19564 GCA_013400915.1 Pardalotus punctatus
TCCATCATCCATCCATCATCCATCCATCATCCATCCATCCATCCATCCATCCATCATCCATCATCCATCCATCATCCATCCGTCCATCCATCCATCCCCGTCCATCATCCATCCATCCAGCCATCCATCATCCCTCCATCCCTCCATCCCCCCATCCCTCCATCCGTCCAGCAGCTCTGGGGTGGGGTCATAGCAAGCTCCCAGTGTTACTGAACAATTCATTTTCTTCAGGGGGAAAGGAATGAACCCCAGCACTTTTTAACCTTTTGCTTTATGAAGACAGATCTCCCACAGTCCATGCTCTGGTGCTCCCAAAGATTGATGCCTGATAGGACATTCCTCTAATTTAGATTAGATTAGGTTCCCCTAATTTTCTATATTTCTGCTCACATGCTTTTACCCGTCACAAACATTACATTTACATAACCATGCGGACATTGACGTCAGCATCAATTCTCACTCTGGGGTTTCCTCAGGGCCATTCAGGTACAAAACACCCCTGAAAGCTCCATCAGCAGCTTGGGGGAGGAAAAAAAAATTTAAAAAGAAAATGCTGTGAGTTCTTCCCTTTCCAGTTCCAATGGTGTGGACTGCACACAAGTTTCTGGTTGGGCTCCAAATCTGTTTTAGGGCTGGCAAATTTGGGATGCCGGTGCACTTGGATGCACCCCGGGGTGAAAAAGTGCATTTTCAGCTGATTAAAAAGGAAGGATCATTAATGCAATGTAAGAGCTGGAACACAGAGAAAAGGCAGCAAGCCATAGGTGCATTAGGCAGGGATCCATAGGTGATTTGGGAGCTGTGGATTGCCTGAAATTCCCAAAGGGCAACGTTGTGGATCCCTGGCAAACTCTCCATGCACTCTTTCCCCGGCTCCTGCATTGCAGGAGATGCTCTGCTGTGTTGCAGAATATATCCAATGGCCTGTTATTAGATTTTTTAGTCGTATTTTTAGCCACAGGAGCAGTCACCAAAAGCTCGGCGTGAAAGGCTGCAAAAGGACAGCAAAGCCACAAAGTGATTTGTTTGAATTCAATTTTTAAAGATACTTTAAAAAAATAATTCTGGGCTGTATTTTATTAAATAAAGCCAGGCCAAACCCCTCACAGATGGAAATCACCTTAGCCCTGGATACTGATTTTTTGTTCAAGAGCAGCTTCTGTCTGATACAGGACATTTCTGAGGGCACAGCTACAACCCTTCCCCTGCCCTCTGACACAAAGGACGTTGTGTGCAGATGTTAACAGGGCATAACCAGAATCCCCGAGTCTCTCTGGATTTTTCCTGGAGTTTATATGTGTTAGAGACCTCACTGAGCACGTGATTCACGTGTAATGTGAATTATAAACACCGTGCTCACAGCAGATCTGCTGACTCGCAGGGCTTCACCCCTACAATAAAGCTGATCCTCAGGGCTAACTCCCCATCATATCCTGGAATATTCCTGCATAAAGATGTGGATCGTGATGACAAATAAAACTCCAGGTTAAAAGTGAAGAGCAGTGAATGACCACAAACACTCTCAGAGACACGCAGATGTAGAATTGAACTTTTGGAACTGATTTTGTCAGTCCCAGTGGCTGACTGGGGCTTCCTGAGGATGTGTAATGCTCAGGAATGTATAAATAGTCTCATGTATATACGCTCCATTTGTGCTCAGCTATCTCATTAATTAGAAAGACGGCCTCAGAAAACAATTGCTTTTAAGTTGTTTAGTCTTTTGCCTTAAAAATAGAAATTTTCACAGAGCCAGCTAAAAATAGGACGAGCCCAGCACAAGCCAAACCTAAAAATACATCCCATGCAAAGCCATGCTGTTTTCATGGAAAAAGCTGCAGAGGTGAGGGCAGATTTTGGGGATGGATTTGAGTCCCAGGCTCTGGGAGCACCGAGTGTCCCAAGGACAACAGGACGGGGCTCAAAGGGTGACAGGAGGGACAAACAAAGGGCTCAGGGTGAACGAGAGAAGGGATTTGGATTGAAAAACAACGCAGGATTTCCCTGTTCAGAAAGGTCATCGACACTTCCAGAGGCTCCAGAGTTAATACGAGCAGTGTAAAATGAATAAACTGCAGGTACACAAGTTCAGTCGGTTTGGCCCCTGTTTTAGTGACCCTTCAGTCCCTTGGGCAGGTGAAAAGGGCATTTCCAGCCAGGCTGGCACCACCTGGCCCCCAGCACCCCCAGAACCCCGCGCCCCAAAGCGCTCCCAGCAGGGCAGCAATGGGGCACGAGCGGGACAAAGCAGATTTCGGAGCTTTTATGGAATTCAGACAATCCGAGCACGATCCAAAGAGCTGAAGGGTCTTTTCCTCGATCACACAATAGCACCTTGGCAGGGCTGTGTCCAGCCTGGCCCCCAGCCAGCAGCACTGTCCTGCCCGAGTGGACAGGAGAAGGAGTTCGCAACTGGAGGAATTTTCTTTTTTTTTTTTGCTTGGAGCTTCCGAACGAGGCTTGATAGCTAAAACAATCGAAAACGTTTACAATGAAATGAAAACAATACGTAATTGTATTGTTTTCCAGCTCCCCCCCGTGCCAAGAAGCAGCTTTGCTCAGGAAACAAGTTGTAAATTCGAAGAGGAAGAGGCAGAGATAAGTGGGGCTGGGCATGTGCCAAGAGAGACTCCCTAAATTTAACTGTCCTGACCTCTGTGGAGGAAGAGCCAGCCCAGTCCGGCCCTACTCGAAATTAAACCAAATAAAGTCAGTGTGACACCTATGGTATGGAACAGAACCGCTTCAATCGAGGATCCATAATAAAATGTAAGGACAAGATAGAACTGATAAAACAGCGAGTCCGGGTGTGTGGATCTGTGTCTGTGTCCATATGGCACAGCAATGATTTCAGCACAAAAACAAATCCCTAAAACACAGAAAATCTCACTTTGGGCTGCATTTCTCCAGGAAATAAAATAATCGACGGGAAAGAAAATGTGGGAGCTGAGATTTGGTTGAAAGAGCAGCGAGGCTGGGATCAGAGGGGTCCCCAGACCCTATTAAAAAAGGGGGGTTCAGAGGGGGAGATTTTGCAGTGGGAATGGTGGGAAGGTGAAGGACACCGCTGTCAAGGGATGGGACAGGAGATGGATGAAGCCAGAACAGGAATTACAGATCGAGAGGGAACGATTTGAATGCTGTAAACACCAGGGAGGGAAAAGAATTGTTTAGGGTGGTTCAGTGATATTTCTAGGAGTGATGGGATGCAGATAAGGAAGTGGAAAATGTAAGCTATTAAATAGGAAACATTTCCTGACAGTGTGGGCTAATAGACTGTGGAAAAGTCTTCTAAGGGAAGTGGCAGGAGCCGCTCAGGCAATTCAGAGTGGCCTGGACAACATAACTTAGGGCATAATCATGCCTAAAACCAGGGAGATGTGACAGGGATCTTCCCTTCGTGCTGCAGAGAGAAAGCCCCAAAGCTCAGGGGAAGAAAGAGCCATTGTAATTCGAGGTTCCTGTAGAGAGGGGGGAATCACACCCGGCTCAGAGCAAATCCAAATGCAAATTTTCCTCCTCGGGGGCTGTGTGTTTCCTCCTGAGCAGCACCCACACAAAGGATCCTGTTCCCCAAGGTTCCATCGCTGCCAATCGAGAAAAAATCCGAATTAACAATAAACAGGAATTTGCTGTTTGCTCAGGCACTCTGTCACGTTTAATTAGCTCCTTCTTTAAGGTTTAACAGCTTTAAGGAGCTTTTTCCTAGGAAACGCTGAATTTCTGTGCTGTTCTACCTCACTGGTATCACCCAACCACAACTGTGATAGGGACTTGATAGAAAACACAACTCGTTCAGAGACATCAGGAGTTTGGTGGGAAGCTGCAAAAATGAGACACTGATTATTTCAGTGGGATTTGACAGAAGTAGGGATGAACACTCCTGAGGGCTGGATGTGAGGCAGCTGTAGCCACTGAGAGCTGGATTTTTAAAATTTAATTCTATTGAATTAAACTTTTTCTCCCCATCCTCTTGATGCCCAGGCTGGAAGATTTTTCCTGCGCTCACGTGCCAGTTTACTGAGCCGTGATTGAAACCCACAAGTCCATTTGAGAGAACTTGCCAGACACCTGTTCAGGCAGTAAAAAAATCTTTATTTGAGAAGGGTGGCTTTGCCACTGAAAACTCCATAACCCATTCCCATAAGCCATTCCCACTCCCCCTTGGGCACACAGACCCTGATTTATGACCACCACCACAATCTGGGGGTGTTTTCCCCCTTGCCTCGGGGTCTGCTGTCCATTTATTAAAATGTTGTGGTTCTGTGTCGTGGTTTGAAAGCTCCACACCCTTGAACCCCAGGACCCCGCTGCCCTGCCTGCTAACTGTGACTCAGACTGACCGGAAAATTGGATTTTTACTGCAGAAATGCCTTGTTCTCATTCCACTGTGCAATCCCAGCCTGGGATAACCCAGCCTGGAGCCCTCACCTGACACCTTCCCCCTCTGCCTTCAATCCCAAAGACTGAGAGCAAACCCTTCCAGCTGGGCACCGCTTTTTTCCTCCTTCACGTGTGAATTGTCAAGAAATTCCCAATCCCAGAGTGCTGGAATTATTAAAATTCACACTGACCCCAGGGCAGCTGCCAAAAACACACCTGGAGTTTTTCACCCGTGAAAAATCCAGGTAAGGAACGTGGCCAGGCAGTGTGGAGATCGCCTCACCTGGCACCCTGCAGGTATTTATTGATTCAAATATCCACGGTGACATCCTGTGCTTGGAACTCCTGCTGGCTCCCGGTGGGAATGAGGAAAATCTCCGTGCTGCTGGAGATCAGGACGCAGCCCTGGGAAAAAATTGCAAAAATCAGGGCTGGAAAGTGAAGTTTTGTGTGGGTTTAGAGGTTCTGCAAAATAATAAAACCTTGTCCAAGCCGATTTTTGGATAATTAAAGGATATTAATGGAACAGCAAGGTAGAAATCCCCGCAGTCCTCACCACACAAAAAAGCAATGTTTGATTTTCTTCCCAGTCTTGCCAAACTAAAAAGTGAGGCAACACTGTAGTTTTCAGCAGAAACTTGGGTTTTTTGAAAGAAAAACCAAAATGATCATTATTTAAGGTTCTATTAATTGCCACCAGCTCTCCCTCTGTGTCCCAGCTGCTCGTGTTTTATAACAATTTTATAACAATTCCCTATTTATAACTTCTAAATCCTCAATAGATGGATCTATTGTTATGCCACTGATATCAAGATAAAGGTGTTAAAAGCCATTCTGAGCCTCCCAGCAGGTGTGTTATAAATTACAAATTAAGGTAATTACCAGTCAAGTGACAGGGCTCCTCCATAATTATCCTTAAAATTGATTAGCCATTTATTAAAATGTCTATAATTTACTAATCACAAGCAAACAGAAGCTGTGGCATTAATCATGATTATAAGAGGGTTTGAATTGTTGTGGATTGAAGTTGAATAGCCAAGGAGAACCACCCCTGTCAAAGTCAATTTAAAGTTTGGAATAAATAAAAGGCCACTGAAGCAACTTGGGATAAACAGCACGATCCCTACTTTTCTGATTAGATCAACACGAAGTTAAGTCACAGGAACTGAATTTGGTATTTCTTTTGACGATGAAAAAGTGAAATTCAGATGTTCTGCTGAAGGATTTTGCGCCCATCCACGTGGGATGGGTCCCAGCTGAGTTAGACCTCCAGGTTTTCCAGGAAGTGAGATCCTTCATTTCTCAGGATTCCTCGCTGCACCAATAACCTTTAAAGAGTTCCTGGAACAGGGTGAGACAAGTCCTCTTGCATAAGTGAATTTACAAGTCTGGGAATAGCTGGCAAGTGCAGAGCTGATAAAAGGAAATTCATTTTAACACTGCCTATATGCAAATGTGCAGCTTTTGCCTCAAGAAGTTGAGGAAGCCAAGGCTTGAAAATCAAATTCTTTAGGATTGCAACCCACCCGGAATTCTGATGATCCAGAGTGCTAAAGATTCCTGCTAGCACGGTTTTGGGGGAATATTAACAGGTATAAAGTAATTTATGAAAGCCCAGGGGGGGACCCAGAGAGGGCAGAGCCACCAATCCATTTCACTGCTGTTTTTTGGGGGAGCAATTTGTTCAACTTCCCATTCTCCTGATGTTTTTATTGAATTCTTTTCAGTGGGAGGCCACTGGTGCTATCGGTCCCAGAAGTGCGAGCTGCCACAGTGTGAAGGTACTGCCAAGCACGTTGTTTTTCCAATAATCACACTTCTCTTTTGCTCCTGAGAGAAACGATGCAAAAATCCACAGAGCTCAGCCTTTAATGCACCACGGTCCCATTTTTTGTACACATCAGTGCTGAGCGGGGCATTTCGAAGATATTGGTGTTTGTGAGAACTCTTTGTTTTGTTTCAGCCAAGGGTAACGTAAAAATGCACAGATAAATGTAAAAATAAATACAAATGTAAAAATAAATACAAATGTAAAAATGTGCACCAGAGGAAATCCCCCCAGCAAGTTGGGGCGATGCCCCCAGTTTCCCAAGCAAGAATATATTGGTTGGGTGGTTTGGCTTTCTCAAGGATTTGCTGTCTACAGAAAAAAAAAAAAGCAGATTTTTTTCATCCTCAAACAGATCCTACTCAATGGCACCAGATAAACACAGCCTGCAGTGGAAAGAAGCAGTCCCCTGTCAACATTGTCACCCGAAATGTGCTTTATAACAAGAGCCTCACGCCCCTGACTTTTGACGGGTACGACGTGAAGGGCCCTGCGAAGTGGGACGTGGAAAATAACGGCCATACAGGTAAATAGTGCCCAAATCTGTCCTTGGGGGTTGAGTCGTGCCTTCCTTCCTGCCTTCTGTGCTCCTGGAGAGCAGCAGGGGAGCCCAGGTGAGATCCCACCCCTCTGCTTCAGAAGGGAAACTCCCAGGACACCTGTGGAGCCAAAGTTCTCTGGGAACGATGAAGTTTTGGGGTTCTGGCTGTTGTTCTGAGTGTCCCAGCAGGATCTGCTTCTGTGGGAATGATAAAATTTTGGGGTTCTGGCCATGGTTCTGACTGTCCCAGCAGGATCTGGTTCTGTGGGAATGAATTTTGGGGTTCTGGCCATGGTTCTGACTGTCCCAGCAGGATCTGGTTCTCTGGGAATGATGAAATTTTGGGGTTTTGGCCATGGTTCTGATTGTCCCAGCAGGATCTGGTTCTGTGGGAACAATGAAATTTTGGGGTTCAGGCCATGGTTGTGGCTGTCCCAGCAGGATCTGGTTCTCTGGGAATGATGACATTTTGGGTTCTGGCCGCGGTTCTGAGTGTCCCAGCAGGATCTGGTTCTGTGGNATTGAAGTTTTGGGGTTCTGGCCGTGGTTCTGGCTGTCCCAGCAGGATCTGGTTCTCTGGGAATGATGACATTTTGGGTTCAGGCCATGGTTCTGACTGTCCAAGCAGGATTTGGTTCTGTGGGAACGTTGAAGTTTTTTGGGTTCTGGCCGTGGTTCTGATTGTCCCAGCAGGATCTGGTTCTGTGGGAACGATGAGGGGTCCAGGACAACGATTTGGGCAGAGTTTGATTATTTTTTGCTGAAACTCCTTCATTCCTAGCCTTGTCCTTTCCAACTGCTCCTGCACAAAGAATTCTGCTGGAGAAATGCATCACGTGGGAAAATCCTCCACAGTGCTATGACTTATTATCTCTACAAATAATGAGCTGAGCTCTCAGGCTCAAACCTGTTTTCTGTGCACACAGAAGTTGCCTGATGTCGATCAGCTCCTTAGCAAATCAGTAAACACTGAATCAATGAACGGTAATTCAGAATTGTTCCACTTCCTCCACCTTCCTTCGCTTTCCTCACAACACTGAGGATGCTGCTCCAGCAAAATTGTCTTCAATGACTTCAAAAAGAAACCTGTGGTCTGTTTTCTCTCAAGACTGTCTTGGAGGTGTTTTGAGAAATCCTAGGTGGGGTATTTTAACTGCCAAATCCTTAAAGCAGAAAGCAGCGAGTGGCAAATATTTCCTGATTTAAAAGGGAAAGGTAGGAAGGCAGCTGGGGAGATTTTAACAGGCAGAGATTCTAAATTAAAACACTGATGTTGTGGTAGACCATAGGAAAAAGGAATGTTTTGACTTTTCACTGATATATGGATTAATGAGTTTCCCGTTACAGGGTGATACTCCAGGATGTCCATTTTACAGCCCCTTTTATGCCAAAATGAATATTTATGAGGATTGCTCAGGACTCTCCTTTTCCCCAGCCATACACAAGGATTAAGGGTTTAATCTGGGCTTTAAAAATCTCTTCCCTCTGAGGGCAACCAATTCCTGTGCTAAATGAGGAGGTTATTGCTGAAATTACAGCTGCCATTAGAGGCTGCAGGTGAGATTAGAGCCTCGTGTGTTCCGTGATGGGCACAGAGCAAAGGTCGCTGTCTCAAAGGTCTTAAGATAAATAAACAAAGCCAAAGACATCTGACTCATCCATTTATAGATTAAAAAGCAAAGGAACTAAATGACTCATTCGCTCTCCAAATTCATTTGGAATTCAGAACAGAAATTAAATCTCTGGGGCTGCAATCCAGAATTTTCCTCTGGGGCTGCAACCCAGAATTTTCCTGTGCAAAGGAAAGTGCTGTGCTTAACGGGGAGGTCTTACAAAGTAAAATTTCAAAATAGATCTCGAAGATACACGATTTAGGCTTGAACTGCAGCACTACTCTAAATGAAAACAGAATATCTTTAAACCCTGCCCAAAGGAAATGTCACAATGCAGATAACGGGAGATTAAAATGATGGTTAAACCCAAATAAACTGGGATCAAATTTACTTTGATAGAAAGGCTTTCTTAGAAAAAAAAGGGAAGAATACAGGGTCTTCTGAGGGGTATAAGAAGCTCTGACTCCAGAGGTCATCATGGTTATAATTCATCTCCAGCTAAACTCAGCTATGATTTTGTAAGAGTTCAGTTTCTGCAGAGTTGAATTTCTGCAACACCCGGTCTGAAAAGCCAAGTGAGAATTTTAGGATAAATTTGAATCTCAATAACATCTCTGCTCTCACATACTGTTAATGTACGATCTGATTTTCTCCTTTAAAACAATTCATGTTTTTCTCCCCCCAGTTAAAGTGACACTGAACGCATCCCCCAAAGTCGGAGGGGGGGGTCTGGCAAGAAAATACAAGGCAGTAGAATTCCATTTGCACTGGGGAGTCCCAGGTGAGCTGCAAAACGTCCCTGGCTCCGAGCACAGCATAGATGGAGAGAAATACCCCATGGAGGTGGGTGAGACCGCGCGGGGATGGCGGGTTTGACTCCAAACGCTGGGGTTCTGGGATTCTGTTCACCAGCACTGTTGGGGGCTCCCGTGGGAAATCTGAGGGTGGAAACAATCACCCTTGGCTGTTGTGTTCCAGCTTCACGTGGTCCACATAAGAGAAGATGCTTTGGATGTGACAGAAGCCAAGCAAAGCCCGGATGGTTTGGCGGTGCTGGCCTTCTTTGTCAAGGTAGGCAGCGAAATTTTCAATTGCCTCGTTCAGATCCCAGCCAGCAGCTCGGCTGAGGGATTATATCAATATTACAGCAGCCCACGGCCTGAGCCTCCCTATCCCCTGCAGGCATTCTGCCAGCTCAGAGTTCCTCTACCCTTTCCAGCTTCCTGCTTGCTATTCCTTTTTCTCATGGTCCTTTTTGGTTTCGTTCACCTCGAACTAAAAGCAATCACCTGTTGAGAAACGCACGATGTGGAATCAAAATATTTCCCTTCCAGGCTGATGAAGAAAATAAAAACTATGCAACCCTACTGAATGAATTAGATAATATTAAATGCAAAGGTAAGGCACTCGTGCCGGGGGTTTCACAAGCTGTGTGGGGTGAAGATAAATGTGAACAAAACAAGGGGTACAAGGAACTTTTCCCCGTGGTTTTCCCAGGGCAATCAGCACAGATGGATCCTTTGCCGCTGAGCTCTCTTCTCCCACCTGAGGAAGACCTTGGCAGGTACTATCGCTACGAGGGCTCCCTCACCACCCCTGACTGCCACGAGGGCGTCATCTGGACCATATTTGAGACCCCAATCGAGCTCAGCCCCCTCCAGGTGAGTGGCACAGGGACAGCCTGGAGGTTCTGGTGGCGGTGGCTTTGTCCCTCGCCCTCGGTGTGACACCTCAGCTGCTCCATGGTCTCCTTCCCCACACACGCTCCTTGGAGCCTAAATGTGCTCCCCATTGCCAGCTGATTGACCCTATTGAATCATCCCGCACAAAATGGCAGGAAAGGGGCAGGAAGGGGAAATGACGGCGTGAGAATACGGCCAAGAAACGCCCCCGGCTCGTGGCCCCAGCAGCCGCTCCGCTGCACCCTGCTCACCCCGGATTTCACAGCTTCTGCCCCGTGGTCAGGGCAGCAGAACAGAGTAATTCCAGATGCACGCCCTGGAGGAAGGGCAGCCTTAGGCAGCCAGGAAGAGGAGAGGGAATGACGAGCGCTTGGAAAACACAGATTGTGCGGAGATGGCGCAGCCTGGCCCGGAGCCAGCGCCTGTACTCCAGCTCCTTACTCCTGGTGTATTCCCAGTGTACTCCCAGTGTATTCCCAGTGTACTCCCGGTGTACTCCCAGTGTAC
>VZTX01015523.1:0-101512 GCA_013400915.1 Pardalotus punctatus
ACTGATGGCACCAGGCAGGAGAAAGACCCTGATGGAGCGAAGCAATGGAGAGTGACAGCTCCACCCTTGAGATCACAGCTTTGGGGAGAACTTTAAGCAAAGCTCCCCAGATGTTTATACCCCTGGATTTTTGTAGCCAAGCCTTGCTGCTTCCCCCAGCCTGGCAACAGGCGACAGCAATGAGCTTGCCAGTGCTCAGCAGGGTCACTGCCCCTTGCATCCGGGTCCTTCCCTCAAACCATGCTCTCTTCTCCTGTGCAGGTGGAAAAAACCTCTGCACCTGTGTGGGTGGCCAGAGGTTGGAATCATGGAGGACATGGATGTCAAGGCAACCGGGGCATCCTCCTCCTATGGGGTTTAAGTGGCCCTGCACGTGCCATTCTCACAGCACCATGGGGATGAGGGGAGAGAAAGAGAGGAGAGCTCCGTGGAATATCATCTGGCAGCCTGACAAAGCAGGATGACCCCAAAGCACCTCAGCCAACAGTGACATTAAAGATCAATCAGGTAGATCCCTTAGACCCCGACAATCTGCAAGGATCAAGGCCAGGCTGGACGGAGCCAGGTTGGATGGGGCTTGCAGCAACCTGGTCTAGTGAGAGGTCTCCCTGCCCATGACAGGGGGGTTGGAACTTAAAGGATCTTTAAGGCCTTTCCAACTCAAACCATTCTACAATTCCATGAATAAAATAACTGCAGTGTGTTTTGTCACTGAAAACAGTCTCCCAGGCAAGGTCTTGTTTGTCACCCTCTCCAGACTCAGGACAGGCAGCACCCTGGCATGCCAATACCCACCATGCTTTTTGAATCAACTTAAAGGACATATTCCGTGGCCTCCATAGGAGGAAGTCTCAATGTGGGACTGCTGCAGAAATAGTGCCTCAGAGCATTGGGAAGCAATGGTGCATCCCGGGCAGAAAACATCCAGCACGTTTCAAGACTCCCAAGAATGTCACCCTGTGCCAAAGTCACCATGAGGAGGCCTGCAGGAGAAGGAGCAAAGCCCTAAGCAAAGCCAAAAGGGAAATGCTGACACCGGGATTCGTCTTGCTTAACTTAATAACTGCGGACACCAACATGTGAGCTACTCATTCCACACACCTGTCTGTGGGTAATGAAGAGAAATAGGCACTGTTAGGACACGAATCGATTGTAGGCGTCCGGCAGAGCGGATCAAACCTGAGCTGGAAGCACTTGTGCGGGGAAGTAGCAGCTATCGCCATCCGAGCTGTCCGTGGAGCAAATCCCTCCCAAGAACAGCTGGGGGGACAGCAGAAGGAAGTGGACTGGGAGCAAGATGAGTCTTCACGAGAGGAGAACTGATGTCTGGAGACAGCTGAGGCTGACGGGCGAGCGCCAACACCCTCGTTCCTCTCTCCATGAGAGATGGAGCGCCCGCCTTCCACCTCTGGGGACGGGCCAGCAGGGAAGAGGGATGACAGATGCAGTAGCACCTTCTTCTTCCTGACAGCTTGTTTTTGTCCCAGCTTTCTTGTCCTCCACTAATTATTTCCTTTTGATTTGGAGACTTCAGATGAAACAAGGTGTCCGTGGCCTCCAGCTCCTGCCTCGGGGCTGAAGAGTGAGAAAAAAGCCCTGAATGACAGAGGACTCAGAGCAGGGGGAGACTTGCTCTTGTCCCTGAATCAGGAAAGCAGGAGCTTCACTTTAGAAATATTGGGTGCACATTTTTTACCATGAGGGTGGTGAAACCAGAGTTCTCCCAGAGAAGTAGTGGATGCTCCATCCCTGGGAATATTCAAGAATAGGCTGGATGAAGCTTTGAGCAACCTAGTGGAAGATATCCCTCTAGGGGATTGGACTAGGTGGCCTTTAAGGGTTGCTTCCAACCCAAACTATTTTACGATTCCGTAACAACTTCAGGCCAGACCTGAGAGTTACAGTACATGGCACTGGGATTTGGAGCTGCCTGGGGAGACGAGAAAGGGCTGAGGTCCTACAGCAAGGAGTACAGACCCCCACGGTGGACAACATCCAGAGGTATCCGAAAACCAGCAGAAAGATATGCAGGAGTTTGTTCTCCAGCCTGGAGGGCCACTCTACCCACTTGGGCACAGAGCATAAATCTCTGCAAAGCTCCTTTAAATTAATCCATGGGAAGAGACTCATGAAGCGGCAGAAGGTCAGTGAGGGTGATGCAGACCAGTGGTTCGGAGAATTCTTGTTCTGGTCAATAACCGAAGACGAGGAAGGAAAAGGGCACACACACTCACAGAAGAAGGAGTCAGTCTCCACTGGGAAGGCTGAACACACCCACAGCCCCTGCGGGGTGAAAAACATTCCTAAGCACCATTCCAGCCCTGCCACCAGCGTCCCTCACAGCTTTGGAGCACCACAAGCAAGCAGCCACGGAGATCAACTCCCTGCCGATTCCCAAACCAACACAGCACACACGAGACAGCGAGAAAGCACCTGAGGGGAATGCCAGCAGCTCCATGTCCCATCCCTGCGGGATGTGAGCCAGGCTGAAAGGTCCCTCCGCTCCACACCCTCCCGGCCAGCAGAGCTGCAGTGCCCCGAGGGACCAACTCGGAGGTTTTTCAAGCCCATACGTTTGTATTAAATGGTCTGTTAGAGATTTGCCGGTGGTTTTCAAGCTCTGACAGCCCTGTTTTTATTTCAGTTGCCTTTAAGCCGCCTCGTGGAATTTTCATATATAAATATGGAAATATGCAAAACCCCCCAGATTTGTAGGATCTGACACTGCGGTTTAAATCAATCACCCATGATCTTGTCTTCTGCTCAGGCCCCCTCCCACAGCACCCCTTCCTCCGGTCTCCAGTGCAGCCGCTCCGTAAGGAACGATAATCCTTCCCAGGCCGCTCTGGCCCCATATCCACACTCTCCTCTGCCTCCCAGCCTACCAATGTCCCATCTTTTGCACTAGCTGGGACAGCGCCCTGCTGCTGCTCTCCCACAAACAGGGGTCGTGCTGTGCCCATCCTGGAAGTGCTCAAGGCCAGGTTGGATGGGGCCCTGAGGAGCCTGGTCTAGAGGAAGGTGTCCCTGCCCACAGAAGGGGGTTTGGAATGAGATGTTCATTAAAGTCCCTTCCAACCCAAACCATCCCATGGTTCTGTTTGGATTCTATGATCCAGTTTTGAGCTGGACAGGGAAAGGCAGCCCTGGGGATGCAACCACAGTAGTAAAGCAGTGGAAAATCCACACTGTGCTGCTGCAGGAAAAGCCTTAGATCCTGTGTGGCTTCAGAGGAGACAGACCCAAAACAAAAATCTGTTGGATGTGCAACTCCCAGAGGGAAAAAACCTATCCCTACAGCTCCCATCACAGGAAAGCCCTGCTGTTGCTTTGGGGTTAAATCAAAAACTAAAAGCTCCATCTCTCACCATTTGCCATTCCTGCCCAGCCCTGCCTGAGGATCACAAAGCTTTTGTGAGGGGAGCCAAGGGCAAGCTGAGGTTTCTTCCCCCTCTGAGAGTTAGACAAGAAAATGCAGCGTGTCCCTGGGGATGCAGGCCCTTGGCACAGGGTGAGCTCCCAGTGATTGTTTTGGACTGAAAACCCCTCAGGGTCTGCTTGGAAAAATGCCTTTCCTCTTTTTCAAACCACTCCTGGAGCAGCTGAGCATGACTAAAACCAACCCTGAGCTCCCAATGGCAGAAAATTCCCCTGCAACCTCACTCCCCCTTGGCAGGGGCACATGGATCACCCGGAGAGGGGCAGGACCAGGGGCTCATCCATGCTGCACAGCCACTGCCATCCCACAAAAATTAAAAATCATGTTTAAAAAAATAAATAAGTTAAGGCTAAAGCAGTCGTGGCCTATATGAGGCTGATGCTTACACTGGGTTTAAATGAGTGAAAATCGATTAAAAAAGGAGGAAGTAATAATACGTATTTGTTAGTAGAGTGTTAAAGAAAGTCAAACCAGTGACCTGGAGAAAATTGCTCCTTCAGTATGTGCAACAAGAGCTAGTTAAAACAATCTTCCGGCAGCCATCCATTTTCCAAGAGGTGCCCCATATTCCCCCTGAATTCCAACTTGTTCAGCCGGCTCGTGGCAGTGCGGGAGCTGCTCCCCTCGTGGCCACGAGAGCAGCTGGAAAATGGCTGTGGCATCCTGTCAACCTCCACCTCTGCCACTTGCTTTTGAGGGAGAAGTTGGAAGTTTGGCTCAGCAACAAGGGCTCGGTTTGTGAGCTGGGAGGACACACAAGGAGGAAAGGCCAGACGAGCCGGGGCTGATTTCCCAAGCACAGGCAATGCCTCCTTTGTTTATCAAACCACAGCGCTCAAAACACAAATCCTCTTTGCCTGGGAGATGGCAGCACCACTTCCTCACCGAGTTCAGCATCTATCCTCCACTATTTTGTATGATTTTCTTTCCTTCTGGCCTATTTTCTGCATCAAGAGAATTTCAATTTCCCTCCAAAAGCAACTTGATAAAGATGGTAAGAAGATAAAAAACTGGGGGGAAAAGTGTTGGCACAGCTTTTCCTGAAGGAGATGCCTATAAACAGCTGTACTGGAGCATGTAATTCTTTCAGATAAAGTGTACTTGTTATTTTCTAAGACACTTCAAATTTAAACCCACAAGTTTGGTGTTAGGCCTGCACTTGGTTATCAGATTGACACATCCTGATTAACCAAGGAGAATTAACCTCTCAGAGTGCAGAAAAAGCTGATTATTTAAAATAAATCAAAGATTCTTTTCCAGTTCAGCTCCCACGGACAGTCGGTTATTTTAAGTTGATCCACGCAAACACATTTTTGGCTGCACATGTCCTGGCATCCGTGGGTTTGCTTAGCTGCTCTGCCAAACCCTGGGCTTTTCCTGCAGCCACCTTAAGCTAGAACCTTTCCCCTTGCCAGAATTCACCAGGTGGAGGCTAAGGAAGTGCAGAGCATCTCTGCAGCCCAAGCAATGTGTGCCCAAGCCTCTGCCATGTCTGCATCACTTCTTTCTCAACCCCTTCCTCCATCTCCCACTTCCTCCCTTGGCACGAATCCTGCCACTACTGATTCGTGACACCATTAGCTTTTGCTGTCACCAGAGCTGACAATTCAAAAGGCCCTCGAGAGCTGTCTGCAGAGACACAATAAATGAGATCTCTTAATTAATGCCTCCCTTAAATAAATAAATTAACTTTATGCAGCTGATATGTCGCGTCTTCACAGTTTGAGGGTGACTGAGTAGCTGAAAACGTCCCTCTCCTCGGAGCTATTGCAAAGAGTTTTTTTGCTTGAGAGTGTTTCTATAAACAAACCCGGCTCCGAGGTGGCTGCGGGTGTGAAGGGAGGGAGGGAGGAAGGGAGACTGCTGGAAGCTGGCCAGCTGGCATCCCTCTGCTCCAGCATCCCTCAGCACCCAGGCTTCCAGAAGAAACTCCTCACCTGAAGCAGGGAGGGGAAGAAACCCCTCTGCAACAGGAGAGATGTGGGATGTAGACTCCTGCATCCTTAAGTGGATGCAGAGACAAGGCAACCCACCCTCCTCCACTTCCCTGGAGGAAAATCAGCTGCAGCTTTGCCAAAGCATGGAGAAAAAAGCCAAGGATGCTTCACCTCCCAAGTGAAGGCTTGTGAATGCAGTCTTGCAGTGAGGGCTATAAAACCTGGTCATAAAGATTAAACCAAAAAGGACCAGGGCACACAAGACTTGGGATTTCAGCCCCTCTGTTGGACAAAGCAGATCCCACACCCTCATAAACAGATCCCTACCTAAATATGTGTGGAAAATGGCTACAGACCCAGACTTTGCATCCAGCATGGATCCTGATGGATCCATCACTCAGTGTGGCATAGCTCAGATTTTATACCCACACACACCCTCCTCTCCAAACCACCTTTCCTCAGGGCAGATGATGCAGGCACACTGTCTCCAAAGGTGGTCTTTTCTTTCACCTCTTTTCCCTTTGCTTTTCTCTCCCTTTTAACCCAACAAGCAGGGTCCTCCTTGGGAAGGATGGAAGGAAGGAGAGCTGGGCTCTGGTCAGGATGCCCACAATTTGTTCTCTATAAAGCAGCCACATGATAAAAGTCTCCTCTCTGGCTTTTGATGGCTGGGGAAAAAAAAAAAAACAACAAAAACCTGAAAGCTTACCACTAAAAAAGACCTTCTCCTCCAGGTCTGAATCACCAGCACAGCTTTTGGTCCTTGAAGAAATGTGATAATCCAAGGGAACAGACTCAAGGCCAAAATCAGATTGTATTATCCAGGTTATCACCAGGGCACCCTGCAGAGATACAGCCAAGAATTATTTCCTACTCTCTCTCTTTTGCCTGGTGGAGCATGACAGAGAGAAAGACTCTTCCTTCTTTTTTTTTTTAAAAGAAAATAATTAGATTTTTCTAGAGGCTTGGATTTAAAATCAATTTCCCAATTAAAAAGCGTAAGGTTTATAGTTAGTTTAGGATTTAAGCTGGGGCTGTTTGTTTGCCTTCTGGGATCGATGCACAACCCCCAAGTGCCATCGTTGTCACTATTTGGACAAGAACTCTTTAAGCAACCTTTGGGGGAAGTGTTTCCCTGCTCAAAAACAGTTTAAAGGATGTATAACAAAAAAGACCATGCTCCTGCCAAGTAAAACAACATCGGGCAGAGAATATTGAAAGGCATTAAAAAGCTATGTCCACTTTCTTTGCAGGAGCCAGAAAAACAGTCTGCAAGAAATCAGAGATTGGAGGAGATGGATCCTCTGATGCGCATTAAGGGGCTGGTTAACTCCAAATTACCCCACTCAGGGGCACTACCAGCACCTTCTTTTTGCCCAGCTCCTTCCGAAGGAATTGGTTCAAGGCTAAAATCTCTTATCACCTACAAGCAGAGCCTGACCTCTGCCATAATTGCAGCAAGTCCTATTACTTTGGGGTGGTTCAGAGCTAGAAGCTGATTATTGCAAGCCAGGAAGGAGCTTTCTGACTTGTGTGGTGTTTACGGTTTTTATCACAGAAAAATCCACCTGCACCAGCTATAAAAATAGATAAAATCTCCCAGCAAAGCCTGCTCTCCTCAAGATCCCGTGTCACTAACAAGTCCCTGTACACTCTGGGAATGCTCCCCCCAAAAGCTCTGAGGTTTTCTACCAGTTTAATCTGGCCTGTGATCCTGGCTTAGAGGAGCTCTGGAGACAACCCAAATGCTGACAGCACAGCACGTGGCTCTGCTGACCAGGGTCAGAGCAAGCTGGATCAATGCTTCCATCATCTCAGCAAAGACCAAGGGGAGAAGGAAGAAAAGCAGGTTAAAAAGCACATCTATATCTCTTTTTGTGTAGCAGGGGAGACACTTTCACACACAGAGCACAGGAAGCTCCTTCATGGCCATGTTTTCACTTCCAGGCATCAGGGAGATTTCACCCCCTGCCACTGCAATGCAAAGTAGATGTGGAGGTGGCCCAAAGACAACTTGGAAGGAGGACAGGGAGTGGAGTCAGAAGCAGTGAGCGGTGCTGAGGGAGCTGCAGGAGCCTGAGGGCAAGGAGATGTTGGAAAGCCATCACAACGAAGTAAAGTTGTTGGAGGAGGGTTGCCGGGGGTTGGCACCCGAAGGGGATGAGACTGCACACAGCCTCCAAGTCTTTTAGGCTTTCTCAGAACCCTAGTGCCACCAGAGAGCATTTGATGAGCTGAAAAAAACCAAAAACCCCTCACCTTGCATTTTAAAAAGTGTCTATCTCCTGCAGCCCAAGAGGGAAAAGAGGAGGAGGAGTAAAAAGTGCAAACACCCCATACGAACTGCAAGGAAGGAAGGAAGGAATCAGGAGAGAAGCAGAACCCCAGGCTTGACTCACACCTATTGATGGAAATTAGAAGGGTTTGCCTGCAACTGCCTCCTTCCCACACATTCCCCCACCTCCAACTCATCCTTTGATCCTTCTCACTCAAAGAACCCCTAATTCTAGTGGACCCATTCCACCAAAGCTTGAAAAGACACCGGGGCTCACCAGGAAGGGAACTTTCCCTCCAGGAAAGGCATCCTTCCTTTTCTCAACTTTGAGTAAAGGGCTTAGCTTGGCTTGGTCCCACCTAAATCCCAGGGCCAGAGGCTGTGCAAAGCCCTATGTTCAGCACCCAGCTCAGCTTTTTGACCAGATGTTCCTCCAAACAAAGAGGGAAGATCCTCCAGTTGAAGGAACGCAGGAAGAGTTTCTGGTTTGAAATTTTTACTAAATCCCTGCTTCTACAAGAGATGGACATATTCACTAAAGTTCACTTTTCAGTGAAAAAAAGACTGCCCGAGATAACCTGGAGTTCTGAGGGGAAATAAGCCGAAGGACAAAGCCATGTGGGACTGCTGGAGGGGACGAGAGCTCCTGCACACGCTGCCATCACCTGCGTTTGGATGCCCTGAGATGACATTATCACTTTTATCCTCATCTCTCCTTTCCAATTCCCAGGGAGTGAAGTGGAAGAAGAAGTTTTTGAGGGGCAGACAAGCATAAGTGCACTTTGACAGCGCTACCAACACAGTGCCTGCTGCCTGTACTCACTGGGGCAGCTAAAAGCAGCAGGAATAACCTCAGGAGAAGCATGGGAAGACTGTGGGACATGTAAGACGTGGTGTCCCAACCCTACTGACATGGTGCCCCTTGCCCCCTCCACTCCAGATGGGATGTAAAGCCTTTCGTTGAGGATTTACAAGACACAAACCATTTAGGGCTCCTATTTCTCCCTCTCTAAGTCAGCCTCGGCTCTCAGCCTCACTAGCTGCTCCAGGACTATGTTTAGAAGCTCACAAATTCCTTTTTCTTTAAGTGATTTTTAAAGGCTATTTTGTTCCCTGCTGTCTTTGTGGACACACTTCAGCTAAAAATGCGGCTCCAATGACATATCATTCGTCCAGGGCCTGAGAGGGAGCAAAGAAATTGTTCACTCACTCCCCAGACAAGCACAGGAAAGCCAATATTCCCTCCCATTCCTGCTGTTCCATTAAACTAATTTTATGCATGAGGTGAGATCGCATCTTTCCTAAAAATAATAGTAAGAATAATAATAATGAATACATTTTTCTCCAGTGACAGCACCAGTGATGAGGTTTTGCTTTACCACAAAGTAGACATTTCCAGAGGGCACATCTACAAGCTGCCTGGTTAAAAATGCACTAGGAACAGCCAGAATTAGAGGATGAAGGAATTTATGAAGCTTTCTGAGTTATTCTGGAGCAGAAAGGTTAAGGAATAACACACAAACCTGTTTCCAAAGCAGCGCCCTTCCAAGGGCAGATCAATACCTGTAGGGTCCACACACACAACTGGAATGAAGGAAGGAATGAACACCACTGAAGCAGAGATTCACAGGTACTAGGATGTGAAGGGTTAGGCTTTAAAAAATCCACAACAGGACTCTGGAGACAGATGCCAGATAGCACCCCATGGTAAAAAAACAATATCCAAAGTGAGTACAGGACTCTCCAATCCCCACCTCACCTGCAGAGACCTCAAGGATGACTGCACTCATTCCTGCAATGCCCCAAACCCCAGCTGTAATGAAGAAGGGGAGATGGGAAGATAAACAGATAAATCAGGTCCTTGCAGAGATGCCAAGAAATGCAGAAGTAGCTTTGGGGGCAGAAAGCACATTATGAGGAGACATCTCAGGAGAGTCTGACTGTGACACACAAGGAGAAGGACAGGGGGGAAAACGCTTTTAGCACCTGTTTGCTTGCACTCATGAATAAGAAAAGAGGCAACTGCAGTTAGAGAGGACAGTAGACACCAATCTGTCCTTGAATCCTGGTTGCTGTCCCCTCTGTGAACTCCACACTTGGCGACGGCTGCAGCTGCAGGAGGAGGGAAAAGGCGAGGGAATCACATCCCGCTTCCTCCCGAAGGCGGGCGTGGAGGAGGCGCAGCTCTAGTCACACATGCAGACACGTTTCCCAGAAAGGAAAGCTGAGAAACATAGCACCTATAATTAGAGGGTAAGAGTCGCAAATACAACGGCAGAATTAAAAGCAGGGAGAAGTCCAGAGCAGAAAAGCAGAGCGTGAGCACAGTCAAATCTGCAGCATTTGACCAGCCCTTGAACCTGGTTTCCTCTGCCAGGGCACTCAGCATTCCCAGACAGAGGAATTCATATATCCAAGAGAATGATGAGGGCCTAGCTAACAGAGCAACCCTGAGCATGCAGCCAGTGGGATACAGGAAAAACCCCTTTTCCACAAGCAGGGATGGAGATGGTTCCCCCCATCATTAGCTCCCAGGGCTGAATATGTTTAGCATGGATGAGTGCAGTGATTGCAGAGAGCTGTAACAAGCAAGGTTATGGACACTGAGGTTGCTGATTAAAGATCCGGATGTGCTGTGCTAAGGAGGGCATCTCCCTATTTGCAGCCCACACAAAAGGTCACAGAGCACAGGTCCCTTCAGCCAGAGGCCAGAATAAAACAGCTGTTTAACACAAAAGGTGCCTAGACCTTCTTTTCTCCCTGCTACAGGGTGCCCTGCGCACCCAAGGCTTTGCTTTAAGTGGTTATGACTCGGAGCCACCCCAGAGTGAGCCCAAAGCTGTGACCTCCAGACCTCCATAGCAGAGAAGCCCAGCTGAATCCACGTCAGCTTGCTCACCCTCCTTGGAACACTGCGCCACTTGGCTTTGCATCATCTTGCAGGAAAGGCCACTGAAGAGAGCCAAGTCCTGAATGATAACAAGCAGCAAATAAAGACCTGGGAAAGGAGGAATGCAGCAAAGCAATTTGCAAGCCCAGTTCTCTGGTCACGAGATGGACAGAAGACCATCGCAGCACACATAGCAATCTCTTGGATTTCCCACTCCAGAATTCTGGTTTTTTCCTGTAGGAGAGAGTTAAGGCTGTTGGCATCCAGCATCAGAGGGCTGTGCTTTAGACTGAAGATACTGAACACCAGTTCCTCACTCCCACTCAAGGGTGAGACAGAGCTGGAAGACTTTGTTCCCTCTGATGTGAAGTTACACCCATAACCTCTACTCATCCGGAGACTCAAGCAAAGCTGTGCCAAAGATTTGACACCGCAAAAGGCAATGAATACAAGCAGTGCTGGACGAGCTGAGCTCCCTGTCAATGCCTCAATTCACAGCAGAGGAGAAAAACCGGCTGTGACAGCCCAGCAAGTGCGGCACTGAAGCTGTGGAGCAAAGCCAAGGCGCTGTGACCTCCACGTCCTGTTCGGGAGAGCAGCAGGACAGGGGAGCAGCCGACCGCAGTCCTGGCTGGATCAGCCTCCTGGCTAATTCCACTAACATGCAGAGAGGAGCCACACCATCAGCTATTCCCCAGTTATTTTTAGTACCTGATGACTCTCCTGGAAGCACGCCATGGCGGCGGGTCACAGCGATGACTGCAGGAGGGACAAGCGTGGCCCCTCTGCCAGCACTGTGCCAGCAGCAGGAGACGCCAGCCCAGGTTTGAAGGAGCTGCTGACAAAGGTGTCAGCAAACTGAGGGCAAACTCCAGCTGCCATCCCTCCATCCTCATCCTCTCTTTTGCTCCTCACCTGTGGGGCACCTGGGTCTCCCCGCTGCCAGTTCTGTCCCCACATATCCCAGAGGGGATGCTGGCCTGGCAGCGCTGGCACACAGAGATCTCTTCATCCAAGACCATGAAGAAGAGTCCAGAATTATTACTGAAGAGGGAGAGAAGGCATTGCCCCTGGAATGGGATAAAGGCAACAGGAAAAAGCCCTGTAAGTCGGGTCCCAGGGTGAACCAGCAGCTGGTCTGCAGCACCTGCAAGGCAAACTGCACCCGCCAGCCAGAATCACCACTTCCACAGTCCTGGCCAACACCTAAGCTGTTTTGGCATCTCCTAGACTGCTGCTGGCCATCAGGAGAAGGAGCCCAATGCTTCAGTAGGGATTAGGCTGAAAATTAATGACACTTTCCTTTATGCTACTAGATAGGTACACCAGAGAGGCACGAAGGAATGCAGCTCCAGCAAGGAATTCAGCCGGGTTTTCCACTGCATCTAACATATTTCCCCCAGAACAGCGTCTAGGACAGCATCCCAGAAGCAATGCAGCAGGACAAGGGCAGTGGGAAGAGGAGAAGAGCAGCTGAAGTTGAGCACAGCATTGCCTCTGGGTTTGAGTTACCACAGAATTATGTATTTACTCTCCACCTGCACCCGGGGAAAACGCTCCCATCTCTGGCACAGCAGAGCTGGGCTGGTAAAATCTTAATGTTGAGGCGCCCCAACTGAGCAGAGCCAAGGTAATGCTAAATAAATAAAGAGAAGGCATGAGAATTTCAATATTCCTCACACTGCTTGAGAACCCAAACCAAAAAAGGCAGGAATTGAGGATGAAAATGGGATACACAATGCTTTGAAGTCATTCTACAGATGCACGAGGCAAAGGGCTTAATCTGGGGGGAGAACAAGACAGAGCCAGCTGCCTCGTACTCAGCTTATAAGGTTTGACCTGGTTGGGATCAGAATAAATAAAATTGTGACAACAATAAAGCCGCCTTGGGGCCACATCCTATGGGTCTGTGGGGGTGGCGAGCAGTTGGAAGGAGCAGGCAGAATTTTGCAAATTAAATTCTTCCCAATTCACACCCTTTAAGGTCTTGCCACATCAGAGAGAAGTTTGAACAGTCCCACCCGGTGCTGTGCACGCAGCATCCTCACCCCACTGCTGGGATGTGCCCCACACAGCTCTAATCCCTCCCTGATGCTGCCGGGAAAGCCGTGATCCAAACGGAGCCTTCTGCAGGGCTGGCTCCTTTCAGGTGGGGACCCCAACAGTCCTTCCTCAGTGACCCATCCATGAGGTTTGAGCACTCAGCTGCTCCCCAGCATGAAGGAAAGCCCAGCACAGCCACACTGCTGAGAAATTCCTCACTGTTATCCTTCCGTAAATGATTCATTCAAATTTACCTGCAGCCAAATTACACAGCATTAAGGGAATAAAACAACTTGATGTGTGCAAACTGTTGCTTTACTAAATTAGTTTGTTTGGTTGCATTGTTTAGAAGTAATATTTTAATGCATTCTGATCTGATCTTGGTTCTATTTTGCTTTATGAAGAATTGATAAGAATGAATCTAAAACCTGCAAAAAGGACAGAGTTTTGCAAAAAATGGGCATTAAGGGGGTTAGAAACACAAGAGTTTGAGCTGCAAGGCAGTAGGTGAGGAAATGAGGCGAAGCATCACAGCAAAGCGGGTTTTTTTCCCACATCCCTCCCTCCCCAACTTCCCCACTGATCCTGATAACTAAATATATAATTGCAATTAACTGAAGGCAGTGTAAAGTTCAAACAGATGCACTTTCCAGTCCTTTGGCAGAGCTGTGTGCGTGCAGAATGGCAGCATTAGCACCAACTCTGCTCCCTCATCAAGAGGAATTTTCTGGATACCGGATGAAGCACGCGTGTGGCTCAGGCTGGTTAAGCAGTGATACTCAGGGAATGTGAATGAAGGCAGGAGTTTTTAAAAGCCTTAGAAGAATTAGGCACCCAAAACACACAGGCTGTCATTTAATTCCCCTGAAAAACCAGCATTTCAACTACCTTGCTGAAAAGATTTCCTTTGATAATCCAGAAAGCTGAGATAATACCCAACAAAGATTTCTAATTTTTCTTTTTTTTCTTAGGCATACTTGGGATTCAACATTATAATTCGGCTGGAGGAGGAATTTGGTCTTATGCTTCTCTTCGCAAGGCCTCCAGCCTTTTGGGAAGTTTCATGGGGCTTCATTATGGTAATAAATGAAGACAAGCTCCAGCTCACTGGAATGAGTACAACCTGAAAGCAGAGAAATACCTTTTCTTCCTCACACCTGCTCATATCCATCCACTGCCCATATTTTTAGCAAAAGGTCAACTTAAATATCGAACTACTGCTGCACCTAAACCACATAGAAACACCCAATCTCATGAACCAAGAGCATCACTGATGCCCTCCTGGAAACATCGCTGCAGACAAGGAGAGATCAGTGACCTCCCTGCCCCATCCCCTTCACAACAGTTTGAGGGAAACCTGAGAAAAGGCACTCAAAAAGCCAGTGAGGTTATTCCAAAGCATCTCTCATTTCCCAACCCTAGAAAGAGCTGTGCAAATGGGATATCTCCCAGGAAGAGCTGTGCAAATGGGATATCTCCCAGAGCTTAGACTGCAAACTACTGCTGTCCAAGTTCCAAGGATGCTCAGCATCCAAGGCTGCCAACACTCTGGATTTTCCCAAAGCCCTTCTCCATCACTGGGACAAGTTACGAAAATAACTTTTTATGCAAGGGCTGGAAACAGGCTATGATTACCATTTTGTGCCTATTTAACCCCAGCAGGAAATATCAGTCCCCTCCAGAGAGTCTATTACCTGTGTGGGGCTTAGCAGAGACACCTCGGTTAGAGGACACCAATTGTCCCCCATCTGAACCCCTCCATGCAAGAAGGACAAATGGACAAAAAGGGACTGAGAAGAGACATTTTAAAAAAAAATTAAAAAGCACCAAGAATGCCGCAGGCTCCTGACCATGTCAGGAAGTTATTACTGTTAGAAGAAAGCCACCTGCATCAGAAGGGAGCAAAGCCAGCCAACGAGATCCGTATCAGGCGACAGGAAGGAGGGTGGGACGTGATAAGAATTGGCATAAATAGGAGGCTGAGGCAGAAATCATAGGAAAATAAGGAAAGGAGAAAGAGAGCTGGGCTACACAGCATCGCCGGGTCATTGGATCCAGCCCTCCTGCAAGCTCCTGCTAAAAGCAGGAAGGGTTTTATCCCCCTCTATTCCCACAGGAAGGCTGGTCCATAGTCCGACTGCTCTCTAATTGTCAGAAACGATCTTCCAATTTCCAGGCTGAATTTATTCTGGGCCAGTTTACGTACATTTGTTCTTGTGCCAACACCATCCTCGGGCATAAATAGTTCTCCTTCACTGCTGCTCTGCCCTCCCCATCTTCCGCCAGCATATTTATAGGCAGCTATCTTCCTCAGCTTTCATTCTGCTAATTTAATTAAGCCAGGCTTTCCTTGTCTCCCCTCCGAACGCACGAGCTTCATTTCTTTTATCGTGTTAGCAGCCCTTTCCCAGCCCTGGCTCTCCAGGCTGGCTCCGGCATCCCTCGGAGGGAAACACGAGGCACACAATCGCCAGCGGTGATCTCTCCTGGAAAACAGATGCTTGGGAGCCCAGTGCCTAATTGCAAACGAACAGAGACAGGCTTCTCTTTTATCCTGTCAGCTATTCTGGATCAGTTAAGGATCATAAATAGTGCTGCGGAGCACGAGCAGGTCCCGGAGTGCTTTGCAATGTGTTCAGTTTACATTTCGGCTGAGTTGTCTGACTGTGATCCCGGCCTCGTTCTTCTTTTTCCAATTATGCTACAGCACTTTGGGAAACCATACGATGTCCCTTGGATTAAATATTATCCTATTTGGTGGTAGACAGCAGCTCATATTGCAAAAGGAGAAAGCTGTGGCCAGCGGAGGGGATGACAACAGGAGTTTTCAGTCCTGCTTTTCTCAGGAAAAGAGAACTCCATGGGATGCAAATATTGCAGTTTCATTGAGCATCTGGGGAAGAAGTCTAATCCATGGACTTCCTAACTAAAGACCATGAAAAAGTGGCAAATGTAGCAATTGGGGTGATGCTACACAGGGCCAGAAGTTGGACTTTGCTGATCCTTGTGGGTCCCTTCCAACTCAGGATATTCCACAATTTTTTTTTTTGTTTAAATATATGTCGAACAATGCAAATAACATCAGATCTTTCAGGCCCCTAGTATTTCTCATTTTCTAGCTAGAAGGTGGCATTTCCTTCAATATGAGTGAAAAGGGGACAGATTAATAACTACAGCCTGAGGACTTAATGATCTTAGAAGTCCTTTCCAACCTTAATGATTCCGTGACTCACCTAAGGTACAGCTCAAAGCTGGCTGTGAGGGGATCACCATCCTCTTTCCATGAGGTGGTTGTGTCTGGATATGACATCTTAAGAAAAGCAGAGGCACAGAAACCCAGAATCCTGTCAGAAGCTCAGAATGCTGTCTTTGCAGCTGGTATTCGGCTGACAGTTAAAACAGGACTCTGCTGAAGAAAAACTCTGCTTTTCAGCCCATCTGATAATCTTTCGTTAGCCCAGCAAAAACTGTTTTTTTGTAAGCACCTTCTCTCCCCTTCTCACCAGTGACCCAGACCAGCTCTCCAGCTCAGCAACTCCACACAGAATCCCAAACTTCTCACGCCCCATCTCAGTCTCCTCATGACATCAACCAGCAAAGCTGTCCCTGGCACCACCAAAAGCAGAGGTGAAGGGTACAACACCATTTCCATGGCCATTAACCCCGGAGGAGTGCTAGGGCTTCATGTGGCAGAGCAGAGGAACACGGGATTGCCCCCATGTGCCATCACATGCCCGCTGAGCAAGGCACTGTTTCCACACTGTATCCCCAAACTGCTCGTTGCAGGCCTGGAGACCATTTCCTGGGATGGTTTTTGATCACCCAGCAAGCAAGACAGGCTCCCTCCAGCCAAAACTGAGGAGAAAAGGTGCAGCTGGAGACCAATTTGCTGTAGCGCAACCGCCAGAAATAGCAGAGAGAAATGGAAATATCCTCCAAGAATACCCAGCTTTTCAATAAATAAGGAAAGCTGCTGTCGAGATGTAAAATAGGCAGGTGTTATTCGTAGGAAAGCAAATTGTGGTGGGGTGCAATAGAGCCAGAGGAACAGTTATCCACAGCCTCTCACTCTCATTTCTTTGTGGAAATCGCGGGCTGGCTGGAAAACATGAAAGCCACGACCATTTCCAGCAGCGTTAGAAACACAACCAACACATCAACCATTTGTCAGAATGACAAAACTAGCAGGAAAAGAGAAGGGGAAAGATGTCCTTTTCAAGCACCTCCACAGGGGATTTGCAGAAACTGGGCGATAAAAATTAAGTGAATGGCTGGAATCCTCCAACACAACTCACTTCATTTGTGAGTTTACACTTCTGGGTTGCTGGCGATTTTCCGAGCCAACAATTTCTGCTCAAAGAGAGAAGTGCCCAGTGCAGAGGACTCAAAAAGGTCTTGTGACAGGTTGTCTCAGGCAGAAACAGCAGATTTAGGGCCAACACTGCCCAGCTAAGGGAGGCTTTTTACGATCATTAATACCAAGAGAGCAGCTGCAAAGCACCCAGCACTGTTGAAATACTAACTTTTAATCGCAGCGTGGCAATTCCATATAACCTGTGTCCTTCTCCTGCAAGGGGCTTTCAGGGGACAGGGCTGGCCAGGCTTCCCCATGCCATTGCTGAGGAAGGAGATGGACGGCCAGCCCCAGGGCAGCATGACTGATCTCCCTCGCTCTCTGGAGCAGGAAAGTGCGATGGAAGGGTGGCAGCACCCCTGAGCATGGGGTTTGTCTTGCTCCAGCTCAATGTGAGCGATATGTGACAGCAGGCAGGAGGAGGTGTCACATTTTGGATGAGGGTTATGTGTTGCACCACAGCTGGGTAGCAAGTAGGACGAGCCCTTCTGTTGAGCACAATTTTTTTTTGTTGTTCCTCCCCCAGTGAGCGCTCCCCTTTCTACATATGAAGCACAGGTGGGATTAAGACTCAAACAGCTGATGCTGCCCAGGTGTGGTACAGGACCTCTTGGTGATGAAGTCTCCAGCCATCCTGAGTTTATGCTTGCAGAGCCTGACCCAAATGAAAAAGTTACCAGAAAAGTTTCTTTCTAACTCACAAAGCTCAGTTTAGCTTTTGAGATCGATCCTTATCGTTATTACTCCCAACTCAGTGCCCACAATATTGAAATCAAACCTGACAGTGAGGCTGCAAAGGGGATGAGTAAGAAATCACTAAAAACTTCTCCACTTCCCATGGAAAATTCTCCTGCAATATCAGTTTTAAAGGCAGGTTAACAATGGTCTGGGGCTTGGTGGTTTACAGGGAGGTTTTTTTTGGAACTCAAAGAAAGGCACCAACCATGACATTGACACCCACAGCATGATGAATGTGTGAAGCAATCGCTGCCACCGGCCGTAACAGACATGAAATATGGGAAATGGTAAATGAGGGTGGGAAGGAGGAGGAGAGAGCACTGGACGGGTACCAGAGGCACTGCAGCAGGGGAGCCCCTGGCTCAGTGGGCATTAATGGATGCAGAGAGGGAAAAACTGGCTGGATTTTTCACCACTCCCTCCAAACTAGCTGCATCCTTCAACCCAAAGGACAATAAACAAGATCTCATCTAAACACATCACTCCAACACCCTGAGCTCCTGCCGATCCCTCTGCTGACATCCCAGGATCTGGTGGGGGGACATTTCTCAGGAAAAGCTCCATGCTAGCAATTTTTTGTCCTGGCTCAGCCCCTTGCTCCGGGGTGGGAAGAGGGCATCTGCCTGTGTGCATAATTGGGCACATAAAGAGGTCAGCACCAGCTCGTGGGGCTGCTGCAGACACAGATGCATTTTTCTTGCATCCTTAGGCAAGCTGGAAAATGTCACTTCCTTGCTCGGCAATCACGAAACATTTTGCTGCCCTCAGTGCCCACCTGCTCCACGTCCACAGTTCTGGGAATGAGCTGGAAACTAAGAACAGGTTTCTCTTCTGTCATACATTTTGTTTGATTTTGTGGGTTTGTTTTTTTTTTTAAAGGCACACAGAGTAATTTAGAGCCCAAAAATGGGGCAAATGCCCCGACCCACTTCTCGTCCCTGTTCTCACCTGGGCCTCTGCAGCATCCTTCACCTTCCTTTTTATTTTAACTGTGTAAGGGAAACCCATAAGCCAGTAAGTTTTTATTTAAAGCTGAAGCCCGAGCAAAGGCCATGGAGCAGAGAAATGCCTACAGACGGGTGAGAAGCTGTTGCACATCCCAAGGGCAAAGTCCTGACCAAGGAGATGGAGGGAGCTGCCTTGGTATATCTTCATGCAGGAGGAGCTGCACACACGCCAGAGGGGCTACTTCTCCTTAATTCTGGCTCCCCCATCCTTGGGGAGGAACATCTGGAACGGGAGTTAAGTTCACAGACAGGTGTTTTCTGCTGAATCCTGCGCTGGTTAAAACAAGAAGATGTGGGGAGCTGGCTCAAAGCACTGCTTGCAGCAAGCACAGATGTGGCAAATCCTTCCTGAGCAGTGTGTGGAGGTGAGGGGAGAAAGACAAAAAGGATGAATCCAAGACAAGAAAAGGAGCAGGGACACTGAACAAAGCTGAAGCTCTCCAGGAATGCAGAAGGCAGCTGAAGAGGCTTCAAAAGGGACTGTGCTTTCTATCTCCTAGCAACAAATGCCAACAAAAAAAAAAAAAAAAAAAAAGAAATTAAAAAAATTTTTAAACCTGTAAAAAAAAAAAAAAAAAAAAAAAAAAAAAAAAAAAAAAGGCAAAAAAACCAAGGGGGATGGTCGGAAGATAGTTTTGGTTGAGGAAATGAGGGTTTTGCTAAGTCTCCCCCCAATGGATCCTCATCCCTCCCCTCTCATGGATACCAGCACCAGTGCCCTCGTCCCAGCCAGGCCATTTTGGCCCCCAGGTAAGAGGTTTGGGTGTTTCAGCCCCACTCAGAGCACCTCTTGTTCTCTCTCCCCAGCCCAACTTGGGGCAATAGGGCAACAATAGCCATGCAAGGGCAACCAAACATCTTGGTAGCTAAAAGGGGATCCCAAAATTACACGTAGGATGATGCTTAGCTGAGAGTGAGCTCTCTGAGGTCTTCTGCTGCTCGGTATTTCAGGCTCCATCTGCTTCCCTGCAAGTGTATCCATCTGCAAACAGGGCAATATTTACAGACCCCAAAGCATCTGGCACCAATATGCTTTAACCCGTTAGGAAATGGCTGGAGACACCACACTCAGGGCTTTTAAAGACATTTGGAGGGGGAAAAAACCCTGTGTCTACAGGAAAATCTACCCTGCCCATCCCAGTATCAATTACAGAAGAGACACTAAAAGGTTTTAGTAATGATTTCTTGTCAATAACCCGGATCTTCAAGTCCCAGTGTTCTTATTCAAACTCTCCTGGGAGCAAGACATCCTGGCAAAAAGGGACACACCACAGACACATCACAGCAAAGGCAGAGGAAAGATAATAGAAAGGAGATATTGGTCAGAAAAAAAGAGATCAGAGACAGCAATCTGTAGGAACAGAGACAGATCACGAGTTTAAAGGAAGGTGATTCTTCACTCTACGCCTATACAAATTATTTTCTTCCCTCTGCAGCTCCCTCCTCCCCTCTCCCTGATGATTTGAAGGCTTTGGGAGCTGCAGTAAGTGTGACTGTTTTTCCATGCAACTCAGCCAAAGATTTAAGTAGGCAGGAGGAAAGCACTCTCCTTTTCCATCAGCGTTCAATACAGAGAGAGGGAAAAAAAAGAAACAAATAAAAAAGGGGGAAAAAAAATCAAGAAGGAGTCCAAGCTGTGAATTGTTAAAAGAAAACACAACTACAAACACAAAACCCAAAGAGATAGAGTAGAAAAATACATTCAGACGATATTTTCGCCTCCCTCCAACACTTCTCAGGTGTGTAAGGTTTTAACACAGAGATTAATCTGCAAAGCTGCTGAGCCAGAGCTGGGTAAACTGGCCTGGGAGGAGCCTTCTGCTCCAGATCTTCTGATAATTCCCAGGAGAGAGCTATGGGAGGCTGCTGGCCTTGGGATTCTTGGCCCTTGGGTGATAAAGTGGGGGAGTGCAGGGCTGCTGCCGGTAATGATAAGGCTGCTCTATGAACACTGATTATCAGCCTGGCCCCAGCTTGCTAATCCAGATCTCTAGGTCCAAAACCCTTTTCCTGACCCCGCAAAATCCTCATATAGGGCTGGGGCTGTTTGAGGCAGGTGCTTATGTTATGGGGGCTTTGTGACACATCCCACTTGCTGGCCTGGTTTCCGGAGGAAACAGGGAACACACAGTCACAACACCCATCTCTCCTTCCCTTCACTAATCAGTTCTGAACCTGTCAGTCCATTTTAACTCCATCCAAAAAAAAAAAAAAAAAAAAAACCCAGAGGAGACTCACAGGGACACCCACTGGGCACCACAAGTGTCATCCTCTCTGGTGAAAGCAGGAAGGGGAAACATTTTACAGATTCAGAGGAATTTCTCCCAGGCAAAATCGCACAGAAACTCCACACAGAGCCCAGCCACCAGCAAAAAGCAGGTTTTTTAGTCTTGAAGATCATGGGATGGCTCATTTTCATTACATCAGGAAAATTCAATGGGCTGGAACAGAAGAAGCTGTTACTGATGCAATCATAACTCACCCCCAGACACATGATGTTGGACGAACGTATTTTTTCTCTCCTTTCCATGCTCCAACGGCATTCCCAGCTTACAGAAACAGGAATATTGCAGACTGAGGGCTTAGCTGGTTATTTTTTCTTCTTTCCAAGACCTTCATCTTTTTTTTGCCACCAAACACTGCCTGGAGTCCATCCAAAACTTTCCAGGAGCACAGCGTCTTGAGTGTGCATGCCTTGCAGCTTTTCCATTCTTCTTGATGTTATAAAACTGTCTTGTAAAAGCAAAATTAAAGGCTTGAGTGCTGGCCACAAAGCCCTTCCCATGGCCGTGTTTTCTGTTGTGTGCAACTCCAAGACAGAAGGAGGGGGGCAGAGGAGGAGGCAGGGGGGGCAGAGAGCTTTATGCATTAAACTTCTTTATGAATCTATTGAAGGTATTTCATCACTTCCCGACATTCCTCTATAAAACCCACTCAGCTACGTTTACAAATTATAAAATTAGCTTTATGTGCAGGGTCCAGGCTAATGGCACAGCTAAATCTAGGGAGCAGGAAGATTAGATGCCTCTCCCTTGCCTGTGGTGGGATTTATTTTGCAGCATCCCTTCCTGAAGTAGAAGAATTTCCCTCCCAAGCCAAAGCTTTCAAAGGTCAAAAGAGATTTGACCACTAAGTGGAAAGTTTTGGAGAAGCCGTGTCTGTGGGGAGCAAATAGAGCCGGATGGCTCAGGGCAACATTTGTGCTCCACAAAGACAAAATCTTTCTGGAAAATGAGGGAATGCAGAACTTTAATCCCATGCCAGGTAGTTCAAACATAGGGGATGGATGGAGAGGGGTGCAATACTGTGAATATTCAGGAAAAAGGGACAGTTTTCATAATCCTAATGTTTCAAACAGGTACAAACCTGGCTGCTAGGTTATGTGTACTTGGTACCCTGCCACACTGTTCAGGGAAACCTTGGGCAGTACCAACCTACTTCCCAGTGGTCTCCCATTCCTTGGCTACAGCCCAGGGCACTACCCAGCACAGGTCTCTGAAGAGTGCTAAAAAACCCATTACAGAGTCAGGACCGGCATCAGCGTGAACTCAGCACAGCACAGCTGCCAGGAAGGGAGGGATGAGACACTTCAGCCTCTCCTGCCCAGCTCACATTCCCTCTCCAGCCCCTCTCCAGACTCCAGTGGGGGCAGAAAGAAGGTTGGTGTTGCTAACCTGGTCCACAGGGATGCGGCCAGCTTCCCCTGGGCAGTCCAGGCCTGCGAGGAGG
This sequence comes from Pardalotus punctatus, assembly GCA_013400915.1. Classification (NCBI taxonomy): domain Eukaryota; kingdom Metazoa; phylum Chordata; class Aves; order Passeriformes; family Pardalotidae; genus Pardalotus; species Pardalotus punctatus. The sequence goes on from VZTX01015523.1 coordinate 22,413, forward strand.
GATCCTATGGCAGAGCAAGGTCACCTCCTGATGCTTTTGGCCACTTGCTAATCCTCACAGTGCCAGGGATCAACACTGCAGGGCAGGAGGCAAAACATTTCACCAGTTCCCTCATGCTGGAGGAGGAAACAAAAGCTAATCAGCCTCGAGCACAGGGGGCATGAAGGGAACAAACTTCTTCAAGCTTTACTTCTCCTCTCCCTTTTAAGAAAATAATTTCTCTCTGTAGCGTATTAATCACCACAAATCAGCCTTAGGAAGAGTTATCCATGGAGCTATGCAGGGCCTGCAAGGACACTGGGTTAGAGCAGGATTATTTACTTTTAGAACTTCACAGAAACAAGAGCTAAGTACATTAGAACAACTTGCTTACACACAACAGCAGCGACCGCTTGATTCATTCCTGCACCCTCCCATTTGAGATGCTGCTCTGGATGCCTCACAAAGGGAGAGCCTCACAAAACACCATTGACCCATGCTGGGATGGCTTTGCAAGTGGGTTTTGCCTCTCGGGGACGGGGTCTCCGCTCCCACTGGGCAGTGGCACTCAAGGGCTCAGGACCAGAGGTCACCCAGGACCACTCATGACGTTGCGTGGTGGCACAAGGCCGGTGCGGCAGCACCCTCAGAGCCCCCGTTACTCCTGTTTGGATTTCCTCTCCTGGAGGCTCTGGCCACCGGCAGGAAGCCTCCTAAGCTCCCTCAGACACAAGTTTTCCAATGGCTCACATCATGGGGAACCTGCAGGAAACTGAGAGCCCTCCCCTAACTCCCTGACCTGCAGCTCAAAGGGACGCTCATCCCTTGAGCCAACAAGTGAACACCATCTCTGCACTGATCTTTTCCTCTTCTCCATGTCTTCTGAGGAAGAGCTGAAGTTGGTATTAATAAATAAATTAATTAAATAAATTGGTATTTATTGTGGCCATGCCCAGAAGCCACGCACCCAGAGGCAGCTGTTGAATTCTGGGGAGGCACTGCAATTTTCCAGCAAATTCACCTCCCCACTCTGCCAGTCTGGGATCACTTTTTAAAAAAAATCAAACGGTGCATGAGGCAAACAAAAGATACCTCTGGTCTCTGCTGCAATAAGCCAAACCTCAAAGTGAAAGTGTTCTACATTGCTCATTTCCATTTGCCCCTGAACTTGTGTCTTGCACCCTCCGGAGCAGTCTCCCATTTCCACAGAGCTCTGTGGGTGACATCCTGATCTACAGACACAGAAAGGAGCCTTTGTTTACAAGATAAGAGTCACAAAATGCAAATAAAAAGCCCCAAATAGCTCAAGATCAAACAGGGTCCGTATCTACCCTTTCAAAGGCATCCAGGCTGCAAAACACCACAAGCAATGGCTTTGTTTGGAACATTAAACATGATACTAAAAACATCTCCCATGCGAAAACAACATGCATATGAGTTTGTTTATGCTACAACTTTAATCTCTAAAATAACAGGTCTTCAGAGCTCGTTTTAGGCTGAAAAATTAATACCAAGTAATGATTCAAGGTGTATTGGGTTGGCATGGCCAGGTTTTGGTAGTGGGGGGCTACAGGAGTGGCTTCTGTGAAGCTGCCAGAAGCTTCTCCTGGGTCTGACAGAGCAGAGTGTGAGGTGCCCCCAGGTGAGGCAGAGCACCCCGTGGAGGATCCACCTGCAGCCTGTGGAGGACTTTGCCCCGGAGCAGGGGATGCCATGGTCCCCAGGGAAGCTGTGCTGGAGCTCCAGAGAGGAGCCCACTGCAGTGAAGAACTGCAGCCTGTGGGAAGGACTCCCTCTGGAATATTTCATGGAGGATGGTCTCCTGTGGGAGGGACCCCACCTGCAGCAGAAGTATGAGGAGGAAGGAGTGGTAGAGATGATGTGCGATGAACTGACCACAGCCCCATTCCTCATCCCCCTGCACTGCTGGGCAGCAGCGGGAAGAAAATTCAGGAGTGAAACTACGCCTGAATAGCAGGGAGGGGTGGACGAAAGGCGTTTTTAAGGCTTGGGTTAATTTCTCATTACCCTACTCCAATTTGATTGGCAATAAATGAAATTAATTTCTCCAAATTGAGACCTTTTTGCCCATGATTATAATTCCTGAGTGATCCTTCCCTGTCCTGATCTCGAGCCTTTCATTACATTTTCTCTCCCCTGTCCAGCCGAGGAGGGGAGTGATGGAGCAGCTTTGCTGGGCACATGGCAACCAGCCAGGGTCATCCCACCACACAAGGTCTGAAGAGGCTGGGAATGATTCCCTAAAGCAGCAGGAACCATTGCAGAGAGTGCAGCCCTGATTTAATTAAAGCCTTAAACATACTCCAAGCCACACAATCCATCCACCCATCAATATGATGAAAAGACTGCAAGTTCCCTTAAACTCACCCAGCCACCTCATGAATCTCCTGGTTGGGAAAGCAAGGGAAAATGAAGTCCTCTCTCACTCCGTTCTTCCATTTCCACACAAGCCTGAGCCGTCTTGCTGCCCCTGGGATGTGCAAACAGGAGCTATTCCTCTGCAGTGAGCAGGGAAGAGGATCCAAAAGAGTTTGCTCCAAAATCCAGGTTGCTGGGACCCCATCCTGTGGCTCAGGCCATGTCACTGCCCCTCCAGGTGCTCTTCCTCCAGCTGCATCCAATTTTTTGGTGTCCCTTGCCATGCCCAAAGGAATCCAATATAACTCCAGGCTCTGCCACACTGCAGGAGTTTTTCAGGCATAGGAGGACACGGGAGGAATCCTGTTTCTCCTGGATTGCACTGGTGGTTTATTCTCCATTTTCAGAGCAGCAAAACCCAAGTCACACTTCATGGGCACATCCTGCATCCCTGAGGATGAACACAACTCCCAACAACTGTGCAGGGACCTGAGAGCAGAGGGAGGGAGGCCTGAGACAGGAGGACTTTCCCAGCTGGACCCCTCACCCATGGCTCTGCAGGTACATCCCTGCTCAGGGGAGACAGCCTGACCCACCTGGAACGGGAGAAGCCAAAGGGGTTTAAGTCCATGCTCGTGGTTAGGCATGCAAGGAACATTTTCCCAAACCAGACCAAATGAACAAAGCAAATATTTGCTAGAATGAAAGTGTCAAATGCTTGGCAGCTCTCCCTTTGCCTTGTTTTTTGGTTTGTTTTTTTTTGTTTATGGGGGCTTCAACAGTTAATAACCATGTGATTCATGGATTTACTTCCTTTCAGTCAGGGAGGGGGGATGATCCTGAGCCAGCTCAAGACAAACGTGCTCTTATATCTTCCTATACAAAATTTAAAGCAAGGAGAAAATGGGAGAAAAAAGAAAAGATTCACAAGGGAAGCTCTGAAGAGCCTTTTTTAAAGTTAGCATTAGTTTCATTTTGGCTCCAAACACTGCTTCAAAAAGTAGAAGTCAAAGCACCTAATTTTAAAAACGCACAACGAAGGGGCTTGATTTTTTTCAAATTGCTACTTTCTGTTGTCATTTTTTTGTTGAGTTCAACACAAATAATTTCAGGTGATCTGAAATGCTATTTTTCAACAAATGTATGCTTTAAAAGAAAAAAAAAAGGAAGAAGAAAAGAAAGAGAGTCTTGTTGTTTAGCCTGTGCACATGCACCACCACTAATTTTTAGTTGTTGGCTTTCTGCTAGAAATAATCACACTGAAAATATGGCTGAATAAATTATTCTTCTCACAAGTGCATCGAAAGGGTTGACAGAAAGAACAAGAAAATTAGATGGTGTACAAAAAAAAAGAAAAATTTAAAGTGTGGATAGATAGGAACCACTGGAAACATTTACAGAAACGGAGCACCAGCATCAACACTTGGATGTTTGCTTTGCCAAAGCCTCTTTGCATCTAGGTTTCCCACCTCCTGGCATTGCGTATGTGCTCCCTGTGATCCAAAAAATACAAATTAAGGAGCCTAATTTTATCTAGGAGAGTTTGGAGTGACCTCAAAGAACAAGCACTCCTCGCTTGGAGCTGGTGTTGGAGTTCCCTCCTCGCCAAGAGCAGCGTTGGTCCCCTGGGTAACCCAGCTCCAAGGCCTGGGGGACGGCTGCTCCATTTCCTCATTAAATAATTCTGACTTATGAACACATCAAAAAACTTGCATCGTGCCCTCTGACAGTTTACCTCCAGAAAGGCAAAGTTTGTCGAAGAAATCCTTTTGTGCAAATCATTCACGCAGCATTAGTCATGTTTGTCCCTTCCTCGCCAAGACAGCTCCAGGAATTTGTGTTATTTTCATTGCCTTCCCCTGCACTCTCATCTATCCTGACTGAGTGAACTTGCAACTTTATCTCATCTTCCTGCAGCACAGAGACAGAGCTGCTTGTTCTGGCCGAGAAGAATGGCCCTAAATGCAATTTTCATCCTTTTTTAAATTTAACAGACAACCTAAATGTCCCTGACACCCCAATCTGGGCTGGCTTTCGGCCTTCAGAGGGGTCTGACCAACAAGGAACAACAGGCAGAAGGACATGACTGGAAGATCAAACCTCACTGATATTATGTATTTTAATATACACACACACACACACACATATATATATATACACATACACACACAAGGCCAATGCTTTTATTTATATAGCTCTGACCATTTCTCTTTCCCTTCTGATTTTTTTTAACCAGCCAAACTACAGACATCACTCATGCCCGCATACAAAAACATGATAGAAGTGCTCCTAAAAGTAGACTTAAAGTTGCTCAACCTTGCACATTTCTGGGCCCGTGACCACACACCTTCTTGGGTCACATCCTGGGGTGAGAAACCAGTTTTTCAGGAATTTTTCCAGACAAGAGAGAAATGCCCTAAACATCTGATATTTTCCTGTCTCCCTTCAAACCCCAGCATATTTCTGGCAGATCTTTACATTTATATCCAACTGCTTAGCAGGGAGCTCTTTCTGAGCCATCTCCACCATATATTTTCTTCTGACATAAATATGAATTGAGGTTATGGCCCAGTATGATCTTCCCAGGAAAAAGTGGAGATTACATCTATGTGACCCATTAAAGCAATCTTAAATACCCACTGATGGTTCATTATTGCAAGTTACTTTCCTTCCTGATGTAGAATTTATTCAATATATTGGAGGGGAAAAAAAGGTCTCCAGGAAGGCATTGCCTGTGCACTGCATTAATAAAAAGGGACAGCGCAAGGGATGGGCTTGACAAGTTGGAAGAGGAGTTTCCATTTACACAACCCCACTGGATGAATCAAAATCCTCCTCCTGAAGGGCAAAAGGAAAACTTTAATTAAGTTGTAGCCAGGTGAGGGTCAGGTTCTTCTAGGGAAAAAGGGACAGGATGAAGGCAATAGCTTCAAGGTGCACTGGGGGATGTTTAGATTGGATATTAGGAAAAATTTCTTCACTGAAAGGGTGGTCAGGCATTCGAACAGGCTGCCCAATGAAGTGCTAGAATCACCATCCTTAGTGGTGTTTAAAAAAGGTGTAGATGTGGCGCTTGGGGACACAGTTTAGTCATGGCCTTGGCAGGGCTGGGTTAATGGTCAGACTCAATGATCTGAGAAGTCTTTTCCAAATTAAAGGATTCTATGATTCTAAGAAACAGCATACTAAGCTGCCAGTTGGGTTGAGATGGAGGAAAGGGGCTGAGGGACTCCCCAGATCATCACTGCTCATTCCTTCCTCATTCCCTGTGTGGAAAGTGGTGACAGGAGGCAGCTGTGAAGCTCTTCCACCCAGGGAAAACAGGACTTAAAAAAATCCCCTCTTCTTCTGTTTTACTCTTCACCTCTGCAACCTGAATCTGAATTTATAAACATTTTGCTGTAAGTCAAGTATAGAAGTTTGGTTGTTTCCTTTTGCACCTATATGATATAATTTCAAAAAAATATTTCTGAAGAAGGAGGAGTTTGTGGTATGGAAGAAAAAAGCCTCTCAAACCCAAGGCTGAGAGAATCACAGAATCATTTAGGTTGGAGAAGTCCTCCAAGATCATTGACTCCAACCTTTGATCAATCACCACCTTAAAACGAAACCAGAGCAATGAGTGTCACATCCAGTGATATCTTGAAAAATTCCAGGGCTGGCAACTCCACCACCTCCCTGGGCAGCTTTTCCAATGCCTAACAACCCTTTCTGTGAAGAAATTCTTCCTGATGACAAATCTGAACCTGCCCTGGTGCAGCTTGAGGCTGTTTCCTCTTGTCCTGTCCAGAGAACACGAGCACTTTCTGGCCTTTCCCCCTTGCACACAGCCAAACCTGCCCCAAAGCACCAGGAGGCTCCTGGGGTACCTCTGTCCTGAATCCCTGAGAGGAGCTCGGGCAGTTTGTGAGCTGCAGCTGCAAGGAGAGATGTGGCACATCTTCCACTCATCCATAGTATTGACAAAACTTAAAATATCAATGCCAGAGAATAGAGAGCTCTTTCAGAGAGACTGATTGGGGTACTTAGCCACGCACAACAGGTCAGGAAAAAGGACTTCAGCATCAGGCATTGGGTTTTGGCCCAGGGAGTGAGACTGCCCTTCTCTCTTCTCACAGCCTGGGCTCCTGCTTGCAGTGCCTGCCCCCAGCTCCGCAGGCTCCCAGAATATCTGGGCTTGGAGGGGCCTTGGGATGTGCTCACCTCCCTTAAAAAGCCACTCCCTGCTGTCACACTCCTTATCCCCACCATCACCCACCACGAAACTGGGGACCCCTGCCCAGGGGAAAGAGTGTAGGGAGTAAACACCAAATTGAAGCCTACCTTTTTGTCCCAAAAATTTCCAGTTGCATCCGCTTCTTTATTTGCTCCATCTCTCCTCCAATTTTCTGTCTTTGTGCACCTAATTAATGAGTCAATTCATTAATATTTTTTCAGCAGAATTCTCTTCCCATCTATAAAGCAGCCGTGCCAAATTTTAGCCTTAATTTTAAACAATAGCTTTTGTTTAAAGTTTTCTGCCGAGAAAACAGCTCGAGACCAAAGACTTCTCTGTCTCTTCACAAGACAATTATTCAGAATGTTATCAGCAAATCTTCATCTCCAAGGAGGATTTCTCCCAACACAGTCCACCCACCTATACATGCACTCAGGACTACAATCAATACATGTTAATTAAGCCGTAGCCCACTCCAATTAAAATTATAGGATCTGAAGGACATACATTTGTTTTTGTCAGTAAATTAATTTAAGCATTCATTAACTTTAATTTTTAAATTATATATCACTTTAATGATAAATAATTCCTCTCATTACAGAGGAAACATATGGAAGGGAAAGATAAGATGGGAGAGACTTGGACCCGGGGAGGAACATGTTCTCCGGCGCTTCCTTCTCCTTCGGCACATCAGCAACCCCATTTATGTCAGCAAACTGGGCTCTTTTGAAAATTTGGCTGGCAAGTGCAGTGCTGAAATAAGAACAGAGATTCTTTGAGTATCTCACCTCCTTCTCTGCTGGGAACATGAAAGCTCGGCTGTGAAATCTCAGGGTTTTAGAATAGCTGAAACTTTGTACAGGCTACCAAAATAAACACTTTTCGACGGAAATCAAAATATTACCACGTTAACAGGTTTTTTAATTTATGTAGAAAAGGGCAGATTGTTTTACAGCTTAACCCTTCCTGCACATATCCTAGGCAGAGAGCGGTGATTTATAAAGTGGTGTGTGTGCAGTGTCCCACACTCTGAGTTAAACCTTCCCTGGCTTGCTATGGCAGCTAATTAAATATGGAGCAGGCCAGCAATATTTGGGGCCTTCTTTTCTCAGCAGATGTTGTGTGGCAAATTATCTGGGCTGCTCCAAAGAAGGGTTTTTAATCCTCAACACCTCCTGAGGGATTGTCCTGGACTGTCCCTATCAGTGCCCATCACACCCTCACTGTGAATTTTCCCTGCTCCACCACAGCACAACACTAAGCAAACATCCCAAAGGCTTTTCCTGCTGTACAAAGCAGAACTCAGGAATGTGTCTGACATCCCAAAATGCTCTGGGATCACGAGCTCTTCACCCCACCAAGCAGGTCCTCACAGTGCTTCCCGGAGCCAGGGTGCCGTATAAATAGCAGCACTGCATTCTGAGCCTCCTCCACACAGACCCTGCCTGGGACCTGTCAAATGACAGAAATCAAAATAGATTAACTGAACAAATTATTCACCCCAGGGTGCCTTTACTCCTCAAGCATTGTGCTGGACTGGTAAGGACTGATCAGCTTCACAGCTGATGGTGGCAAACAAATAGTAAAACAAAATTATTCAGGGGATAGACTGAAAAAAAAAAGGACCAAGAAAAGCACCAAGTCTCAGCCTCTTGGGAGCTTTAGACCTGCACTGCAATTAGACTCTTCTGACCACATTTCTTCCTTTCAAACAACTGCTTGTTCCTCTTCCCAGACTGATTTTGCAGTTATCATCACAAACCATTCCTGCTGGGTTTTTGGGACACCACATCTGCTACAAAGTCCTGGGAGACAGGGAGAAAGAGTCCCTCTCAGAGCTCTCTCCTGCCTATAATCCAAAATCCAAAATAGGAAGAAATCAGTGGCCCAGCCAGGACTTCCAGAGACAGCCCAGGACTCCTAACAGCCAGACAAGTAACAACTACTCAGACCCACATTAAACGGAGCAGAGCATCACAGCCTTCTCAGAGCCAAAATTCGTTTTTTTCCAGCTCGTCTGCCTCTTGCCATCTCCTGTCTCGCACTGTGTCTCCCCCTCCACCCTACAATGCCAAAATTAACTGTATTCCCTTCTCAAGATCCACACTCCTCCCTCCCCCATGGAGAACCATCCCGAGCAGGACGGCTTTGCTGAAGACAAAGGGATTCCTCCTGCAAGGAGAAGCCCTGCTGCCCCAATTCCCACCTGTCAGTATAAAAGCAAGCAGGGCTCTGAGCAGGTGGAGAGCTGGACCTGCAGCTTGGAAAACTTCTTTAGGAGGAAAACACAGGACCTATGCAATGCAGAAGCTTCCATCAAAAGGCAAACAGAGCAGTGAAAGAGAAACTATGCAAAATATTACTTTGTTAGTAATCTGTTTACTTAACTACTGAAGAGATTAAAAAAAAAAGCTTTCTCCCCATTTATCCATTAGCTCTTCTTCCATGCAGCTGTGCTGCTGAATTCCCATATTTATGACATCAGTGCATGTTGCTATAGAGATAATTAATTAATGCAACATAATCAAGTCAGCAATTTCACTATTTTACAGGTTAACACAGGACTGGAAATAGAGTGAGGACAACACCAAAGCTTAGTTCTGAAAAGCAGGGTTTTTAATGGTGCTTTAAGCACTGAGAGTTGGGTCTGAAAGTCATTTCCACAGTACATGAAATGTGCCCCATTTGGCATAATCACCATCATTAGAAGCCCAAAGAAAAATCAGAAAAACAGCAATAAAGAGGAATAAAAGTTCTGACAAAAAAATTGCAGGTGGAGAGCAGAGTTCTCTGAGCACCCAGCAAAACTTTTAATCTCCACCTGGCAAAAATGCACCAGCTCAACAGGCATCTGGCAAAAGAGGCTGCAAGCTGTGATGTCCCAGTGCCTAATCCCAAATACACAGAGCTTTTTTCCAAGAGCCACCCCAAAAATCATCTTTCCTGGGGCGCCTGCCTTCTCTGGAAGAGCAGCTCCTTGTGGGACCTCCTGAGCAAGCTGGTGATGAGAAGGGGGTTGAGACGACGGCTTTGCATCCCAGAAGACTCGATGTCAGGCTCAGCCAGGAGCTGGTGGCTTTCCCAGCTGCTCGTCAGAGCCAGCTTTTCCTGCCTGTCACAGGTGGGCCACATGAGGAGGCAGGAGGTGAGACCAGGCGCTCTCACCTCTCTCATCTGTAGCTGCCTCCTGACAGTCAGGTTGACATTTACAGCTGACAAGGACATCACTGACCTGTCAACATGTCCAAACAAGACAACTCTTTGATGGGAGCTATAATTCCACCCAGGAACTCGCCTTCCTACCAAGAACTAGGCCAAAAAAAGGATGCTGTGGAACATCCGAGCAGGTGCCACACTTGCTGTTTGTAACACCACCCTTTTGTTAATTTAGAAGATTAAAATCAGTCCCCTTTTTCAAGGGAAGCCTTATTTTTCTGTCCTGTGCTAATTAGAATCTTTTTATATACTTTTCAGTTCAGGGTCTCTGCCTTCTGAGGTTAGAAAGACGAAAGCAGCACAGATGAAATTAGGTCACTTAACCCTCAGGACGTTCCCATTCCTCAGCAAAAGCTGCACCACACACAGTGGAGCAAAAGGGAAAAAGCTCTAAGAGAGACACATGCAGAATATTTGAACCAAAGGCTGTGTTTTGGGAACAAGAGTAACATCACCAAGCCATGTTTGCTTTCCACACCCATGAAGTTTTGTCAGGTTGTGGTATTTCCATGGCAAGTTTCACTGCCAAGCCGTAACTGAAGACACCTACACTTCTCAGAGAACTGCCCAGTGAAGAAACAACCCAGCAAATTATTTTTGAAATATTGAAAAAGATAATTTAGTAGGAAAATCAGCAGGCCAGAATACTGCTGCCCAATTTATAAGCCATCTCAGCAATACACAAAAGGAGGACTTTTCACAAGGGCATGGAGTGATAGAACAAGGAGGAAATGGCCTTAAACTGAAGGAGGGAAGGTTTAGGTGGGATATTGGGAAGAAATTGTTCCCTATGAGGGTGGGCAGGCCCTGGCACAGGGTGCCCACAGAAGCTGCAGCTGCCCCTGGATCCCTGGAAGTGTCCAGGGCGAGGCTGGATGGGCTCAGAGCAGCCTGGTCTAGTGGAAGGTGTCCCTGCCCATGGCAGGGGGTGGGACTGGATGAGCTTTAAGGTCCTTTCCAACTCAAACCATTCCATGTTTCCACACACTATTTCAATTAAAGCATGGGAAATGCAGTTTTTATGTTGCATTCATGTACCACACAGTTGAAGAAAATTAGAACAAAAAAACCACCCAAGTATTAAACACTTTATGATCTGTTTGGAGACTCCAGCATCAGCTCCCGATTCTAGCCAGGCTCAGCTACTTTCAATAGGATAAATTGCACAGAGTCACTAAAATCCAGAGCTAATTGCACACCATCTGCAGGCAGAGAGAGTCCTCTATTCCCAAACCAGAGCTGATTTCTTGGCAGACTGCTGCTGTGACCTGTTGCAAGACTTCTCCGTGTCTGCCTGCAGCAGAGTCCCAGAGGAGACAGATCCACCTTAAGAGATCAGTTTAGCTGCAGAAGGAGAGTGGCAGAAACGTGTAGGACAATTTTCCTGTGACAGTTTGCATGGCAATATTCAAGCCACCAGAATATTTGCTTCATCTGCACAAAATCCAGAGAAAAAGCCCACTCTTGCAGCCACCAGCTGCTGCTGCTGCAAAGGTTTAGAACTGGAATAAAGAAAGAACACATCATCCCTAAAGCCAGACGACAGCCCAACCCAGATAGAGGCAAGAAATCATCTCTGGTGAGAGCAACAATGAGCAATTTGGCTTGATTATATCCTTGCAGATCTTCCTATTTATAATGGTTTGCATTATTTTGAATGCAAACTGGTGGGGTTTTTTTCCCCTGCGCATCAGCTCTCGTGACCAAAAGTTGTCATTAGCTCCTGATTAAAAGAGATTTTAAATAAGGAGTCGAAACAAGCCCAAAGAAGTGCTGCTGTATCAGACTGACTACTGCAAATGTCAGTTTTATTTACCGTTTGGAGTCCACTAAGCTTTCTTTTCTTGCAGCAGAGGTAAAATTGGGAATACTGGATCAAGTGGGAAAAAAGAACAGAGGAGAGGTAAATAAATAAACAACGATGGGGCCCACGTGCCCAGGAGGGTCCTGGTATGCCACACTTGCAACATACATGCAAGTTTGCCCACAGATGCAGCAAACAAATTAAATAAGCTTCACTAGTGAGAGCCTGACCTTTTCCATCTTCCCCCCAGCAGAAATCAAGCTCCGACAGGGACCAAAAAGAGGGTTAGAAATAGCAAAGATAATAAAGTCAGGCATCAGAAGCACAGGAGGCTGAAGGGAAAAGACAGGCAGGTGAAAGGACAACCTCAGGAAAACCTGAAATATTGCAAGTCATCCTCTATCACCAAAATACCATGAGACAACCCATCCCACTAAAATATTGGCAGTGGAGATGAGGCCAGGTGAGGGCAGGTGAATCCAGGAGCTCCATTTCCATGCGGAGAGGAGGGGCTGGCTCCTTTTGGCACATGTTTGCTGTGCAATTTTCAGCGGAACAGAATTCCCCTCTAGCAAGGTGCAGGCAGACACCAAACAAGATTAGTTTGAATTTTCCAGTCTTAATGGCATCCAGACCACGAGAAGAGTCACTGATTATTCCAAGTGGCGGGTTCCTAACCCCAGCAACGGCCGAGCCTCAGCCTTGAGGGGGTGTCTGTACTCACAGCCATGGAGAGCCCAGTGCTGAGCCAGGCGACCCTGTTAGCACAGGGTTCTGCCTGGGTTACATTTTCATTATTTATGGGTTTTATGTTCATCTTAAACGCTGTGTTCGGTTTTGGGACCCTCACAAGAAAGATATTGAGGTGCTAGAGCATGTCCAGAGAAGGGAAGGGAGCTGGGGGGACTCATCCTGGGGAAAAGGAGGCTCAGGGGGAACCTTCTGGCTCTCCACAACTCCCTGACAGGAGGGGGTGGCCGGGAGGGGTTCAGTCTCTTCTCCCAGGCAACAACTGACAGAATGAGAAGAAACAGCCTCAAGCTGCAACAGCGAAGGTTCAGGTTAGACATCAGGAAGAATTTCCTCAGGGAAAGGGTTGTCAGGCTTTGGAAGGGGCTGCCCAGGGAGGTGGTGGAGTCCCCATGCCTGAAGGTGACCATGGAACGACTGGATGTGGCACTCAGCGCTCTGGTCTGGTTGACAAGGTGGGGATCAGTCACAGGTTGGACTCGGTGATCTTGGAAGGCTTTTCCAACCTAAATGATTTTGGGATTTAACCCCTGCTTAATTAGCCAGCCTGAGCTGCACTGGGAGATGATACAGCACCACCTGAGCACGGGATTCACTGTACAGCTGCACCAGCTTGGTGAGTTCAGTCTCCAGCAGGTACTGGTTCTATAGACACATCTTTAGGTCAAGATGATGGGAAAGGGATGAAAGGAGGGCATCCCAGCCCCTGCATCTCCCTAACGGTACTTACAGCACTCTGCCTTCATCAGGCAGGCTCAGGGCTTGCTGGTGAGCAAAATCACTGCTCAGAGAGCTCAAAGCTCCTCTCTCAATCCCTCAGCCAAATCCACACTAATGCACCACTCCCGACTGCACAGGTACTCAGCCCTTCTCCAAGCCCTGAGAGCAGGAAAAGCTAACTCCAATAAATGCAAAGCGATTCCATTCAATTCCACCTTTTAAAGGCAACACTTAATTAACTCTACTGGGGCTTCTTTTGCTCTGCTGCTTGTGTTTCCATGCCACCGAGGTTAGGAAAACACCTCCTCCCTTTGCACAAAGGGGCCCTCCCTGCTCTGTGCTGGCATCACATGAACCAAAGACCAGGCCCTCGGGCACACAGAGCCCGGCTCCAAACTCTGAGAGCTTCTCCTTCAGAAAGCTGGGACCAGATGGTGGTTTTTTACTGCTCTGGCTGACCCTCACTTGGACTCCAACCCAGTAACCTCACTAGGCCCTAGTGCTGGAGTAGAACAACAGAAACCAAGCTGTCATCCCACTAGATCCAACATTTAGAGTCAGTAATGCTGAACTCCCCAGAAAAAAAGAAGAAAGAAAGAAAAGCAGAGATGGGGAGTGGAGGGAACAACCCAAACCAGATGTTTTAAGCAGCTGGCATCGCTGTTTCTCCCAAGATGCTGATGAACGCAAACTCTGCAGCTTGACAGACCCCCATCAGCCGCCCTCTTCCTGCGAACAGAGAATTCAAATCAGCCCTGCTGGATTTAATCATCTTCTCCCCTTAAATAATAAACTGGGGGCAGGACAGGAAAAGGATTTATTCATGTCACTAACTGTCAAAAAAATGTTTACTGTGCTAAAATAACCCGCAGTAAGGGAAAGAAAAAAAAAGAAGAAAGAGAAAACACCCAGAAGAGAGAAGTGTGAACAGCTCTGCATGAGGGACTTGGACATGCCCAGGTCGACATTGAGAGGGGACAGACATGAGCTCTTCCAGCAGATATTAACAGGGAAAGCAGAGCCAGACAGAAGGGGGAAACACTCTGGTTGGCTCCATGTTTGAGCTGAGCTCTGCTTTTTGGGCAGAACTAAGAATACACACCTTTTTTTAAGCAGAGTTTGTGGGACTCACACCAAACCCCAGCACAAACTCAATAGGTTGCACAGCAGCTCCCCCCAGCCCTGGCCTGATACCCTGCATGGCAGCACACCACCTTCTCCAAAAATCTTAAGAAAGATGAAAAAAAAAATATCAGAAGCAGGGTTGCAAGGTGCTCCTCCTGCCAGAGAAAGGTCAGGGGATGCCAGAGGCCTGAGAAATAACAGCAAAAACACAACATACCAGGAAAAACAAAGACTTTGGAACATTACTGAAACAGCCTCCAGCTCTGTCACACCAGGCATGAACCCTTTACAACAGAGCATGCGAAGGGCCCAGAGCACAAAAGACTTGAGCAATCTGGCAAAAATCCATCTAGGACTATTAAACATGAAGTTACAGATTAACTTCCAGCTCAGGAAGCCCTGAAGCTGCAAAATGCCCCAGACTGGAAAGGAGCAAGACACGGGTGCAGGTTCTTTCTCAGGATCCTGCCCCTCGTGAACTCAGCACAGCCAATGGACACTGCAGATAAAAGGGCTGAGGGCCACATTTCACCGGTGCCGGGGTTATGAGGCTGCTGGCACAATCCCAACAAGAGTGGCCAGTTAAGGGAGACCCGTGGAGAGCTGTACCCACCCCCATCCTGCCCAGAGAAGCTGTGGATGCCACACCCCTGGAAGAGTTTAAGGCCAGGCTGGATGGGGCTTGGAGCAACCTGGGACAGTGGGAGGTGTCCCTGCCCATGGCAGGGGTGTGAAACAAGATGAGCTTTAAGGTCCCTTTCAACCCAACCCATTCTGGGATTCCATGACATCGAGGACCCGTTCATCATGTGCAGCAGGTAAACGGGGGCAGGCAAAGAGCCGACCCCATCTGGAACATCCAATCATTCACCATTGCAACTGTGCCTTCTGCAAAGCCTTTCCAGAGCAGACATACCGCAGTCTTCCAACAGCTCGCAGTGAAAATACCCCAAGCTCTCCTGCAATTCATTTTCTGTCATCTCGTCCAAACCCAGCCTGTCTCCTTTCTCCCATCCTGTTTTTTTATACTGGTGCTCACAGCAGGAACCCTGTACAAATCAATTTGTTGGTGTTTTGAGCACGTTCCCAACCTTTCAGAGCTCTCCTGTGCTTTAGCAGCTATTTCTCAGCCTGGGAGACACTCTGCTGGTGGGATTGAACAGCACAGTGGAGGTGCAGTAGGAGCCAAACCAGGGGCTCACGTTCCCAGCTTGAGGTTTAAAGGAAACAGCCACCTGCAGAAAATAGTCAGGAGGAAAATTAGGCACCAACAGCACAGAATTTCCTGTTCTCACATCCCCTTGGGCTGCCCAGCATCTGGGAATGGCCAGAGGCCTTTCTAGATAAATCAGTAAGAAGGACGACCTTATCACAGATAGTCTCAAATAGCTGAATCCAGGAACAAATTATTTTCAAGTCCATGCCTTTCATCACAGTCCTTAGGGGACAAGCAGTGGAATGAGATTCCCTCCTGTCAGAATTAAATCAGGACGACTGTTATAAGAAAAAGAACTCAACTGCTGCCCAATGTCCTTGGACATTCCAGTCTCCTGAGCCAGAGGTGGCCAAGCACAGGCACATGGAGAGCAAGGTGCGAACCAAGAACCCCGGGGAAGCAGATCCAACCCGTGCCTCGTAACTTACTCCAGCAGTAGGATGTCATTCCAGCTCCACCTGCAGGAATTTCTGTCCATGAGAAAGCCTTGAAGGTTAGATGGGAAAGGTGTTACTCTAGGAAATGAGGCAAGCTGAGGTTGGTGGGGAGGAGCAGGCTGCAGGTAAGAAAAGCAGGGAAGGTGGTGAGCCTGGAGGTTGTATAAAAACACCATTAAAAAGCTTGGGAAGTCAAGAGGGTTGGGTTTCTTGGCATAATCCCACAGGCAAATGCTGAATGCAGCATCCCAGGAGTGCCTTCCAGCAACCTCCATGAACTCCCTGCTCCAGCCCATACTCTCCTTGTGTTTGGTCTCTCCACACAGCTGAAGTTTCCAGGAGGAACATTTGCTGAAGCTGAATTTTACAGGAATATTAGAGAACATTTGCAAAATGAAATCTGAACTGACATAAGGGGACATGCATAATACAAATTATATTTTAAAAAAAAAGTTACTCCTCTAAATCGGGGAATCACAATTGGTATGTCCGTGCAAAATTACTCACCCCTTTAATTAGATGTTTGAGGGAGTGGGGGGTCAATTGAGTCTCTTGTGATGTTTCAAGAAACCTGACGTGATTTGGGCACCAAGCTCAAGCTAAAAGAAGTAGAAATCCACCTGGTTTCCTAAGTAACCCATCCTATAGAATCATTAAGGTTGGAAAATACCTCCAAGACCAAGTCCAACCCCTAAAAAAGGGGAACACCATTACAAGGTACAAAAAAGACCTTCAGTACTTTCACACTTACAGAAAAACCCTTAAACTTAGTAGATTCCAGGGAAAAAAAAAAAAAACCATTCCAAACCTTCAAATCTTGTTTAAAAAATGAATATTTAAATGTTACCCATACAGCACCAGTCACAGCTAGGAAATGCACGAGCACGTTATGGCTCACAGGACAAATCCCTGCAGGTAAAAGGAGTATGAGAGACAGGAGAGTTCCCAGCATGGATCGTCAGTCCCAGAGCAAGTGCAAGGTATGGAGAGAGCCAGCAAAGGAGCCTCACACAGGAAACAAGGAAAACTGTGACCTTGAGAAGAGAACACATCTGTAATAGGTCTATAAAGGTGTCAATCTCCTATTTATATAAAATACCTGTGCAGATAGCCAGAAAGCCATGAATAAAACTCCTGCACCAAGCTTCCATTGAAACCCCTCATCAGACTTCTCTGCTCCCATCTCCGTATCAATCCATGGCAAAGCTGTACTGAGTGCCCCTTTTCCTCCCCACAGCTAAGAATACAAGGCCTAAATGTTGGGCATTTTAGCTGAATTATTAGCATTTGCTCTGCTGGGCTTTACCTATGCAGACAGCAATCATGAAAGAAAAAGAAAAAAAGAAAAAAAAAAAAAAAAAAAGGAAAAATCCTGTACAACTTATTCAAAGGCTGGAAACGACTCACAACCCTGGTTGTTTCAGGGTGATTTTCTTGCATCTCTCTTCAAACAGAAAAGCAGCACAAGAAGAACTGGAGATCTAAAGTGGCAGCTGGACTGACCAAGAAAAATGTTTGGTGGGGTAGTACATGCTCAGCAAAACGAACAGTATCCTAAATTGGATTGTTTTTACCAGCTTTGAAAACGAAATTGAGGCTTGTAGGAGACTCCAGAGAATACTAGTGATTCAGAGTTCAAAACAAGCCTTTTTCCCTAGACTGGCTTTGCAGGGGTCTTGGGGAGAAAGAGATGGTAGCAATAACATATATAATGTATAACATTAGCACACACACAGAAACTGAACACCAACAGATTGATATTATCCCACTTAAATAATGAAGAGCCATCTACAAAGCCAGGATTAATGCAGTCTCAGCCCAAAAGGCCAAGCAGGCTCTAGACCAAACGGTACTTGTGGAAAATAAGATGCCTTAAATTTCCCGTGTGCCAAGCCATTCCTGTTAGACAGACACCTCCAAACACCATTGAAAAGTCAGCAGGGAGTACCAGGCACGGTTACAAGAACAGATTCAAGAGTTTGTCTTTCATACCTTCCCAGCTTGGAGCTCTAAGCACCCTGCTCTAGTGGAAGGTGTCCCTGCCCAGGAACGAGATGAGTTTTAATGTCCCTCCCAACCCAAACCATTCCGTGAGTCTACGATTTCCCAGTGCTTTCCCCCAGGAAGGACCTCTCCCATTGCAGCACTGCCTGTGATCCCTGGGACTTTGCTCTGGAAAACAACAACATTAATGACATTTTGAGAAAGCATCAGCTCAGGTCTCTCAATACCTTTTATAACAGACCCACCTTTCAATTGCTGCACTGAACCACATCCACACCCTTTAGTGTTTCAGGAGCATCGACAGGTCACAGACAGTACACACAAAAAAAAGAAGGCGGCAAAAGGCCTTCTGTAAGAACAGAAACAGTTCTGGGAAAGCCCCCTGGGGAAAGAAATCCAACCAAACATCCCAAGAACTCCCTGTTCCTGCTCCAGCACAGCTTCACCAAGAGCTTGGTTTCCTGTGGATGAGTTGGGCAGAGGTGGGGATGTCTGCCAGAACAAACTCCCGTCACCCCCCCGGGGTCACCCCTCCCAAATAAACACACACCATTATGAAGGATCAATTAAAACCAGTAGGAGCGGAGGAGAAGGTGCAATTCCGCCCAGTGTTCAACTTTTCCATCCCAATTTTCCTGAGGGTTTTTTGGGATTGATACCTTTTGCCTGTGAGCAACGATAAAACTACTGATTAAACTTTAAAGGGGGACTGTCTTTGAACCAGAGGAGAGGCACAGCAGGGAAGGGATGCATTATTTAAAGGAGGGTTTGTGTTTTCTACCCCAGCAGCCACCACGAGATTTACCAGGCAAAGCACGGTACTACTACAGAGTCAAAATCCCAGTGCCCGGAGATGAACATTCCATGGTAATGCATGCCTGAATAATCCCTTTATTACACCTTCTGATTGTAACTTTAACAAGGAACAAGTTTTACAGCTAATATTTTGGAGAACTGCAACGGGGTTTTTTTATGGCATGCCAAGAATTCACAGAAGAATGAGTCTCACCTAAGTTTACTTCTTCCATCAGGGGACTAAACAGATTTTTCACATAAAATTACCTATCACATGCTGCTTATAAAAAGATGTGGCTGTAAACAGCCTGGTTTTAACCCCGGGGCTGGAAGCGAGCATCACAAGGAGTAAAAAATTCCTACAGGAAACCTGTCTGGCAGGCTCTTCGTTCCCTGCCGCGGTATCCCGGACACCTCCAGCCCCCTACCAGATGCTGAAGCAGGGCTGTGCTGTCGATGTGCAGCGAGCACCGCCAGGGAAGCTCTCTGTGTGTTTGCCTATCATTTAAAGTCAACGATTCTCAGTTGGTTTTTTTTTTCCCTTTTAAATCAAAGAATAATTAACCTTTGAGGGGGGGGAAGATAAATTAAAAAAAAAAAACCGCATGGTCCATCTCCTGCAGTGTTGACACAGTAGTTTTCATTTGCAAGCAAATGGAAGTTGAACTTAAACGTCAAATATTCATTTATCAGCATTAACCCAGCTGCCCCTCCCCTCTTTGTCCTCACTCTCTCAGGCATTTTTCTTGTTTGCCTTTCAGTGGGCTCATGAGTGGGAGTGTAGAGTCATCTTTGTGCCCCACATTACCCCCTGAACTCTTCTGATCTACGGCTTGTCCCTCGTCACAGGATTGCCCGTTCTAGGCAGTATTAAACAGGAAAAAAAAAAAAAAAATAGAATCGGACTTTCAAAAAGGCTGCCATCCAGGGAAATCCATTCTCATCAATGGCAAGCCTCCCAGAATCTGTTCTTCATTCCTTTTTCATTTGGAAATGTCAAGGCGTGTTGTCAGAGTGCAATTGTTTTCCTTAATCATCCGCAGCAGTGAAGTAGAAAGTACTCATCTTTGCGGTGGGGAAAAGTCACTTGCTTTATTCATACCCCACTCAATTTCAAGAGGATGCTTTCCAGGCTGGCTTGACCCTCGGGAATCAAGGCTTATACACTCATCTTCTGTACGAACGATAAAGATCCTTCCACCGGGAAACTCGGGTTTCTTTTGCTACGGTTGCTGCTGAAGGAAAGGCGCAGGCACAAGGACACGTCCTAGAAGGTGTCAGGGAAACCTCAAGGAAAAGCCATCAAGAAACCTGGGCATCCTCTTACTTTAAATGTGGGAACTAGAAAAACAAGGGGGGCTTTGTTGTAGTCTCGACTTTCCTCAAAGCCAGAAAGGCGAACTGCGGAACGTCGTTGCTTTATGGCTCTCCAGAGCTGTTCCTCAGCGCAACAAGCTACTTACAATCTTTTCAGTTCAGTAATTGTTGGGTTTTTTCCCCCAGCAATCACAAAGAAAAGCTGCTGAAAGGTGCAGGCAATAGACTTCTTAAAGAGCTGTTGACAACTCCCAGGAAACTTTTACATTTCGAATGCATTCTGCCCACATTTCCTGTATTTTCTGTGGTTCTTAAGTTTCTCAATTTAGACACAAAGCGATTTGCATGAAAATGGCATCTTGAGAGTTTCTTACAGAAAACTTACAATACCTTCCTTTAAAAAAATAAAAACAACCACCACATAATTGTAGAATTATGTGTTGAACATTTCAGGTAGCCAGGGTAAGAGGAGAATGAAGCACAAAACTGATTGCAAACATTTTTCTTTCATTTTAGATCCCATCAAGTTCTCATTCTCCAGCTGCCACTCACAATGGTACTCCTGGATACACTAATCTAGTGCCATTACCATTCTCTAAAGGCAAGAAGCGCTTTTATTAAAGCAAAGACAAATTAATTTAATGGTTTCACTGTGTTTCTAAAAATACATGTAGATTTCCTCTTGACTTGCAGAGAGAAAATTCTACATTGATATATTCTTTGACAAACCCACTCCTAATGAGAGATAAATATCCCATCTGTAAGCACATTTTTCCCAAAGTCTCAGAGAAACGGCTGGAACCTGTGATGCACCACACAGTTCAGCTGAGTGTTAGCCGAGAGCTGAAATCTCTTTCTAAAGGAGATGATCCTCAACAAATCTACCAGACTACAAACTCCACCAAGATAAAATGTTTTGGGTAGCCAGCAACTCCCACTTAAGGATGCTGCATTTCCAATCAGCATCTTAAATTACACCGGGGGTAAACAGGACAGTTGGCAGTTCAACACGCTCCAGATTAAACAAAAAAAAAATTTCAAATACCAAATTTCACAGTTGCTGGTGTTTCTGGGTGAAAGCATCACAGAGAGAGATTGCTCCCAATGCTGGATGCTGGGGTGAGCAAGCTATTTTCCAAGCATTTTACTTGCTGAGGTCCTGGAGCCCACATTTCTGCCTCAGAATTCCTAGTAAAGAAGAGGTATCTGGTCTCAAGGTGTGCCAGGGGAGGTTCAGGTTGGACATCAGGAAGAACTTCTTCACAGAAAGGGTTGTTAAACAATGGCAGGGGCTGCCCAGGGCTCACCATCCCTGGAGGTGTTCAACAAACAGCTTGCGGCACTCCATGCTCTGGTCTGGCTCACCAAAAAAATTCAAACAGCCCAACAACAACAAAAAAACACACAAAAAAAAACAACCAAAAAAAACCACCCCAAACAAACAAAAAAATAGCAAATCACTGGAAAGAAGCCCAGCCTCAACACTGCTTTTCTCACAAACAACGTCAAGACCATCTCCTAAAATGACACATAGGAAGAACATTTTGTGTGAACAAATGCCGAATTATCTTGATGACTGGCAGTATTCAGCACATCAACGCACAAATAAATTTTTTTGAAAAAATTACGAGGTCACCTCCAAACAACTCTTAAGGAGCTATTCACATGCAAGTGTTTGTGTGTACAAATGCCAGAAAACATAATAACCGAGAAATATATTGACAAGTTAAAAAAAAAATTAAAAATCACTGCAAGTAGAGGAGCTCTCTCCCACGAGGCAGCAGGAGGGTTTTTTTTAACACTTCTGACTGTTATTGCAAAGGCAGGAAGAAAAGACAAATTAGAAAGATGAGAGGGTAGCAAAACACAAGGTCAGCAATAATAGGACTCCGAGGTATTATTGAATTCAGCCAAGGTTAATCACAGCAGCCAAGTTTTTACCTTGGTACCTTCACCAGGTGGCTAAACATGATGTAAGGATCCAGCCCAAGAAACATTAGATTCTCTCATTTCTGCCTCACCAAGAAGTATTTGCAAGACCCTGGTTAATTAAACTAATAAACCACAAGTGAAAGCCTGGCCTCGTGCCACTTTTTGACTAACACATTGTGCAGGGGTATCGCATTAACAACCCTTATCCCATCGCGAGGGGATGCGAGCCGGGAGCAGGGAAGGAGCAGCAGCGGCGAGAACAAGACAAACCAGCTGATTTTCAATTAAGAGTTGAAATAAAAACGAAGTGCTTTTAGCGCTCGGCCTTCGAACTGCCAATACCCTTAAATAACACAGATACCTGGCCGTCCTACAGCCCTGTTAAATCAACTTCATTTGTTTAAAGCAAAGCTCAGCGGCACTTATTTAACAAGCACTGCTTCAAGCATGACTCAACACAGGGAGAAAACCTTTCAGGGCAAAGGAAAATGTCTCAGAGGGATGCTGGGAGAAAAAAAATTCTCTTCGGACTAGAAACCACTCACCACAGCAGCTTCTGGCCAGGCTCGGAGCATTTGAAGATGATCATCTGCATCTGCTCAGGCTGAGGTAGGTCCTAGTTTGTCCCAGGAAGGAGTGCTGATGTCCCCGCAGGTTAAGCAGCTGGTGAAGGGCTGAGGTTGGGATTACAGGCTCCTGGAGGGAAAAGAAGACCCCGCAGAAAGCAGCTGAGCTCAGGACACCCTAAACATCCTCCTCAGTTACAGATTCCACTTTGCTGGCTTTGCTCGTGCACGTCTAAAGCCTTTAAAGCATCGCACCTGGTTCTGGCCTGGAGGTTGAGTTTGAAAGATGGGTGCTGATGTCTTTACAAACGACTCGATGGATGAGGGTCTTTAGGAGAAATGGGCCTTAATGTCTCTGTGAAATTCAAGCCGCAGGGGTTTGTTAAAGAACTCAGACAGTTTGGCTCCTGAACTTAAGGGTAACAGCAGAAATGGGTCCGCACAAGTCGATTGCAGAGCCCAGACGGTCTGAACATCTGATGGATCCGCAGAACCCAGAGTGCCTGAACTTGCGAACTTTGGGGCGGAATGAGGCGTTCAAGGGGGAGATTGTGTGGTAGGCGCTTCGGGAAGGCTGTGCCTTCCTAGTACCTCAGCCAGTGGGGAAAGGAAGAGGGCAACGTGAGCCGGAGTTTAGGATGAAGGGAAGCTGCGCCCTCCAAAACTGAGAGAGAAACCAAACGGGGTGGACTCTCCCTTTATTAGAATAAACTTGCAGGACTCTTCTGTCTCCTATGTGGGCACTGGCTTTTCTGCACAAACTGGAGTCCTGTTTTGGTGAGTCAGCAGCATCCAAAGTGTCCGTGAGATCCATTGTTGGTGGATGGCTCCAAAGCCCCTCTCTCTCTCAGTCCCTGTAACATTTCACAGGCAATTAACGGTCCCTTGTAATTTGGCCACCTCCCAGCACCGGTCCACCTGTGCACACCTGCTGCAGATTCCAGCCTTTGCTCTGGAGTGTCCGGGCCTCCATTGCAAGTTCCCACCTGTACCGAGGTCTCCTTCCTTCCCAGTTCCGTCTGGGTGGATGTACACCTCAGGCACCACTGCTGCTGCTGCCACCTCACTGTCCTGGTTATTTAGGGCTGAGGGAAGCTCCTGGACCTTCTTCACCATGTTTTAAGTGCTCAGAGTTTCACTTTTCATTAGTAGTGACTCTTCCCTGTCATTATCTTCGGCTCTAGTTTCTGTGTCCGGATCTCTTTGATCCATTTACAATAAGATCCACTTAGTCCAATCCCTGACCCCTCATCTTTTGATGCCATACACAACTAATTCTTCGAGAGCCTCTCTTTCTGCCAAAAAGCTCTCCAGGAGCAGCTCTGTGTTACAGCCAAGCTCATTCAAAGGCCCCTTCACACACTTATCCTGAAGCTCTCTTTCAATCAGCTCTCCTCGTGGAAGTGCTCTTGTCCACACGTGCTCCAGGCTCTCATGTGCTCCGTACAAAACATCTCAGTGCCTCCAAAGCAGTGTTTAAGGGCCAATGTGCATTAACCTTTCCTCTCAAAAACCTGAATATGTAAAGCTAACATTATCCCAATGGCCTAATAACCAGTGGAGAGCAGGAGGAACAGCTGCAGCCTTGCAGAGTGTTGAACTGCCTTCTTGGGATACTTGGATGAGGGACATAAGCACAGAAATATTTTGAAAGAATGTTCCTTCACCTGTCTCAAAAGTACCAATAATCAGTACCTAATTTTCTCTGTCCTGTTAGGGCCTTGTTTGACTTCTTGAGAAATTAATACCTGTCCCTAAGGTTAGGCTGATACAAGCACCAACGATTTTTCAATGGCTCAGCTTCAGGCTTGTAGAACAGCAAAATTATCATCACGTATCATTAGGTAAAGCAGAAGTTTCATTATTTAAAGTAAAAAGAATATTCAATAACATTCACTGTGATAAATGCAGAAGCACGTCTCATAGAATCATAGCATATCCAGAGGTGGAAGGGACCCACAAGGATTATCAAGTCCAACTTCTGGACCTGAACAGGACACCCCAACAATCCCAGCCTGTTCCAGAGGGCATTGTCCAAATGCTCCTTGAACTCTGGCAAGTTTGGGGCCATGGCCCCTTCCTTGGAGAGCCTGTTCAGTGCCTGACCACCTCACTTCACACTTCTGGATAGAAACATTTTGGAAAAGAGCCTGAACTCTTTTGTACTACCAACATCGTCCAAAATATGGATCAAACTGGAGCTGTGGTGAAGGAGCAGCACCACGGAAACACAAGTAGTTTACTTCTCACCTGCCCCCATGCATCTAAATTTAAATCCTTCCGAGAGCCCCATAGGAAAGGTGTGGAGGAAACGGCAGCATTCAGATCCTGGGTTTAAAGCATTTGCTGTCCAATGCGATGTGACCCTTTCCTTTGGGATGCACCCATGCTTTGGGGAGGGAAAAAAAGGTATGAAGGCATGGGAGCACTCTACTCCCCCACCCACACCAGCCCAAAGTGTAGGATGATGCCAGACCAGCCACCCCACTCTGTTCCACTGGTGAGCTCCAAACCGCAAAAACTGAGGCTGTGCAATCACCCTGCTCTGCTCACCCTGGCACGCCCCAGGACACGCAGACAGAGTCCTGAGAGGGGGATGCGTCCCACACTCACCCAGCCCGGGGCTGGCAGTGTCCGCATGCTGAGGAAGGGGTGTCTCAGCCCCTCCGTTTCAGAAGCAAGAAGTAGAAAAAGGGACAAGGCTGTGATGATTATTATTCGAGGTTTCAGAACCGGGAGGGATGGGGGAGGCTGGAAAATGTCACAGACTTCTTGCGGACGTGACACAGGCTGGCTTGTGGGCAAATTAACACAACCGGGAGAACTCGCTCAGGCTCATCAGGGTAATGAAATGTGATATCCACTGGAGAAAGCAGGGGCAGGGACAGCTCCACTTTGCTGCAGCAGCGATGCCCTTTAGACAAAAGACTCCCTGGTGAAATGCAAAACAACTCTGGGACAGTGTATTCAAACAAGATCCAAGGATAGCAAACCCATAACCGTGTAAGTAGATCCTTTCTGCTTCTTTCTGTGCTGTGCCAGGATGTGCCTAAGTGTATTTGGGGAGCAGGCACTCAGACAACACTGCCATTTTCCTTTTCTCCTCCCTAACAGTCCTGTTGGCCCAGACCAAAAGGTCTCACCCCAAAAATCTTTGCTGACTACACATGTACAGGCCACATTCATCAGCCACAGGTTCTTTAACACTGACTTACAGCAGCTGCTGCACCATGCAGGCATGCAAATTCACCTGGCGAGCAACTCTGCCCATCCAGACACGTCTTTTCTCCTCCAGATCAACCCAAACCTGCCAGCACCCATTTCCCATGAGGACAGATAAATTCCAGCTCCTCTTAACCTCTCCTGTTCAAGACCACTGGTTGTTAGGATGGTCTGTGTCATCTCAAGACCAGCAAGGAAATATTCCTTGCTAACAACCAGGACTGCAGTTCTCACCTCTTCAGAAATGCTTTTTGGTGCTGTCCCTACCTCTGATCCCAAGGCACATCCTTCTAACAGCTCCCAGCCCTTGTGACTCTCTCCAGGCTTGCAGATGGAGACTTGCCTTTTGAGCTATTATAGCTTTTCTGCAAATCAACCTTCTTTCAGGGCCCTCTGCCTTGCCCTTACCTCCCCGTCTTCTGTCATTACAACCAGATTAATTTTTCTATAAGCAGGACTCCTGGAAAGCTCTTCTAGAGGAACTTCAAGGAGATCCTAGGAAAGGGTCTCCAAATTAGTAGCTATTCTTGCCCTAAGATGGTTTGAACATTCTATACACATACAAAGTAGAAAAATTCCCATTACTCGGTAGATAACACCACCTGAGAGCTCTTCTCTGCAAGACCACTGTAGCTCTAAGAGGGAGTTACCAGTCCTAGGGAAAGGAAAAAAACAGGGATCACAGCTTTAACTTCACTTTTCACACCTTCCCTCGCAGAGGAAATGCTGCATTAAGATGTTGGGTGAAGCATAACACATCCCACACTTCCCATCTCAGCTCAAAACGTGTAGCCCTCTGTTACAGAATCCCAAATTGCTGTGCTCAGGCAGGTGATTCATTTGTTAAATCATTTCTTTGGTGCTGCCTGGACTTGAATTAATTTTAGTGAATCCATATCCAAAGATGCCAACCCTTGTCCATGAAAGCCTGGGCTGCTGTGACATTCTGTTTTCTCTGACACTGTTGCCCCAAAACCATCTCTTGGGCCTTGGTGCCAGCAACACAGGGAGATCTGTTTCTCCACACAGCTTGTTTTGGGGTTTTAAAGGGCTTTAAATAAGCTGTTGCAAAAAGGTTGACTTTGCAAACAAAGTTTCCACACGGAGCAATTTATCTGCTGCGTGGCATCTTAATTTGGATGTGTGTTTTAAGAAGGGTTCTGCGGGCAGCAGTAGCCAGGCTTTGGGAAGTTACATAAATCAGTACACTCACGTCTGTATGTGCTAACAAGGAACGAATGCCTCTTTCCCTTCCAGTTAGCGTTTGTGTGTGTCACGGGTGCTGCTCCCTCTCCCCACCTTTCCCACTGTCTTCAGGATACAAGCACAGAAATTGTCATATTGAATTACACTGATAAACCATCCAATTTGGTGCCCTCTCTCCAGTCGTACCCCACACCAGCTGCTACAGATTTAACGCTCCTGCTAATTGACAATGATGGAACAGCACCACCACGAGGGACATATTTCCTTTGCATTAGGGGCCCCCCTCTTTCCTTCTGCGTTTTGTCATGGGGATTTTTATCCTGCCTCACATACCTGTGAATATTGTACGTTGAGAACATCTGCTCTGGTTTTTTTGGCAGGGACTCAGCAGTATCAGCCATGAAGATGGCCATGAAGATGCTCCAAGGGCTGGAGCACCTCTGCCACAAAGACAGGCTGGGAGATATGGGATTGTTCAGCCTGGAGAAGAGAAGAGAAGACTCCAGGGAGACCCGAGAGCCCCTTCCAGTGCCTACATGGGGGTGTATAAAAAGGAGAGAGAGTGACTTTTTACATAGGCTGATAGTGACAGGACAAGGGGCAATGGTTTTAAACTGACAGAGGACAGGTTAGATAAGATATTAGGAAGAAATTCTTTATTCAGAGGGTGGTGAAACTCCGGCACAGAGAAACTGTGGCTGCCCCATCCCTGGAAGTGTTCAAGGCCAGGCTGGACAGGGCTTGGAGCAACCTGGGATAGTGAAATGTGTCCCTGTCTGTGGCAGGGGATTGGAACAAGATGAGCTTTAAGGTCCCTTTCAACCCAAACTGTTCTGTGATTCTGGCAAGGAGTTTTGCAGTTTGGCACATTAACTGAGTGAACGACTATGATTCCTGTATTGACACTCAGTTGCAGGTGACCATCCCTTAAACCTCCCAAAAAGGGCTACACAAGGCCACAGGGTGACTCACCAGAGTGATTCAGTGACTTGAACATCTCGGTCATATTCTGTCTCTTCTGCAAATGGGAACAGTCCTTGCAACTAAAGCAACCTCAGGAAGGACAATTTTAAAAAGGTGACTCTTGGGGTAGCAGGGAAGCCTTCCCTTGCCTCCAATCACTGTCAGAGCCTATCTTCCCAAACCTTCTGTTTGTGCTGGATCGCCCTTCCTGCCCGCTGGAGGGCTCCAGGCAGCCTGCCAGCTCCCACAGATACATCCAAGACCTCCTCTCACCCCAGGGCAAGGAAAGAAGGAGCCAGACCAGACTCAGCCCAGCTGGAAGTCTCCTTCCTGTGCACCGGGCATGCACACAGCCCCGTGACTCAGATGAACAAAACCCGTGGATAATTGGATGTTGCAGAGCTCCCATGGCAAGGAGGGGATGGGGTTGGGCTGCCTTGCAGAGTTCAGCTTTCTCCCTCGGCCAGGAAATTTGCGGTGTAATTAAAATGAAATGTTGGCGTCTGTGTTGCACGTTGAAATATTGATGGAGGGAGGCATAAAGCATTTTATGAACGCAGGCTTCCATTTTGTGATTTACTACCCCCAAACACCGCTTTCACAGAACCTACTTGGGAAAAAAGGGGAGAGATGAAAGAGCAATAGGGGTTTTATCACTGCAGAAAATGGGAAGGGAATTGGACAAAGTTAAAGACAATGTATTGAGATAGTCTTTGGCTCTGAACTTCAGATACAGCAGGAGCTCACTCACACCTGGAAAAGGTCCTCTGAAGTCCATGGATGTTTTTTTCCCCTTGTGCCATAGCAATGCTGGGAAGGGGCTACACTGCTTTTAACTGCAGTCAAAAGAAGGTCAAGCCCCTATTTATAATGAGACTTGGAGTGAAGTACTCACAGCTGTGTGGGAAGGCACAGGAAGGACTCTCCATCACCTTTACCTGCCACTCTCTCTTTATTACTCAGCCCCACCAAGTACAGCTCAGCCAAAGGGAACTCTGGCTCCACCCTTATTTCAAAAAAGGGGATGAGGAAATATTCAGAGAGTATTTAATTAATGACCTAATTACAGCCCAGGCTAAGACTGAGGCCTTTGCTGTAGCAACAGCAGCAGCTAACTCTGCCTGCATGAATTTTACCACAGAAATGAGTGACAAATTTGCCTCGAGGATGAGAGAAATCCCAAATCTGAGTCAAAGATGAGACATGCACAGAAGCACCTGAATCTGTAGGTTGGCACTCAACCTAGCCAACCCCAGGCTCTTTGCTCCCAGTCCCAGCCACTGCCAGGTCCAGCTGCAGTCCTGGACAGACCCTGGTAGGGCAGTTCAACACACTCAGGGTCTGAATCACCCCTTGAGACTCATTTGAGCTGTCTCTCTTGGCCACAGGGGGTGAGACAAGGTGCCCAGATGCTTCACTTCAAGGGCCTATGCTGCTTTGGGCTCAGCCCAGCTCCCACAGCTGGAATATTCTCTTGCTATTTGATGCAGGCATAACCTTGTCTCATTTATTTTAATTCCCATTTCTTCCAAAAATGAAGTTCATTAGATTTCAGCTTTATATTGTCTACCTACGGTTCTTTCAAGTTCTGTTTCCTCTGCTAAGCTTAAGAACTTGGCTTTCTGAGCCATCTCAAAACCATTAAATTTTGACCATACCTTTGAATTCAAGTGTTTGCAGGTACAGTTTTGAACCCCTGGCACAAAGCAGCTGTTGTCTCACAAGCTGAGGCAGAAGAGGGAAAAACCAGAAGCAAAACCAACCAGGTTGAATATTCAAAGCTGGCTGGGTAGAAGTGCCTTTACTAACTACCCATCTTGTGAAAATACATTTCATTTTAAGGTTTGAGCCTGTTTTAACATAGAGATGGGATTCATCCAACAGGGCAACTTCCTTGCAAGATGAATTTTTATATTCTGTGCTCCCTTTACAAGTAATTCACTCAGAGCCATGCAACAAAATACATTATGAAGCCCCTCGATTTACTGGTTCCTCAGCAGAAAACATCAGCGAGTGGTCTGTGGCAAATTAAATATATGCACATATTGAGAAAAACAGTAAGTGATAGATACCACTCAATGAAGTTTTATGTGACCAGTTGCTGATGGTGGATATGTGATTTAAAGGTTGCATTAAATATCTGAAGCTTTAACTAATCACAGTATAAATAACTTACAGTTGGTGGCTCCAGGCAAATGACTGATTTTCATCTTCTCAGCAGACCCGTATCCACAGAGGTGGATCCAAGTTAAGATCTGCAGGAGGAGGGGAAAAAATGAATTGCAGGAACACCACTGGAAAACCAGAGAGCAAACCACAAAAGCCTGAGTACAGCAGATTGCAGTATCTCTTGTTCATCTCCCACACCCACAGTTCTGTGGGGACCAAGGCCCAAAAGGTCTGATAGACACAGGGAAATTATCCAGTGCACAATCCCTCCCTGGGTCATCCATGGAATTGTTAACAGGAGACAAATCCACCACCCCCAGGACATTCATGGGGGATTGGAGGATCACACTGTATGACCCAAGAGCAGGGGACAAACTTGAATATCCCAGGAGGCCTCTTAGTCTTGAGTCCTTTTAGCTCTTCAATCTAAATCATATTAATCTGACAAAAGGAAGAATTGCTTCAGGGCAGATTCACCTGGCAGGAAGGAAATTACACGACTTCCCAACATGACCAAGTATTTGCCGTGTTGCAGGAATGTTCAGGAAATAACCTCACGGATGAGCAAGGACAGTGATACCCTCTCATTTTGGGGAGCAAGGGTGAGCATGCAGCTGTGGCTTCCCAGGAAAACACCAGATGTTTGGCTGGGCTGGGAAACATTTCCCAGAAGTGTAAACGCCTCCTTCCTGGTTTTGAGGTTGTGCATACAGGTTTGGCCAATTTAGGGTTACCTGTGTGCAGATGTGATTCCACCACTGGCCAAGTTAATTGTTAGGAGGAGGAAAGTAATTCAGACATTGATATATACGGATCTTCACTTTCTCTCCTTCATGACCCAAGAGACATTCCATTATTCCTTACAGAATGAGGATAATCATGCATTATTTACCACATTTAAAGAGTACACTGTCTCCTTTTTCCCCAAGGATAGTCACTTGGGATAAGGGGAGGAGCTGAAACTAGCACCCAGCTTCTCCTTTAACCAACACACAAGGGGCAGGGACAGGAAGAAAGAAAAATATCATCAAGGTCAGTTTTCACTGGGATGAGGAAGGGAAGTGCCCTTTTACTGTCCCTTTTGGCTCCTGCTCCTGATGTTGAAATCCAAGAGCTAATGAAGATAGATGGGTTCATCCATACTGTTGGGGTTTGGATACTAATGAATATTATTTAATGGTCAAGAGCTGTCACGGGACGCATTGATTAATTAGCAGAGATAGGAGGAGAGTGACTCCACCAGCACATCAGCTACTAATAATAGAACCCAAATCAGTCGGGAAGCGTAGCCAAAAGGATGAGGCAACTGTAGGCTCACAGCTCACCTTCACTGCAAGTAACAAAGGCAAAAACCTCTTCCAGATGGATCTTTTGCATCTCCCACCCCCTGCTAGGAAGAGAGGTGTTGTTACATGGCCAGGTGTCCCCAGGGAGGACCAGCGCCCGTGGAGGTGACCGATCCATGATCGTGCCTGTGGATTGGTGCTGGAAGAGGTCAGCAAACAGATGCTCCTTTTCCCAAAGGATCTGCTGTGCCCTTTCTGCAAGGGGATCTACACCGCTTTCAGACCTGACAAGAGACCTCAGCAGAAACCCCCTTTTCAACAACTTTTTACCTTTTGAGGATATAAACTTCTACTGAGAATTGACTCTTAAACACTTTGAGGTCTCCATTTCTCCTTTCTTCAGTTTCCCACCTCTACAGATAAAACCTCCCTCCATCCATTTCAAGAATAATCTACTCAGAACACAAAATCTCTCTCCCTGTGTGTGTCTACACACCCTAGGAAAAAAAAAAAAAAAAGCAAAACAAAAAACAAACACACAACAAGCAGCTTGTTATAGAAGTCTTATACACTACTGGAAATCAAACCAAAAAACGAATTAACAAAAGTGACCCCTGGGAGAGGAGAGCTGCACTTACGATAAGCTTCCCAGGTGTCTGGAGGAGTGCAGGGAATGATGATGAAATAGCTATATCACATATACACACATTTGTTAGAGCACACACCGACACAGCTGGGAGACACTGACAGCTCTGCGGAGTAAGACTAATTTCTAAGCACTGAAAATCATCTTGGCAGAAGGCTTAGGAGTAAAAATTATCCAGCCAATCTGACAGAGTGGTCATAATTTTGGCGTCTAACATCTCAGTCATGCCTGAGCCACAAATTATTGTCCTGCCTCAGCAGAAAGCAGAGGTCTTCATGCTTTTTGTTGATATGGCAGACTTGATCACTGGCTACAGAGGTTTGGAAAATAAGACAGGTGGGTTTTGCACCATGCTTACTGCCAGTGAAGACAGAGGCACAGGGCAAAGAGGGGAAAGAGCCTGGCCTCTTCCCCACTTTGCTGGCTTCCCACAAGATCTAAAATACCCTTTCTGGAGCTCCATAAGGGAAAACCACAATTCCATGCACTAAAGCATAGCTCAATCTGCCAGCAGTGTAAATGGAAGCAGGTGAAATAAAAGCCAATCTAGTATCCCTTAAACTAAACCTAGAGTATGTCTCAGGTTGTCCCTCAAATTTCTTCAGAAGATGGTACCACAAAGACAGCAAAAAAATTTCTCCCTAAGTCCGCCCTCCTGGTAATGAAGTGCACCCAAAACATGACCCAGAACCGCAGCACCTAGAGTCAGATTTTTCTGGTTTGTAGCCCACAATGCAGGTATTTTACAGCATTAATTCATGAAAGCTATGCACCACTAATCAAAATGGGAGGCCGGTGCTGCAGTCCACACCTAAGCTCCAGACACAACAATTCAGATCCCAAATTTTGCTGTGCAGAAGACGTGGTAAGACACACACTTCCCCCTCACAGTAGCCACATCTGTGCACTGGAGAACTGCAGTGCCACCAAGAGGGTGTCCAAAACTGCAAGTGCTTTTAAGTATCACAGTTCTCCCTCCTGCCCTATGCTGAATTTGCCCACAAAAGCAAGACTGAATTCCCGGGCAGCTATTGGGGTGAGGCACTCTTAAATCCTCCAGCTGATTTAAGGCATCTGTCAGTATCTGCTTAAGGTGGCAGAGCAGCTGCAGTCACCAGGCTTGAGTGAATCAGCCTCACCTGCTCCATCGTGCATCAGAGGAGACAGCTGAGTTATCACAGAACTCCTTGCGGCCTCGGGCTCCGGTCTGCAGCACCACCACAGAACCTGTATTTATTTCCATGCTGGGTATTTGTTGTAAACTGCTGATCAATACCTGGAGCGAAACCCTCCCTTCGCTGAGTGATGCTGCTGCTACTGCCCAGAGGTTGCTTTTTGATCCTTCTGGCTTTAGTTCGTGCTGCTATAGTAGGCAATACCATATCTCCCACTTGCCCTGGAGCTGTTCATCCTTTTTGTTATCTCAACAGGAATAGGAGTTTGGGGAGAAAAGTTCCTTTTTTGTTTTCCCTCTTCTTCTGCCCTTGGCCACAGGGTCTGTTCCTTCTTTACTTTGCATGCAGTTGGCTGAGGAGGGGAAAGCAACCATTGATGAGCTCTCCTGAGCCTGATGATACATCAGAGGTGGATTCCCCAATACACCCTCACACTGGAAACCTCCCATCCCACGAACAAGCATTGTCTGCCCCTGTGGGACACACTTCTGCTCCTCTCCTTCCCTTTGTGTGACCAGCATGAGGACCAGCCTCTCCAAGAATAAGGACCTTCTGAGGGGCTCGTGGCTGAGAGAAATCCTACAATACACAAAACCCCAGAATGGTTTGGGTTGAAAAGGACATTAAAGACCATCCAGTTCCAAACTGCTGCCACAGGCAGGGACACACTCCACTGTCTCAGGTTGCTCCAAGCCCTGTCCAACCTGGCCTGGGACACCTCTAGGGATGGGGCAGCCACAGCTTCTCCAGACAACCTGTGCCAGGGCCTCATCACCCTCACAGGGAAGAATTTCTTCCTAATATCTCATCTAAATCTTCCTACCATCTAATCTAAATCTAGACCCTTCCAGAAAACAGTCGGGTCTCTTTCCCAGCATGACAATACTGTCACCAACATCTTCGCTCCCCGTGGTGCCTGAAGCAGGCACCCAGTGAAAGCTCTGTCGCCACAGGACAGCTCTGAGATGATAACACAGCACAGCTGGTGCCACCAAGCAATGTCCCCCAGGGGCTTACAGCACCAGTGATTTTCTACTCTGGGTCAGAAACAACCACGTCCCTTTCTCCTTCCCCCCCTGCTCCAACACTTTGGCTTTGCAAGGTTGTAAACAGTGAGGAGTTTTTTCCAAGACGTGTTCAAGGCACTACTCAGACAACCTTCAACAGCACTTCAGAGGGATGTCAGTAGAAGTCCAAAAGCTGAAGCAAACCACCAGGAGTGACAGGTCCCTCCTTTTGAGCCCCAAACCCTTCCAAGCAAGACACAGCTGTTGCACAGGGGAGCAGAGCCGGCTAGAATCACACACAGCTCCATTTTGCTGTAGCACATCCACAAACTTCCCAGACCAGGCCGTGAATCAATGGCACTTTGTAGTATTTCATCTCTCCCCTCCTCGCCATGCCTGCCTCAGGAATTCTTTATGTCCGGACTTTGAAATTAGCTGCTCCGTTGTCTAATTTGCTACCCCTGGCGGGTGAGGCACAGTGGCATTTTGGGTTCTTAAGATTGCCACGTACACAATTTTCCCATTAATTCTGATCCTGCTTCGAACAAACAGTGCAGCCAGCATGGTCCAGTGGTCCTTCCCACTAATAGCAAGAACAAGCAGAGCAGAGGAATTCAGTTTGTGAGAAGCAGCACAAAGCTCATTAGGCTGGGGAGGAAGAGAGGTGGTAATGTAAAGAAGAGAGTAACCTCATCAAAAGAGTATGTTTAATGCTAACACGGGAAAAAAAAAACAGCACTGCACCTGACATGAATATCATGAATTTCCAGTAGCAGGTTCTGCATGAAGAAAAATGCAAAATTTGATAATGTGTCTCCATACACCATGCTCTGTGCCTGGATACCACCCCGTGCTTCCAGCAACTGAGCAACTGTTCTCACCTGGCTTTGTAGCCTGATGTTTCTGGTTCTGATCAGAGGGTTGGTTTCCCCAAAAGCTTCCCTACCTTCTCAAATCCTGCCCAATAAAACGTTTTTACAAACCTCACCATTACACCCACAACCAGGGCCCCTCTCCTGTCCCCTTACTGCTTTTTTCCTGCAATTGCAAAGTAGGGAATAAAATGTCAGGACTTGAAAACAGCAATAGCAGCCAAATTATATGGGGACAAGCTTTTAACTGGACCTGTTGCAATAGCAACCTACAAGCTGGACAGGGTCTCTTTAGCAGGAACTGGAGTGACAGGACAAAGGGGAATGTTTTTAAATGAAAAGAGGAGAGATTTAGATAGGATATTGGGAAGAAATTCTTCCCTGTGAGGGTGGAGAAGTACTAGAACAGGTTGCCCAGAGGAGCTGTGGCTGCACCATCCCTGGAAGGGTCCCATGCCAGGCTGGAGGGGGCTTGGAGCAACCTGGGATAGTGGAAGGTGTCCCTGCCATGGCAGAGGGGTGGAACTGAACGGCTTTTAAGGTCCTTTTCAACCCAAACCATTCCATGATCTCCAGCAATCTGGCTGGAGAGACACCCTCAATGCAAGCATGTCCCAGCAGTGGCACCGATGCTTTGGAACACACCAAAGGACCCGGAGATATTTCTCACAGGAAACAACTGGATCCCGAAGGTCCAGCTGAAGAATTGCTTCACCGAGCACTGCCACATTTTCGCAGAGCTAGCAGTGCCAGGAACCACTTCTGGTTTTTGGGATTAGGCGGGTTCCTGAGAGCCCTCATCCTGTGCCTTCCTGCAAGGGGCTGTGGTTTCCAGAGACATCTCCGGTTTTCCAGCGTTTTCCTGACCCCTAGTGACAAGACGTGGCTGTACAGCAGCCGCCTTAACATGCAGCGCTGAACTCTCCCCGAATAAACAAGGAACAAAACTCACTCTTCAACATGGGAAAACGGTTTGCAGATCTGTCAAGATACTCACCCTCCACAACCCCTGCAAATTTGCCAGAAAATCGAGCCTGTTTAGCAAGAGACTCAAATTTGGACTGAAAGTCAGGAAACAAGGTGAATACAAGAAGCTTTCCTTATGCCAGGCTCCAGCTGTGCCCAGGGAAGCAGAGTTACAGGACTAATCCATCAGCAAACCAGACAAAACAAGGGGTGGGGAGGAGGCCGTTTTGATGGATTGCCTTCCCCCGGGGCAAATGCATCCTGTTCCAGGGACCTGAGTGACCTTGGCAAGGCCACAAACTCCGTGATCTCAGCGCTGTCTGCCACGGACCACGGAGCAAACTCCTGGGAAGCTGGAGGACAAGACCTGTGACACAGGGGTGCGTGAGCTGCCAGGAGCCAGGGCCCTTGTTTTTGGTTTCAAGGGTAAACACACAGTACAAACAGGATTATTCTGTCCCAACTCTGAGTTTCCAAATCTAAGCCATGCCAGGCTTCTCCTGGAAACATTCTGTGCATTGGCTTGGAATGGGGGTGTCTTCCAGCATCCATCTGACACAGGAGAAAGGATCCATGGCAAAGTGCTCTCGGATACTTTGGACTCAGGTTTGCATCATCTTCCCCTAGGAAGCCTCCCTTCAATGCAACACTCCTCACCCCTGTATGCTCTGATATTCCTTGGAAACAATCACCTTCCATGTTGAGATTGATAGTTTTGACAAATTAGAAGTGGTTATGCCATTTTATTGCCATTTTTTCCATATTTTTTTCCAAGCAAGGGTACCTTCACTCTGTCTGATACAGAGGACCTTCACCTAACACACAGTGTGAGCAGAACAAAGCCCCAGTTTCTACCAGCCTCTGATTTATTCTGCTCATTCCTCTGAGGACCTCACTGATTTTGATAAAACACTGCTACAAGAGGAAATCTCGCACATAATTAATTAATGATTCATTTCTGTTTATTGGGCCCTTTTGTCAACTTAAAATTGTCACACCTGCCATAAATCCCCTCCAGTGTCAAACAAACTCCTTAATTAAATCTATTGTGCCATGAGAGCAACGCTTCAGACTGCAGATGATGAGAGTTCAGCCCACCCTGGTTTAAAACACCCTTTGGGTCACAGCTTCTATGAGCATCCTGGGCCAGGGCCTCCTCACCACCACAGGGAAGAATTTCTTCCCAATATCCCATCTATCCCTGCTTTCAGGCAGTGGGAAGCCCTTCCCCCTTGTCCTGTTCCCACAGGCCCTTGTCCAAAGTCCTTCTCCAGCTCTTTGGAGTGCCTTTGGGCACTGGTCTCCCTATTCTTGTTTGTTCCTCTCCTAGAAAGACAGACTGGGAGAGCTGGGGGTGTTTAGCCTGGAGAACAGAAGGCTCTGGGAAGACCTGAGAGCCCCTTCCAGGGGGAAATATTAAAAAAAAAAAAAAAAAAAACGAACACCCATGAAGAGGAATACAAAACAACAACAAACAAACACCAAACCCACCCAAACAACACTTGTTAGGCCATCAAAATGTTTCAGGGAAAGGGAAATGAGGAGGGAGGGGAAAATTCAAAAAGCAGCATTTGAAATGGCAGACAGAACATGGCTCTCAAGCAAAGCAGCTTTCAGGGTCAGATATATCTTGTTTAAAAGTTATTGACAAAATAAAGTATTAGTAGGTGAGTGATATGAGAGCTCCCTCCAAACATGCAGAAGCCTGCACACATGTAGGTTCAGCTGCCACCAAAAGCAGCACAGCTTTAAAACAGACAAAAAGGAGGGGGGAAAAAGAACAAAAATCTGTTCCCAGTAAACAGGTTCACCCCCTGCACAGGGTGCAAACTGCTCTGAGCGAACACCTTGCCCAACACCCCTCAATTAATCATTAAAAACAAACCTAGGGGTCCCATCTCAAAAAGGGAAATTAGAGCTGTGCAGAGGGGGAACTTAGAGGTTCAGAAGTTGGAGTCAGTCAGCCAAAGGATTCCCCTGGACACAATTCCACAACTGCCCTGTTGTTATTTTTCAGGACCAGCCCATCCCTCTGTGAGAGATCCCTCCCATGAAACGTTGGCAGTTAAGGCTGGATTTATGACCGAGGAAAGGAAATGCCATTACAAGGGAGCTGAGCAATCAGAAGACAGTGCAAGGAACCCCTTTTCTGCTGACGTTCTCCATCTCTAGGGAGCTGAGGTGGCCATCAGCTGCTCTGCACTGGCAGCACATGTGTTGCCAAGGGAAATAGGATCAGCCCACAGCCAGGCTGGAGCAAAATCCAACAGAGGGAGAGCTGGGTAACGAGGGATTTACTTCCTGCCCATCTCCAGATCAATAGCGAGGCCAACAGAGGCACTGTCACCCAGCCCAGCTGCCCTCAGTTCACCTGCTCAAACTATTATTTACATGGGCTCTTCTGCTGGGCTCTGATGAAACCACCAGTCCTGTAGCTCCAACTTCACCCAAGAAAATATTCTGCTGGCCTTTCCCAACCTTACAAGCAACCCCACCTCCTGATTTCATTGCTGGGAACCTCAGAGCACACCTCTTCCTGCCATCCACAGCAAAGCTTCAAGCCTTGCATCTGTACATAATTATTCTCTTCTCAGGTGCTGTGCTGCTCTCCAAGTCTTTTCTCCTTGGACACACACTCAGGATCTCCCAGGACACAAAATATGCTCATTTTTCCTTTTCATTACCCTGGCAAACAAACCTATGGGGGGGGGGGGGGGGAAAGGGGGGGAAAAAGAATGGAAAAAAGGAAAGGAAGGACTTGCTTCCCTCTAACTTGCCTGCTGGAAAAACTAATCATCTCTGTGATACCCACAATCCCTGACATTAGAAAATAAAATGTGCACACAAGCATATACAAGAGATGTATCTCACACTGTATTAAAAGGAAAACCCGGAATTAGTTGCTTCAAAGGTGAAGAAAGCCATGAGGGAATAGCAGGGGACTGCATTTCTGTCTGCCAGCTACACCAGCACAGTGAAAAATTGTTGTCAGCACTGGAAAACTGCCCATCACATGAGTGGGTTTAGCAGATGAGCTGCAGGACATGGGCACAAATCCGGCTGGCCTGGAGAGTGAAAATGCCAGGGAGCAGCACACACAGCATCCATGACCACACCATTTTCTCACCAATGGGAGAAAACACCTCAAAAATGCTCAGAAGGATTGTGGGGTACTTCGCCTTCCTCCCTCCCATTTCCATGGCTCTTAGTCCGCGTGCTGCGATACGATCCCGACTGTCCCAGACAATGCAGTTTGTGGTTATCGGTGCACTGAGCTCTCAGCCAGGAGCACCGTCACACTCATCACAGGAGCTGCCAGCAGCATCCAGCGGGGCCGGCTCCAACTGCCCCTCTCCATCCCGCCCCACCTTTTCTTTGCTAAGGAACTGACCCCGCAGGAGAGAGGCGGGGGGTCCAGGGAGGGAGGCACAACATCTCTTCATCGTGCAGGGCTTCCAAAAGACCCGCGTTGGGTATCCCCCGAGCCCCACGGCCCCATGGGGCCCCACAGGCAGGTGACCGGTCTTGGGAAGGCTCGGCTGGCCGTGGGTGGACCCAGTAGCCTCGCCACGCCTCCCGCCATCCTGGACAAGCCCCGGCTCCAGCAGGATCCGGCACGGCGAGCATCACCCGACCCGTACCGGGGACGGAGGCCACGGACACCCGCGGGCCATGGTAAGTCGCTGCTGGGAAAGCCCGCTGTTTCTGCTGCCTTTTGGAAGGCAGAGATGTTTCGGCGGCAGCTCCAGGCTCCGAGGAGAGGCAGGAGGCGAGGGAGAAAGGAGCAGAGCGCTGCGCTGTGGTTAATCAGTAACGCGGGAGCTCCAGCGGCTGCTGCTGACTCTCCAAAGCAGCGCTCTCCAAGCTCGCTCCATGCGAGGGGGAGGGAAAGGGTCCGCCGGCAATGACCCCCTCCCATTCTGTAGGGCAAGGACGTGTGCTCATCTGCACAGCCCTGCAACACAGCTGGGCCGGCTGGAAATTGGTTTTTCCAGGGCACCTCAAGACCGTGGGCCTCGTGGAATACACCATTCCAGCCCTGCCTGCTCACCCAGGGCTGTGCCCTGTACGTTCTTCTAGGTGGAATGTCATACCTTTCAATAGGAAAAAAAGTCTTCCCTGTGAGGGTGGAAAAGACCCTGGCCCAGGGTGCCCAGAGAAGCTGCAGCTGCCCCATCCCTGGAAGTGGCCAAGGCCAGGTTGGATGGAGCTGGGAGTGACCTGATTTAGTGGAAGGTGTCCCTGCCCATGGCAGGGGGGTGGAACTGCATGGCCTTTAAGGTCCTTTTCAACCCAAACTATTCCATGATTCTATAAAAGGGAAGATTTTAGTTAGAGCAAAGAGGGTTCAAACTCTCCCAATTTCCCATGCTGGTTCCTTTCCCTCAGTGGCACAATGCATCTACTTGGTTTCCTGCTGGCAAAAAAACCCAGAAATAAAAATCCCAACTTTTTGGCAGTTGAGAACCAGCAGAAGAAAACAAAATAATTTCATTTCCCTAATGAGAAGAGTGTGTTTTAAAGGAATGAGTGTGTATGAAATCATTAACATGCCATCCTGACAAAACCAGCAGGCTGGCCAATGTTCTGGGGTGGAGAAGGAGGGATCAGAGTGGGATGGAGGGCAGGGGGGTGCTCCAGGCAGAGGGGATGGTTCTGTGTGGTCTGCTGGCCAAACCTCAGCCTGGCCATGCCTCCCACTGGTGCTGGGCTGCCTGAGAAGAGCTGGGCTGGAAAAAGCCCCAGGGGCCATCCTCCCACATAGTCACAACGGAGAAAAGGGTCAGAGAACAATTACACCACGTCCCTTTGTTGCTCTGCCCAGGGAAGGCTGGTTTGGAACCCAGCCCCCTGCATCCATACCCATCTGCTGCAAGCAACAATTCCAGCTTTTACCTTTCCTCTCTTTAGCACTGATGAGGAGCAGGTTTCAGCCCCTGGTCCCAAATCCTGGTGCAGCCCCATGCCTACTCCCATCAGAGTCCCCAAGGACAGCCCCTGCAGGTGCCCCCCTGCCAGCACCCGTGCAGAGCCATCCTCTGTCCCCACGTTATCCAGTTGCTAAGCTACCTGTGCCCGGCTTATCACACCATCAGCAGGGAAGGGCAACGGCTGAAGGTTTATTGAGCTAAGTCATGTTTACTCACCACCTTCCCTCCCAGCCCACGGCTCAGGAGAGGACAGGGTTGACATTTGGGGGGTGGGGACAGGGGTGACAGACCCAGGGCTGGCAGGGGACCATACAAAATGCAGAGAGGCCATAATATGCAGAGAGAGGCAAGGACAGTCTTCCCCAAAAATGCAGCAGCTGCAATGCCACAGGGACAGGAAGCATCCACCCCCTGCCACCCCACACTAAGGTTCAGTGACACCCTGGCACTCTCTATTCCATGCAGTCTAAGGGTCACAGATACACAGGTAGGCACCCACACAGCCATGGGGATGGGGTATCAAAGAACCACCCACAAAAACATGAGCTTCACAGCTGGTTCTTTGGTTTTGTACAGCCTGTGAGCAGGGAAAGCATAGGAGAGGATGATTTGCCTCAGTTGCTCAGTTGTTCAAGGTGCCATTTCTGAGCATCGATGCCCAAGCAAAGCATCTCAAGGGGCTGCTGACCAAATACCCACAAAAAACTGGGCCACATTTGTCAAGACCCATATGCAACTCGCCACTTGGCTCCACAGCACATCAAGGAAAAGAAATTGTAAAGAGGTACTCATCTTTGTCATCACCAACTGGAATGATCAACTCACCCAAACCTGCCAGAGCTCAAGGAGCATTTGGACAATGCTCTCAGGCACATGGTGGGATTCTTGGGGCTGTCCTGTGCAGGGTCTTAAGCTGGAGTTTGATGATCCTTGTGGATTCCTTTCCAGCTCAGAACAATCTGTGATTCTGTGAAAGAATTTTAATTGCCAGAACATAACATTTCAGAGAGCAGTGCCCCTCTGCACTGGCTCCTGCCTTCCCCTCTGAGCCAGAACAGAGCTGGCTCAGGCAGGCCCCATCCCCAAGAGCTTCATTTTCATTTCATCTCTGCCTATAAACACTCCCCAAAGCCAATAACTGCTGCTTCCCCACTACCACCCCTTAAAAAGTAAGTACCAGCAGCTCTGCCCAAGGCAGAGCTCAACCACAGTCTGTCCCTCTGCCCTTTGTTCCTCACAGACAGAACAGCCTTTTAAACCCCATTGCAATACAAAGGAGATGGAAAAAGGAGCTGAACCGCAGCTTGGTGTGACTCATCTCTGATCCAACACCATTTCTTTCTCCTCAAAAGCAAGCTCCCAATAAATAAGCAAGCCTTCCTGCTTCAGGAACCCCTAAAGCAATTCTCAGATCTAGAAACGATCACAAGCGCTTCAGCTTTTTAAGCTTTTTTTTTCCCCTCCAGAAAATTATGCATAAAATAAAATGTGTTTTGGAGTATAACTTCACACAGGTATAATTTCTTAGTACCTCGTGCACTGTGGGAGGCGTTGCAGGTGAGAGGACAGAAGGGACCAGCTGGACTTCCTCGGTACATGCAGGATGTATTCCAGGCAGGGAGCAGAGAACATTGATACTACAAACCTCCCACCCACTCTGCAGCTGCCTCCACGTTCCCATAACTCCACAAACCCATGGGATGCCTCACTGCTCTGAACATCTGCTTCACCCCACCTCTGCCACACTGATCCGCTTCTCTTCCCTTTCCTTCCCACGGTGCCAGGCAGGAAAAGCCCACAGGCTGAGCACAGAGGAGAGGGAGCAGCTGCTGCCAAACCTGCGAGCTGTGGGGTGGAATGAGGTGGAAGGCAGAGATGCCATCTTCAAAGAGTTCCACTTCAAGGACTTCAACCGGGTATGAGCACCAGGGGCATGGAGTTTCACAGACTGGGACACCAGGTCTGCAGAGCAGGAGATCCCCTCTGCAAAGCTCAGCCAAAGAAACCCCTCTCTGTTTCTCCTGAAATGGAATAGCTGAGCAAAATAACCTACCCAAGGCACCCAAATACTCACAGCATAGAGTTTGTCTGGGAAACACTGCTCAGAAAGAGGAAAACCCATAGAAAACTCCCAGAATATCCCAGGCCTTACATTTGGTTGGGTTATCTAGACACAGGCAGTGTAAAATTAATAGTAATGGGGTGAAAACCAATATATTGCAGGGTAAAAATGGTTCAGAGTTAACTTTCCTTCTTACTCTGCAGGCCTTTGGCTTCATGACCAGGGTGGCTCTACAGGCAGAAAAACTGGATCACCATCCTGAATGGTTCAATGTGTACAATAAGGTAAGAAACAGGGATGGTGGGCACAAAGCAGAGCTTTTCAGGGAGCAGATCCCTTTTTTGAGGGATAAAATAGGAGCAACAAGTCCTGTTAGCATCAGCAGGACCCTCAAATGCTATTCCTGTATCACAACCAGCCTATGGCTATCACACATCCTTTCCCCCTCCCTCCTTTTTCCCTGTCCACTGAGCAGTAGCTGCTGTAGGCTGGCACCAGGGTTGCATTTTTAAATCAGTATCAAGTAGCAGCCAAGGGAAAAGCTTCTGGGGAAAAAGTTCAAAATGGGCACAGGTGGCTGCTGTGACCAAGGCAGGGGTGGCAGCGACAGCTTGTGGCCAGGAT
Organism: Pardalotus punctatus; assembly: GCA_013400915.1. Classification (NCBI taxonomy): domain Eukaryota; kingdom Metazoa; phylum Chordata; class Aves; order Passeriformes; family Pardalotidae; genus Pardalotus; species Pardalotus punctatus. The sequence goes on from VZTX01015523.1 coordinate 65,998, forward strand.
GAGCCGTAGGGAGAAAAACCAGGCAAAGTGCCAGAGTGCCTCTTACCCCAGGGAATTCTGCTAACAAGTTTGGAGCTCCTGCCTCATCAGATGCAGCACTGGGGGAAACCAGCTGTGCAGTTTCTGCCAGCAACACGTGGTCTGTCTGCCTCTCTGCCTTAGGTTCACATCACCTTGAGCACCCATGACTGCGGGGGTTTATCGGAGCGAGACATCAACCTGGCCAGCTTCATTGAGCAGGTGGCAGCTTCCCTCTCCTGACCAGCCACACATGCAGCCAAAAACCCACTGTGCCACTGTGTCCTGCCTAGATGGCTGCATCAAGAGCCTTCTCCCACTTCCAAGCTAGATCCTGGATCCAGACTGCCTGACTCTTCGCCAGCCTCTCCAGTGCAGCTCAGATGGATGGAGGCACTTCTCAGGGTGCATGTATCCATCTCTGACCTTGCAAATTCTATCCTTAAACCCTTCCTTAGCCATGTGATCCCACAATCCGAGATGCTTAGCATTTTACCAGGAATCAGTCATATCAGAGACACAGAATGGTTTGGGTTGGAAGAGACCTTAAAGATCATCTCATTTCACTCCCTGCCATGGGGAGGGACACCTTCCACAAGACCAGGTCACTCCCAGTCCCATCCAACCTGGCCTTGAACACTTTCAGGGATGGGCAGCCACAGCTTCTCTGGGCACCCTGTGCCAAGGCCTCACCAACCTCACAGGGAAGAATTTCTTTCCAATATCCCATCTAAACCTACTCTGTGAATCCATTGTCCCTTGTCCTGTCACTACATGCTCTTGTTTAAAGACCTTGTCCATGTTTCTTGTTGGTTCCTTCAGGTACTGGAAGGCTGGTTAGGTCACCCCAAAGCTTCTCTTTTCCAGGCTGAACAATCCTAATTCTCTCAGCCTTTCCTCACAGCAGAAGTGCTCCATTCCCTCTGATCATCCTGGTGCCTCCTCTGGACTTGCTCCAACAGGTCGATGTCCTTCCAGAATCATATTACAGCACTGTGCCAGTAAATCTGTCTGGAGCCTGCCCACATCCAGCCCCTATGTTGTTGTTTCTTAGCTCCTGGAATGTGCTTTCTGCCTAAAACGTGTTTTGTGAACATTTGGCCTCTCTGTAACCAACCAGCAATGTGCTGTGCAATTTGTCATTGCTGTAACCCCTCTCTAGCAGTATTACATCAGGCATGTGGTCTCACCCTGACTGGAAGCAGCCTTTAGTAGGACACCAACTGAAAATGTTTACAATAAACATCTTGTTTAATCTGATGGCTCTTTGGAAAGAGGCCTCACTGATCAAATGACACCAACAGGTTTTCCCAGCTCTCAAGAAGGTGCTTCTGCTATGGAAAAACTTCACATGGAAATGACAGGTGCCTTCACTCAGAGTGATGCGGTCTGAAAGAACAAGAGATGATCAAAGCTGGGGCAGGTAAAAACTGCTTGTGTAAAATTACAGCTGTGCCACAGCCAAGGCACAAACACAGGTAAAGTACAACCAAAAGGCACAAAAGCAGCACAGCACCAGGACAGGGGCTGCTCAGAGTGGAATACTTCCCAGACAGAGGTTGTGGGTGGATTTAGTGGTGCAAGATCTTCACTGATACAAGGAAAAACTGCTGTAAAACCAACAGCATTTGCTTTCAGCACAACAGTTAGGGGAAAACCACTACAAACATACAGTTCAGCTCTTTTTTTCCTTCTCTTTTTTTAACCCTTTAAAGTTCTACAAAGAATTAATAGAAAATCCATAGCTCTTAACTTCCAGCATCTTTGAACATCATACACAAGAAGCAGACACAGACACCACCTTCATTTCAACAGAAGGACAGAGCAGCCCTCAGGCAGAGTTACCAAGATTCATAAACCATCCTCCCTGCCACAGACCAGGCTGTGCATGAGCAAATTCCAGGAACAACAGGTCCCCATTCATTCAAATGAGCACTGAAGCAGAAAAATAAGAGCTCAGTGAGATAGCTAAATGCACCATTTTAATACAATCCAGTCCCATTTTCACCAGCTCTCCAGCTATTTCAGCCTCCAGTTTGGCAGTGGCAAGTCAGAGCAATGCAGGAAACTGCCATCAGATCAACTCGTCCCATTCGTTCATTAAAAAGTCCATGTGGATTTATTGGGCAAGGTATTACTGTGTTGTATGCAATCCTTCCACTCCCCTCTCCACCAAGTCATGAGAAAAGTGCAGATGAAATCCATGGCATGAAGACACACATCTCTTCTTGGTCCATCCCATTGGATATTCTTCATTCTAGTACCTAAGAACAGGCAAATCCCTTAGGAGTGCTTTGTACAAGCAAAAAATTGAGTGTCCCGCTTGGAAAACCTGGAAGTCCTGCAGGAATTAACTGTGGTGAGGATCCCTCCAGGTCTAAAAGTACCATCCAGTTTCAGATCATAATCCAGTTCCTCAAATTCTTCTTTTTTTTTTTTTTCTTTTTCTGTCTTTTAAACAATCACACAGCCTATAAATCCATTTTTCCAAGACCATTTGGCATGATAAAATAGATGCAGATTACATGTTAGGTGCCAACGATGAATAAAAACTACACAGCAGGGAATTACAGTGGCCTATTCCTGACCACAGGATTACATTTACAGTATAGGACAAATACACATGGAACACTAAATCCACAAATATTATTAATAAGCAAAGCCCAGAATAGAATATATTGACTTAGAAATAACATCTTCAAATACATCCAAAAATGTGAAATGGAGCACTGATCTGTTAGATCCATCTACCTCCTGGGAGGAAAATGCAACCAGGGAAGGAAGAGAAGGGAGTTTCTCTCTCCTTCAGCCCACCCCAATCCACCCCTTCTTTCTTTTAAAGCAGAAACAAAAAGAGTACCTCCCTTTTTTTGTTTTGTTAAATCTCGGTTCCAAAGAGAACCATCACAGTAGCCAGACACTTAAGACTGTCTCCAAAGTCCTGCAAACTCAGAGATACAGTAATGGTCACATTGGCAAGACCTTGAGAGAATAAATAGGTCCAATACAAACTGCCAGAGCTGGTATCACCATCAAGAGACTCTTGGGCAATTCAGTGATTTCGAAAGGGCTCAGAGACTTGCATAAAGTCCTCAATTTCAGGGCAGATGGCCAAAATACTTGTGTCTCTTAGCACTGGGAATAAAGCTGTTGGAAAGCCAGGATCCTTCCCATAATGGCTGGGCCCAAGGTTGCCATAGTTTGTGCAGGGTCTGGAAAGTGACCTTCTCATTCCTCAAAATTCCTGTGCTTCGGCCAGGGTCAGCTTCAGGCTAACAGGCTACAGCAGAGAGATGCCTCCAGATGCCCTGCACAAGATTGTGCAGACATGGCACAAAGTCTTCACCCAGGTGTGAGATTCTGCCTGGGAAACTCTCTGTTCCATGCAAAAAGCTGTGAGGAAACATGGGAAAGCCCTGCAGGAGTAACTCCAATGTTATTTAAGAGATTCTGACTTATCCTTGAGGCCACAACTGCCTCACAAGGCTGCCCTGGGGAAACTCTCTCGCCCTAAAAACAGCAGGGAAAAATAGGAAGGCTGAGCCACGTGTGCCCAAAGCTTGAACACCTCCGACTTGCTCCATCCTTTCCTCTGCTTCTCCGAGCTCTCCCAGCATCGCTGTAATACTGAGGAGGGACTCGGCTCATTACAACTATCCTACCGAACAGGCAAGGGTGCTTCCTCTGAGGCCAGCCTGCCTTTGAGGTTTGTTTTCAGAATTAGTACCATAAAGAAACAACCACAACCAAGGTCATGGTCAACAGCTGAACCCTCCAACCCTCCCTGGCATGCCACAAAAAAAAGCCAGAGAAGCATCAAGGCACAATGGTGAATGCCCTTTTGAGAATGTGCCTTAAAAGAATCAGTGCAAAGAGCTGAGATTACTGCTATTACAAAAGTCACCTTTTTGATACTAAAAGACTGTGGTAAAAAAAACTGTCTGTGCACGACGTCCCTGACTGTGACACGGGCCAGGGCCTGGCTGGCTCTGCTACAGCATCGTGAGGGGACAGTGTAAAACCTTCAAGTTCTGAACAGTGAAATGAGCTTTACATTTCCCTCCAGATTTGTGCAAGGGAAAACAGCACTTCTGGGTGGTCAATACATGTCTTCTACAAGAGGCAGGGGAGCAAAACAGCCACGATGTACCTGGGGTTTTCAGTACCATCCAGTTCCTCTCCCTATGCCACCCGCTTGGTTTCTATTTCTGCTGTTATTCAAGAGATTCCAGAAAAAGATTTTGTGTTTTTTTCTCCCCCTCAGGAGATATTGACTGCAGTCTCACTGAGATCTCAAGAGGGGATTTCAAAAGGAGGCCATGATATGTTCCCTCTGCCAGTTTATCGGCTCTGCATTACACAGATATAAGGCTCCCAGCACAGTCTGTTAAATGCAGCAGCTTAGAGGAATATTCAAAAGAAAACAAAATTTCCAATTTATTGTCTACCATTAACTTCTAGGAAGACTGGAGCCATAGAACACAATGTGAGAACTCAAATTTAACACCTGGCTGGATACTGGCTGAATACCAGGTCTGAGGAGGAGAAACAACACGGATTGAAGTGACATGCAGAATACCTGAGGAATTTGGAGCTGTGGAATGGACATTCAATTCACCATAAATATCCATGATGAAAACAAGCCGGGGGGGAGGAGGAAAAACCCTAAAACTGAAATTGGGCATGAAAACAATGCAGATTTCAGAACAGACTAAGACAGGGAAGGAGTTTTTCCAGATCAGGCCACCCTCAGACCTGCAATTGTAGGAACAAAGGAACTGCAATCTCTTTCCCTAGGAAACCTTTGGAACCACCTCAGTGCTCGCTGGCAAGGCACCAATTGTTGCACTACAGTCAGTGGTGGCCGGGAGAGCCGTTCATGTGCTTTTCACTGCTGGGAACATCCGTGCTGTAGAGGCCATCCAGGTACGCCTGGGAAATCTCCGCTACCAGGCTCCTGTCTGGAACAGACTGGGCCATTCCATAGATGGCTCCCTAAGCAGAAAAGAGCAGGTTGTTACACAGGAGAAACACCCTCAGCCCAAACACCCCCTCACTGTGTGCTGGCCTCCTCACCATGCCAGTGGTCTTGGCGTTGAGGTCCTTCATGATGTCCTGGATGCTGTCCCTGACATCCTTCAGGAACTGCTCAGCAACGCCAGGCTTCGTGTGCAGCTGCGTGATGCAGAGATGGATGCTGGGCAGGCAGGGCAGAGGGCAGAGGTTAACCACCTCCACTACACACAGCTCCACGTTTTCTGAGCTACAACAGCAACTGAGCCCTTCTGTGGACAGTGATAACTGCGTATCTCCTGAAAATAGCATTCCCACTAAGGGTAATCCCTGCAAAATGCTTGCTAGAACCAGCTCCTCCTTCCTTCCTGACTTCACAATTAAGGTTAAATTTTCTCACCTCATTACAGGTACCTCTGGTGAGTAAAATGCAGCTGTCTGCAAGTACAGTGACCCCTGCCATCACTTCCCTCTCCTTCCTCTGCAGCTTCTAAGCCAACACCAGAAGGAAGCACCTACCTCTGAGCCATCACCTCAGGCTCTCTAGACTTTGCTTCACATGGCCAGTCAAAAATTTTTTCAGTGCAGCAACATCTGGGAGCACTGGGTGGCCCTTACACCCACAAAAACCCAATTTCCCACTGAAGGAAAGTCTCTGACAAAGATTAATTTTACATTGTAAATGATCAGCCTTTCACTGTTTTTTCAATTAGCTTCATCTTCAGTGGGCAGGAGGAAGACAGTAAAAATAAATGAATCAATCTACAAACCCTCAGTTAACTAAACATGAGATAAAGCCTTGGTTATTTATATTTTTCTGCTTGTATTAGATAGAGGTAAATAGAGAGGGAGCCTCAGATATATCTTCTGCCAGGCTCATTAGAATTACTATTGCTTTATCCTCACTGCCATTTATTGGCAATTACAAAAGTGGTTTCTGCTCTGCAGAGGGCAAGTCTACATACAGTTTATCAGATATGGACAACAGCTCTCAGCAAATAACGAGAGCTACATAGGCTGAGGATGACCATCTTGCATGCCCTGGCTAAATACATCACTCCCTAGTCTCCACACACTCACCTTGGTGGGAACTGTAGGACATTCAAGTTCCATCCTTTTGCAGCTAAAAAATTAGATAATCGATAGATGTCAAAAGTGTCTGAGCCAATGGAGAGGACAGACACCTCTGGTTTCCCAAAAATGAAGATGCTGTCAATTTTTCTCAACCTTGAAAAGAAGGAGGAGAAAAGAAATGACTGATCAGGCTTACAGGGTTCAGACACTCTGTCCACCCAACTGGAGTCTTAAAGGAAAAGCTACAGAAGGGAACAGATGGCAGCACATTCCCACCCAAAAATCATGCACCCAGCCCAGGCTATTAGGACCTGCTACAGGACCCAGGTCATTACATATCCTAAAGTTAAGTAAACTCAGGAAGAGATAGAAAAGAGGAAAGATAGAAAAGCAAGGGAAGACAGAAGAGCAGAGAAAATCAGCTTCTCTCACACAGCCACACAAGCACCCCAACAAGGAAGTGTATAACCCTTCTTTTGTCCTCCCTCCAGATTCCCCCTTAAGTCATGGCTGAGGCAGAAGGAATTCTCAAAGCAAAGCCAGCTGAATAAAGGTGCTGCACCCCTTCCCTCTGTGCCCCTCAGCTATCTGGGCACAAACAAAGCATGCTGTCCCAGAACTGCCCAGCAGGTCCCCACCCAGCAGGTACCAGAGAAAAAAACAAAACAAAAGCAGTTTGGGAGGAGGAGTCCAGCCCAGGTCTGAAGAGCAGGATCCAAACACTGAGGCACCCACGTACTCAGATTCAAGGAAACGGGCTGTTTTAATGATCCTCTTCGTAGCCTCAACGTAGCCTGACTCTCCGATGTGCAGCAGGGTTGCCCAACACGCAGCTATGATCCCACCAGGCCTGGAGCCTGCCACAGAGGGGGAGGCATAAATTCCCCCTTGCCAATCAGGGGCTATGAAGAACTGGTACTTCCTGTACTCCTTGTCACTGTAGAGCACCACCGAGGAGCCCTTGGGAGCATAGCCATACTGCAAGAGGCACAGAAAGGGTTAGAAAGCAGCAGAAGGGCAAAGGAACACATCCAAGTCTTCACCAAGATCCCATTTATTGATCTGCTGAAGCAGGAAGGCTCTGCAGAGGGCTTGTAATGGCTGAATCCATGGGCAGAGGTTCAGCAAGGCAAAGTGCCAAGTCCTGCCCTTGGGTCACAGCAACCCCCTGCAGCTCCAGGCTCAGGCAGAAGGGCTGGAAAGCTGGGAAAGGGCCTGGGGGTGCTGGTGACAGGGGCTGTACATGAGCCACCATGTGCCCACGTGACCAATGGCACCTGGCCTGGATCAGGAATGGTGTGGCCTGCAAGACTAGGGCAGTGACTGTCCCTCTGTGCCGGGCACTGCTGAGGGCCCTTGAGTGCTGAGTCCAGTTCTGGCCCTGCGCAGCCACAGAGACATTGAGGGTCTGGAGCATGTCCAGAGAAGGGAACGGACCGGGGGAAGAGGCTGGAGCACCAGGAGCAGCTGAGAGAGCTGGGGTGGCTCAGCCTGGAGAAAAGGAGGCTCAAGGGAACCTTCTCACTTTCTACAACTCCCTGACAGGAGGGTGGAGCCAGGTGGGGGTCAGGTTCTGCTCAGAGGAAACAAGTGACAGGACAAGAGGAAACAGCTTCAAGCTGTGCCCAGGGGAGGTTAAGGTTGGAAACGAGGAGAAATTTCTTTGTGGAAAGAGTTGTCATGAAGAAGGGGACGTAGTGGAGTCTCCATCCTGGGAGGTGTTCATGGAACAACTGGATGTGGCACTCAGAGCTCTGGTCTGGTAGATAAGGTGGGGATTGGTCACAGCTTGGACTCAAGTCTGGGAGGTCTTTTCCAGCCTGAGGGATTCAGTACTTTGGCACACTGCACAAAACACGTGAACAGCGCAGCCCCTCCACACAGTAAAGAAGAAATGCCTGAAGGCCAGGATGGCAACCCAGGATGGCAGGAATCACACCCCAAAAATGAAAGCACTGGAAGACCCTTCCCTCCTCTTCTTACCTTGTGGGTGTCAGCAGAAATGCTGGTCACACCTTCCACACGGAAGTCAAAGGGACGCTTTAGGGGGAACCCTGCCTTGTCCATGAAAGCAATAAGGAATCCACCCAGGCAGGCATCCACATGGAAGGGGATTTTGTACTTCACTGCAAGCTGCATGTGAACAAGAGATCAGGAAATAAAATGATGTGGTTGGGACACCCAAACTCCAGTCACCAAAACATATTTAGCATTTCATGGTTAAATGTTCACTGAATCTTTTGAGAGCATCATAGCACTCTCAAGCTGTGGAGGACAGGAGATCTGGAAGGGCTGGCTACTTGTGGGATGCCTTTTTCTGCCTTCCATGTAGAGGAAAAACGTGGCATTTTGGTATTTGCTGTGTTTGCCAGAGGAGTGTGGCAACATTGTCTTAAAGGAGTATCCTCAGTAAAGTAAAAGGGCATGAGTCAAATGAACAGGAGGTCAGAAGCCCTGGCTGGTCACAGACAAATAACTGGAGCACAGTGAGGAAAGAAATCAAGAGGTGTTTGGAAACTAAGGTCCCAGCCCTTTGACTCCTACTGCCTCCACACATTCCTCAGACTTCTACACCAATTTTGGTACAAACAGCAGGCCCTACATCAAAGCCTTTTCACTAGGTGGGCCATTTAGCCATTCTTTCCTTTCAGGTAGCAAAGAACGAGCACTTCTGCTTGGTCTCACTGTCACACATTGCCCCTCATTCCCAAACTGCAAACTAAATACCCTGCTCAACACCTTGATCAACACCTCGTTTGAGGACAGTAATACCCTTCTGACCAGTGGGATCCTCCCACCAAATTCACTGGTTGGCATCCTGGAACCCCCTCTACTTTCCAGGTGCTGGTTTTACTGCTACAACACACAAATTCCTAGAGGCAGGTGTATCCTACCTCTGCCACCTCTTCAATGGGGTCCATAATTCCATGTGGGAACTGGGGAGCAGAACAGACCAGCATGGCTGTGTTCCTCGAGATAGCTCTCCTCATTGCCTGAAGATTTAAAGAGAGAAGATGCTCACATTCCATTTACCAAGTGCCATCCTGCCAAAAAAGATAAAGAGTGAGAACATGCAGAGTCTGGTCTTAAAAACCAATGCACAAAAGTGTACAGAGAGGAAAGCAACGAGCTACAGCCACTCATCCACTTAGAAATACAATATTTTTGTTCACCTTCCTCTGAAATCTGGGGCTATTTCTGAAATATATAAATTACCTGATTCTAAATGAACCCCACAGGACAAAGGCATAACATCCAGTTATTTCAAATAAAACCTCATCTGTAATGACAGGCACTTACTCGTGCTGTTTTTCCTTGTTTCCAGAAAGCATTCCCCGCCTCTATCCACTGACTTGCTACCTGGATATGTAGATTTCTTGCTAGCTGCTGCACAATGCTAATTTCCTCACAGAAAGACCCTGAAGTGATACCTGAACATCCACTTCCATAGCCTTGGTCAGGGGTATTTGGATCAGCTTCATCCCAAAGTAGTGGGCTGCCTTGTCAAATGCTGCATGGGCGCTCACCGGGACCAACCTGGAAAAGGAACAGATCAAATGAACATAACATTTGCTGTCTCCCATTTTGAGTGGCAGTGTTTGAACAGCCTTAATTAACCCTGTTTTCTGAGACCTCGTATCATTATCAGAGCCTTTAATGTTAGAGAGGGAAGAAAAGAACAACCAGCGTTTGGTTTCTTTTTACATTTTCCCCTCAAAGCAATTAACAAGAGAAATATTTTCCACACACCATCTAGAAAAGAGGCAGCACATTAGAGACAGCAAATCTTCTATTAGCAGTATAATGATTAGCACAATTCCTCATTTGAGCTCCAACCAGACCAACTCCAGCCTCGGAATTTTCAGGCTAAGCCCTCTTTGATCTGAATAGATCAAACTCCTTGAACACTTCAAAGGGCCTGAAAATCTCTGCTCAGGAGCAGAGCTGATCCGAGCAGGCTGTCTAGAACACCAGACAGGTATTGCCAAAATACACGTGCTCAGCACAGCCCCCCAGCAACATCTGTGCCTCCCAGGCTGCTTTAAAACTTCCTGTGCTTTTGAACTGCTTTTTTCCACATAGGTTTCTCTCCTCCAGACAGAGATGGACAAAGAATAGGTGGTAACGAGCTACGAAATGAAGGATTATTGAGGTTCAGCAACCACCTTGGAATAGTAAATTTCACAAAGCAAAAAGCTGTGGTGGTACCACTCACATTTCCGGCTGTTTGATGCCTCTCTCATACGCCAGGTCTCTGTATGCCTTGCAGGCCATCAGGATGCTCTCAGTCCCCCCAGATGTCATCTGTCACAAGAAAAGAAGCAAACAAGGAAAAATAACAATGGATGCTGCAGGAAGGAAAAGCAAAAAAGGGATGCAGGCACAGCATCTCTTGCTTCTGCTTCAGAGATGGATGGGACAACTCAGGGTTTCAAAGGCAGTAAAAGCCACTGAACAGCATGAAGCAGCTTTCTGACACTCAGCTTGAAAATGCACATTCAAATGTTGACTCCTCTGTTTAAATGGGATGGAGGAAAGGGAAAACAAACAAAAAGCATTGAATTCCAGAGCCCAACAAGAGGGGACCACGTTGCACAGTCACCTCTCCTCACAGAACTACTCATACTTAAGCTCTTGATTACTTCGGGATTGTTTATCTGCATTGCAGATTAATTATGCCACGTGTACGGAAACAACAAAGTTGATTCTGTGTGAAGTCAGCTGAAGTCCAGCAGGGTTTATTAGGTCTGGAGCAGTGCCATGCCGAGGCACGGAGTCAGCTCACTGAGCTACAAAACATTCTCAGAAGCTGGAATGCTGCAGGACTCAGAGCTCTCTCCCACCTCCTCTCTGCAGAGGCCAGCCTAGGTCTGGTCAACACCGGAGCTTCTAAGCCCTCAGGGACCCAATAAATTTTACACCAGGAGGAATTTCTGCATTCCTCCGCCCAGCCAGTCCCTCTCAGTATCCACACAAGCCACTAATATGCTGTCCCAGCCCTCTTTATCCTGACTAGAGGGTTTGCATCAGGAAATGGGAAAGAGGAAGACACACACAGGCTTACTATTGCATACTTGAACTCAAGAGTTGGTACAAATACAAAAATTAAACTCTTTACAGGAAGAAATTCCTCAAGGGGAAGGACTGTCTCTTGTTAGTCAGCCTTTATAAGTTCTGGTATGCAGGGGACACTGGGCACAACCTTCCCCAGTAAAATTTTAACCTGGGAAAATGTGAGGTTGGTTTTTCAAGCAGCCTGCAGGACTGACTTACTGGGTGAGCCATAACCTGAGGATATGGGGTAGCTGGGACAGTTATACAGAGGTTCAAGTAAATGAGGAATCAAACTCTACTTACACTGCTTATGGGGACTAGTTTTGCTCCTCAGACCGGCTGAACCTACTGCAACTTCCCCTTTTTACCTCTTGCCCCTCAAAAATAAACATGAAAAGGACCCAAACACACTTGTATGCCTTATAACATCTGTAAGTTTGGGTTTTCCTTTGGTTTATCCCTGCTGACATAGCTGTAAACCCCCAAAATCCCAAGAAGTGTGACTGTGTGACAGTGACTAAACATGGAGTACAGAGATAAGGAACAAAGTTCACAGCCTGCCAGGATTTGTTTCTATCTAACACAATCCAAGCCAGCAGCAGCTGCTGCCACAGGCAGTGTGGAAGTGACTATCACACCACAGACAATTTCTGCTTTTTCTGGGAAGTTTAAAAGCAACAGCTGTCAGAGATAAAACCTAACAGAGCATCACACGGGATAAAGACATTACTGCATTAATTGTGAAGCAAATGGATGGAGCAAGAACACAATGTTATAAGGGTTTTATGGGCCGTGTCACTCACTTCTCAACACCCTTTATGAAAAGATCTGTCAGGTTGTCAAGTGATTACCTTTGGGAAAAAAAGAATCCAGCTGGTGACTGACTGCCTTCCTACTGACTGGGAGAAGAGGAATGGGATTATTGCATACTTGTAACTATCCTTGCAACACTGCTTAGGATATTGCAATGATTGTGAAAACTTTACTAGGAGGGACCTGGGGATCTTGGGATTTGTGTTACTGAACACCAGCCCTGCTCCTTGCTGGACTGCATTCCCTACTCTCACCTAGACAATCTGCCCTTGAAAAAACAGCCTCTGTATAGTCTTATTCCCATTTCAATCCTTCCACCAAAACACCAACATTTTGCCTTCATATGTAATAAGCCTTTCCTCAAAGTCTGGCTTCATCCCCTCCATGGAAATGCTGAGGCACACAGTTTTGGTAGGTCAGAGCCAACGCTTGTCAGCAGTCACTCACATGCAGGATAAGGAACAGCATCCAGGATGGATCCTTCTCCCAGGCACTAAGACTGGCATGCAGACAACCACACAGAAAGCTTGTTCAGACAGCTGAAAATCCACCCAAAAAGCTGAACTTCAGCCAGCTCAGCTTCTGAAACTGGCCTGCAGTCAGCACATCACGAGTCTCCACCATGAAGAAGTGCCAGTGTCCAGAGCAGCACCTTTAGCCCAGAGCAGCTCCAAAAGCAAAATCCTCTTGGTCCACGTGGATTATACCTGTGGATGGAGCCTGCTCCTTTACAGGAGGCTTTGTCAGCTTAGCCCCGACAGCAAACTCATTCTGCTGTAGCCAAAGCCTGATTCACTGTCACAGGATCCAAGTTCCCCAGTGCCTGCGGTGCCGGCACCCGGCCAAGGCGCGGTGATTCAGCACCCGCCCAGGGCTCTCAGACATTCTTCTCTCCCCTCAATGAATGTCCACAGGCTCGGGCCATGCCATGGGGAAAAGGGGCTGGAAACATGCACTGTTTTAAGCAGCTTTGCAACCCTGCACTACTGTCAAAGGCCAGGCAAAGTGTGGGGAGGGAAGGCAAACAGACATTTTGTGTTCTTGGTTTATTTGTTGTTTTCCAAATGGGAGGGGAGAGGAGAGAGCACAGGGAATAAATATCCCTCCTGCTTTCTAAACCCAGTATATCACTTCCATTGCTCCCTCCCTCTAAATCCCAGTGCTCTGGAACCTCAACTTTACAACAGCAATAAAAGATACTGTCCCTATTCCAGGATTTCTTTGATCATGTCACTGTCAAACTGTCAGACAATAAAGAACTACTTTGGTTCGTGCTCTCTAAAGTTCTGCTTCCATTTTAACCTGAAGAAACACGTCCATTCAGACCCTGGAGACAAAGCTGACCAAAAGTTTCACGGAGCTGAACTACACCATGAATAAAAAAAAGCAAATTACAATTTATTTCTAGGGTAACATTAGATTAAAAAACCATACCACAATCCACTGCATGGTCATAACATTGTGGCAGCCTCCCATAAAACCCCTAGAAACCTGCAGGCTGTAAATTCCACAAGTTTCGTCTCTCAAGGTAACCTGCTCATCACTACAGATAAAATCTGACAGATCTGCAGTTTAAGCCCCCTTCAAGACACAACACTCACATTTCCTAGTGAGTGTCCACATTTCAAGTCCTACTTCAAATATGCAGCCAAAGTTTAGAATCTCCAGAATTTGGGGAGAAGAAACAAAATGGGTTTCTTTCCACAGGAGGTTTAGGCTTGCATCTAGTGATTTTGCCTTCTCTCTCCTGCTGTCAGTTGTAGAAAAAGTTGAAGAATTCACAGAGAGATCCACATCAAATACACACACATCACCCACAAAGAGAATTTTAGCCCCTACACGTCAAAGATGCCCTTTCTTTTCAAAGTTCAAAAAGCTACTTAAAAAAAAAAAAAACAACACTGAAGCTTGCATAAAAGTGGTGATTTCTCCCCAAATTACACGGAAATCCACAGAGCCAACACACCAAAACAAAGCACCTTGTGAACATGAACACGTGCACACATCAGACAAGAACAACTTCCCTGTTCCTCTTCTATGTGCTGAACTTAATCCTTCCAAATCATTGCAAAAATGTGATTAGAATCTCCCAGGTGCCCAAACTCACCAATTCCTGTCTCTTTGCTCTTGCATAACACAATTAAAAGTAAGAACAATAGTAGCAATTAGTGGGAAATAGGAAGCATCCATCCACTGCCACAAATTATTACTTTTAAAACTGCTTAAAAACCTGGAACATCTCTCAGAGCAATTTAAGGCAAGGGCATGTCTGAAACCTCCAACCACCATTGTTAGAGGTTTTATGCCCATGCTTAAAAAAAGGAGAACTACAGATCACATGGCCCAGCTAAAGGCAACTTCTGTAAATAATGCAAGCTGCTCATCTGATTTAACATTCAGAAATGTAAAAAAGACAGGTTTCGTTTTAGCATTTAAGAAACACCAAAAATTTTCAAAGAGGAGGCTCCCCAGGGATCTTGCTGAGGGAGGTGTCCACATGACACAGGGCAGGACATGCAGAGATCCCAGGCTGCTGAAAACCTTGTGGATAGCGTGGATGTGTCACTGGGCTGCTTTTCCCAGACTGAGCAGCACAAGATTACTCCCACAAAGAGCTGTTCTGCAACACCCTGTGGAAATCAGAGCACAAAGGAAGTAAAACTGCCTCACTGAGAAGTCCAGACAGAAACTTTTTGGTGCTTTCCATGCAGCATAGCTGCAGACACACTGTCCAGAAACACCACCGAGTTCCATCTGCCTTCAGGGACCACCACCAGGCACCAACAAATTGGCCAAGCAGTCCCTGCTGCTTAAATCACGTTAGTAAATCCGGAGGACAGGGCCTGGCACTATGACACTGCTTCTCAGAGGTGGCAGAGAGGAAATTCAGGGGGGAAAAAAAGCAGTTGTTCTAAATTTCAACATTGCAGAAGTTGAATCAAGTAAAGCAGAGGCCTCCTCAGTAGAATGAGCCAGCAGTCCCTCTTGAACAGATTCATTTAAAGATAAAGATAACTCAGAGCATTGCACCTTCCCTGGTTTAGCATTAAAACATCTCTGCTTTACAGCCTCACCCATTACTGCAGTGTAACTACAGCTACAGCAGCCAGCTACAGCAGGGCCTTCCCAACACAGAAGGCAAATCTTAAGTTTGAGAAAAATGCTCTTTTTAAATGACTTTGTAACTATCAAACCCTCCAGAAATTACTCTGAACTGTTAATTCAGTTTTAGGAAGAAAAAACCAAGAGAAGTGTTTGGGCCCAAGTACTTAAAGAGCGTGTGACCTCCATATACCCACCTACATCTCTCCACGAGTGATCAGCAACTCTGGGCACTTCACAGTCAGGAAGGGCAGTGGGAGGAAGACAGAAAGTCCACTGGAAACACTAATTTGGACATGATAATTACAGGGATGCAATTAATCTTCCGTTTCCGGCCGACTGACTTTCCAGCCCTCCCCTTCTCCCTGCAAACTGGGTTGTTCAAGCAGCTAGGACAGAATCCCATGGCAGGCTGTGCACTTCCCCCTTTGCTGTGCAGCACCATCCTCAGGAGGGAGAGGAGGACAGAGACAAAAGCAGAATTTCCAGAGTATATTTGTACAGGTCTCACTTTGGCTGTGGCAGTTTTTCACTCATTCTGACTTTCTCTCACGCAATTCCACTTTTCCATTTCAGTGGGAGAGCACCCAGGGCCAAGGCTGACACTTTTACAACAGGCTTTATGTAGCAAAACCCCAGGGCCCCCCAGTGCAGGCTTCAGCAAGCAAAGCTCCCCAGGCACCCATCAGTCACACAGCTATCTGCCTCTTGTATCAGCTGATGTCCCAACTGCTGATATAAACGACTTCCAACAGTTTTATGCCCAGTCTCTGCCCCACTCCAGGGATAATCTTGCCGGTGTTCTCAGCAGTGCAAGCCAGCAAGGAGCTGAGGTGGGGTGAAATGCTTTTTATAAGCAAAGAGGCAAGTTCCTGTTTTAAACTTGAAGGCGGTACAGGGAATACAGTCCTGAGAAGAAAAGCCAGGTCAGAGGGTGTCACCTCCTCCTACCAAAGTCAATCACATATTGTACTCCCCATACAGCTGAGCCCATCTTCAATCTCACTGGGAGTCTGATCCCAACTACACCTTCTATAAGGCTACTCCAGTTTTCAACTCCTTAACACAGCCAAGCCTGAGCTGACAGGGAAAGCCCACTCAAGGCCAGTTCAACTCATAAGCTCTTGTATCAACACTGCCTTCCAACACTGAAAGTATCAGTTTAAGAATACACATTTGGACTCTGGCTGGGAATTTTATCAAGGCTGTAAAACTGGTTTGCATTGGAAGGCCACATAAGCCTGGAAACGCAGCTTTCCAGCTGGACAGCTGACAATCCATGCCATGCCTGCTTGTTGGTGAGTGGCCAGCCAGCCAGCTGGCCTTGCCCTCGAGCTTAGCAATCTGGCAGGCTCACAGATTTCCAGCTCAGAGACTAAAACTGAGGGGAGCTTCTCAGAGTGACACTTCTCTGTTCTCAATTCCCCACTGACAACCAGCCAGGCTGCATTACACCAGTTCTTCTCTTCCAACTGCCATCAAGCCTGTGTCACTCAAGAGTGGGGAAAAAAAGCTGAAGTAAATGTCTCTTGTTTAGAGAACTGTTTCTCCGAGTTAAATTGTCTCTCATAAAGCTTCACCAATAAAAGGAAATAAGCAACCTCCATGCAGCTGGCACGGAATACACCAGAATGAGCTTAACCTCAGTCTCATCTGGAGAGTATGAGGTGCATTTGCACTTATCAAAGTCAAAAGTACTGAAAATGTTCAGGAGGCAGGTGAAGACAGGCTACTTACAGCACCACAAGAGTTGGGGCCCCCGTGGAAGAGTGTACAGGCAATCCTCACTACTTCCGCTTCCATCTTCCTCAGACCAGGGAATATATCTGGATGGAGAGGATTACTCCAGGCAAACTCTTCATACACCTTCAGAAAACAAACAGAGAAAGTTAGACTTGCAGATGAGGCCTTGAGAATTCCCTGTGTGCACTCCAGAAGCAAATTAGCTGCATTTTACCCTAAGAAAACTACAGGACTTAACTGCTCCTGCAAGTAGAAGCCACAAGCTGGGAAGCTGTAGCTGAGGATTAAAATTTAAAAAAAAAACCGAAGTTTTTCTAAGGCATTCAGACCTCTGGAGTGATTCTACAGCACAGCAATATCTCTCGTTGTAAGGACAAATTTAATAATTTCAGTGTTTTTTAAAAAAGAAAACAACATACATCCTACAATTACTTCACACAAAACAGGCAAAAAAAGTGACTTTGCAGAACTTGCTTTCAAGTTTACTGTTGAGGGGTGGTTCTGGAGCAGGCAGAAAAGCACAAATGTCCACCCACACCACAGCAAAAGTGGCCGTGGAAACCAGCATTTCGTGCTCATTCCGCAGCTGTGGACCCACAAGATGCACAGCTGGAACAGGCCAGTCCCAACCTCCTGCAGTCCAGATCAAAAAGCAACTACAGGGATGTTAAATAAAATACAGCAAAATAAACCAGTGAATAATCAGCAGAAACAAAGGGAACGTTTCCACAACATGATCCAAGTTGAGGCCCCTCCTAAAAGGCTGCTCTGAGCTTTGTTTCTCCAAAAGTGGCCCAGAAAATGTCAACATGAGGAGGAAAACAGCAATAGCAACCACCAAACAGCCCATTACAGCTGCTACAAAAGTTGTTCCCAGGAGCAAGAGGGCCAGACTTCCCTTTGCAGCAAAACAACTCTGGAAGGAGATGTACTTGAAAACAAACCTTTAGGCTGTTTAGGTTATTTTCCAGCCTTCTCAAAGGGAGAAGTTCCTGAACAGGTAAACAGACCTCTCAAAGACGCCACTGAAGCATGCCAGTGGCTCCATTGTTTAAGATTTGGACCACACATGCCAAAAAACATTTCAAAAAGCTTCTCTTTTGCTTAAACCAAGACGAGCTTAAGTTCTGCTCAGGGAAAGCTGTTCCAGTCTCCAGTTCACTTGTAACTAGTAACTACTTTCTCGCTCAAAACAGCACCTCATCTGATTGGATCCCAGTTATCTCTACGAGGTGTTTGCACAGGGGCTGTCAGGTGGGCAGAGTTACACTGCCCAAATTGCCAGTAATTCCTCATCCCAGGGTTAAGTTTTAGATCTTCTGTATTTATTTTGGGATGCTGAAACAGCTCTGAGGCGTTTCTGGTCACCCTGAAGATGCAAAGTTGGCCTGCTTGCACTTTACCTTCACCAACAGGTGGGTGAGTTTCTCTTCACCACTGTACACAGTCCCGGAGACTTTCCCATCCTGCCAGCGTACATCTCCTGTAAAAGACGGAAGAGGAAGAACACTGCTCACAAACACAGTCATTCCCAGCCAGTGTGGAAAAGCACACAGAAAATCCCCTCTGTTCTGCAGAGGAAGACTCAGCTTTTGAGATTTCCCTGATTTTTGTAGCCCAAGGACAGCTGTGTGTGAAGCTGAGCCTCTGGCATCGTGTGAACTTAGCACACAGCAAGTAAATGATGACTAAAGAGTCAGCACATAACCAACATGTAGCTGCAGCAAGCAGTTATATTAATATGTAATCCACTTAATCCCCATCAGTGTCCCCCAGCTGCTGTTCAACCAACTGGACACTAAATTAAAGCCACTTTCAAAGAGCACCCACCACCACTGTAAGCTGAGAAGAGATGGAAAGACCAAGTTTGTATTGTTAAAATCCACAGTGCTGGTACCTCAACTAATTTCACCTAAACTGCTATTTCCAGGCAACTTCTAAAGGGGAGTGGGGGGGGAAGTGAATGGAGGGCCTTAAAAGAAAAAAGAACCCAGTGAAGGGAAGGAACAATAATTTAAGGGAAAACACAGACAGAAGCAACATTAGCAATAACAGCAGTAGAAAAGAAGGAAGTTGTTCCAGGATACTCGATCATGAAATTGTTTCTGAATTTGGAGCAGATGCGCTGCTCTAGCAGAAAATTCAAGGCATTTCTCCAATTTGGGATAGGAGCAGGGCAGTCATATCTTCTCCTCTGGACAGGAAGTCACCCAAATTTGCTCATTAGGAGTAACAGTTACACAACTCAGGGGGAACATGTCTGCGTGAGAGAGGCAACTCAAATTAAGTGTCAGACACTGCTTGTGTGGAATCAAGCCAGGAGAACATCACGAATCTTTCTTCCTTAAAAGGCCATGTCAAGGTACAAACCACTGTCTGTCTTAATTGAGGTCATGGTTTTGGAAATTCCCTAACAATCCTCCTTGGAAGTTGCTTTTTAATTGATTGTGAGTATTTTCTGGTTATTCAGAGAAAATGCATTTCTGGTAAAAGCCAAATGTCAAGGCAACTGCTCAGAAACGCAATCCAAAAGGAGGATTTCCTCCAGAATTCTCTTCTCCTCAGCTCTCCCATCTCTCCATCAGCCTAGAATTCTTGTGGAAGGAACTGAATATCAATCTAAATACCTGAACACAGTATTAGAACTCATGAATGCTAGTCACATCTGGAAAGAAAACAGACAAAAATTTGCAAGGGGACAAAATATTTAAGCTGAAACCATGAGCAGGAGTCACTGGTACTCATTTGAGAGAGGAAGTGTCATGTTTGGTCTCTGAGCAGACCCACCTCTGCTGCAGCACAGACTCACCTTTTGAGCTGTACTCTTTCATCTTCTGCAGCACTTCAGGCTGGCTCATGCCTTGTTCCGGCAGTGCTTTGATATAATCCTTTTCATCTTTCAGGAAGGATAAACTGGAAGTGACATCATTCAAGGCTTCATCAATCTTCTTTTGAATCTAAAAAGAAAGGAAAAAACCTATCAAACAATAGCATCGGTCAAATTTTAAGTAATTGTTGAGTGTGTGCAGGACAGGACGTGCTGCCTACATCTGTGGTGCTAATGGAACAGACAGTAACTGCTCCACTGGGAGCTTTGACCCCTTTCCTTAGTGCTTGAGAAAATAAAAGTCAAGGGAAAAAAACCTGCACTCTTATCCAGCAAACCTTTTTAAGTCACAATTTTTAATTTGTAGAGGTCTTTAAATGCATTGGTTTGTAACTTGCCTCCTCTACCACCACACAGAGTTTAGAAACTTGTGAAAACAGAGACACAGTAATCACCACAGACACAGTTCAGAGATTTCTTTCTTCCCACCCACACCTTGCACTCAGGAAAACCCAGACTTCTCACAACACATTCCAAAGTAAAGATTCTTCTTCCAGGCAACATAGGTTTTGGGATATTGACTTTTGAACATTGGAATGCCTCACAGTCAAGGCCTCTTGTGAGCAACTGATAAGCTATCAGGTATCAGCCTACCAAAGAGCAGAAAGAGGACACAAATAGGACACAGCAGGGGCGCTCTGGACAGGGGAGCAGTGTTGGCCCTCAGAAGGGAAGTCTGGATGCAACAGGGATTGTACAAAGTGTACTTTTCTAACAGGCAGGCAAAAAACACAAGCAGAAGAGAATCTGTCTGATCAAGGGCTACTCAGGTTAGGAGGTGAAAGCTGGGACATTCCTCAGGGAGGGGATTTAGTCCCTTCCAGAGGGATGTGGGAGAAATTGGAGAACTCCTTCTGTATCCACAGCAAAAGGAAAAAAAAATTCCTCTGTGCTACTCTCTTTGGATAAAATTTCCTGGAACAGATCTGACCCCTGGAATCAATGTGTAAATACACCAGCACAGCAAGCAGCAGGAAGTGCAATCAAGTGTGATACCATCATTTACGAGGTAAAATAAACCCAGCTGTGCATTTCTTCATCCCTGAGTCGTTAACTTGCTAAAACATGCTGACAGTTGTGGTTTCAAGTTTTTACGTTAAAAAAAAAAAAAAAAGCAGTTCCCAAACACTACAGCTCGACAGCTCATGTCATTTTAACAATTACACAAAGTGCTAATATCCTTCTGCTAACTATTGCTAAAAGTTATCTGTGCCTTCAAGTAATCATGGCCAGTTACTTGATTAAAATAAATACCCTTCCACATTGAAC
Organism: Pardalotus punctatus; assembly: GCA_013400915.1. Taxonomy (NCBI): domain Eukaryota; kingdom Metazoa; phylum Chordata; class Aves; order Passeriformes; family Pardalotidae; genus Pardalotus; species Pardalotus punctatus. The sequence goes on from VZTX01015523.1 coordinate 86,972, forward strand.
AACAAACCCTTGGCTGTCTCACACTTCACACTGTTTCAGAAGAACACCTCCAGTTCAATCCTGTCCCTTCTTCCAGAATTAAAATTATTTTCTTAAAAATCTAACAATGAGGAAATGTTACTGGATAATTCTGTTACCACACTCACTGATTCTTGGCTAAAACAAATAGCTCAAAAGTGAAAAAGAGGTGGCACCCCCTTTTTTATAGGAGTGATACTATGACAAAAAGATTAGGTAGAAATTATATCTGTCATTACACCAGAAGACAGCAAAAGACATTCCAGATCTATATCCTCAGATCATTAGGATCACAGTGACACAACGAAGATCCACAGAACTGTATATTCTCCCAGAGAGCTGAAACCAGGACCTGGAATAATCCTATAAGAAGTTGTTGAAATACTTACTATAGCCCCGACAAATGGCATTTTTCTCAGCAGTTTAAAGAACTGTTTTTTAGTTCGAGATGTCAAACCTGAAAGACAAAAGGCAGAAATGAACCTAAGAAAAGAAAATTCCCAACTTCTGATGCAGCGCATGATCCAGGCTGGTCCATTCCTGATCCAAGCTGACCCAGGGGACACGGAGAGACAGATGAGTGAATCCAAGAACAAGGTTTTCAGGGAAGGATCATGCAACGGAAACATCTGGACTGCACAACACCAGCCATCTACAGGAATCAATTACTTGACTTGCATTCTTACTTACGTGGCAATTTGTACCCAAGAGTGGAATTTCACACAAAATTACATGAAATTACACAAAAAAGAAGGATTTCAGGGTTTGCTAAAGGTAAGGGATTATTATAATTTCCTGCCTCTTCAAACCAGAATAGTAACTAGAAAAAAACCACTGAGCAGTGTGAAACAGGCTCCCAGAGCAAAGGAGGGAACAGTGACATTTGTGACAACATCAGCCAAAAGACGACATGGATATTTGCCCCGTTTGATGCAATGGGAGGTGACTCAGGGAAAGGAGATGGACAGAGCAAAGAGCAGAAATTCCACCACAGCCCAAAGACTCAAATGAGAGAAGCCACTGATGACAAGCACTGGAAAACTCTTTGGGTAGCTCTAAGGGCAGGAATGAAATCAGGATGACACAGACGCTTTGCAGCCACCAAAAATGTCTTCCCAGTCCTACTTGCACACCCGCAGTTACAGGACACACCAAGAAACAATTAAATGAAGTCTAAAAGTCAATCACCTTAAGACTTCGCAATTTTATCCATGCTTTCCCTCCCGGTTCATATATATTTCAGTTTATATATACAATTTGAAAAGCAACCCAAGGACACTACTGGGCACATTCTGTAGCAAATACTCTTTAGTGCTCTGATAATAACATTTCTGTTGCACATCTCAGAGTACATGCACAGTTTCATTAATAATTTTCACAGTGAGAAAAGACTGCGAACTCACAAAAAAGTCTGACAATCTAATCAGATCTTCTAAGAGCTAGTCAATACTTTAAAAAAAAATACACTATGCAACAGTACAAATACTAGCCAGGACGATAAGTGTCCTGAAAAAAAGTTTCACACCAATTTGTTCCTTACAGACATTCTCACTGTTCAGTTACTCCCAGCTTGACAAAGAAAAAGGGCTGCTTGAGAAACAGAGACACAGAAGGAGACATGAAGTAAAAAACATGGCTATTTTTAACAAGCTGCCACTGGACTGTAACCCTAAGGCCTGTGGGAACTGAAAAACACCTCTGAGGGCAAGGCAGTGACCTCTGGCCATCACACAACCACAGAAAACTGCAGGTTCCTCAGAACAGATCCCACTGAAGAGCTGACAGTATCAGAAACCACTCAAAACAGGAAGATGCTCCAAAAATATTTTAAAAAAACTAAAAAGAAAATATCCTCACACCACCACATGCAATTATCTTGAATGTTCTAGGGATAAAACATGCCTCCAATATGGCATCAAGACCATGTCTCCTCCCCCAGCAGGAAGGCAAACAACCAAGGGTTATCCCGACACTTTGCAGCAGTGACTAAGTTCACAGGAACCCAGCTCTCCATAAATGTCCCCAGGCTTTGGGCAAGAAGAGAGTGCTGTGACAAGTAAAGAGTTTAGCCAAAGGAAAAAAGGAGACAAGAGGCACATTCCATACACCCTCTGAAGGAATGGGGGTGCTTCATTTATCAGACAGGCCCTGACCTTAACGCATAAGAGTTTTGCAAGTATTCGATGACAGCAGAAAGTCGATTTTAACAAGTGCTTGACCCTTTTTCACCCTCTTTCCTTCCACTGCCCAGGAACAACTCGGGCCCACCTCCCTCCCTCCCAAGGTAAGAAAACCCCCCTATTTCAAACACTTACTCTCAGGCTGGCAGAGGAAGCCATGAAGCCACACACTTGCAAGTGTGGAAGAAAAGGTCAACCCAATGAGCTGCCAGGGTTCAAGTCCATCACACCGAGCATTCACAAAGCCTGTCACTTTCTCCCAGTATATCTGGAGGACTTCCTTGTAGGGAATAATGGCATCCTGTGCAAAGAAAAACCAGGAGGATGTTGAGGAAAGCGCAAATGAAAACAAGCAGGGCACCAAAAAGCCTGCTGGTGATTAAAAAGGTGTTTTTCCAGTATGCAGACCCCATGCTTTCCTTAATTACTACAAATACAACAAGTAGAAGATAGTTTTTATTCACTTCAGGTCAGGAGTCACAGACAAAAATACACACCTTGAGAGACTTCAAACATTGAGAGAAGCACCAAGAGCAGGCAAGCAAAATGAGGTTCTCCACACAATCCCAAGAACCCCCATCAGATCTTACCATGGCCCAAGAGAAGCAACTGTGTTAATATTTTTATTTCCAAGGAATTACCAGGTAATGAGTGAAGATACTACCAAAACAGGTCTATTAAGTACCTAGGGCTGGATTTTTAATGAAGATGGAAGCACTCAGCAAGCCTTAAGTTAAAGATCTAATTAGCACATTACACATCAAGGGAGAATTGAGAAGAGAACACTGCTGAGCCAAAATAACCCCCAGAAAATGGTGATGCAAGAACAATTACAATGTCAAACCAGGAAGTACTGTCAGGACACAGCCCAAGTTCTTAATCAATAGCTTCGAACAAGACACTCTTCAAGAGTGTGAGAACAGGGCAAGGAAAACTGGATGTGCACAGGAGAAAAAGGATATTCTGCCCTAAACAGGGGTCTGCCATCCAACTCTCTGGCAAAAGACTTCTAGAAATAAGAATAAGCATCAACAGAGACCTTGTCTGAACCCCTCTTCCTTTTTGACCAGCGATGCAGCCTAGTTTTGCCCAGTTTTACTGGGGAGATCTCCAGCATTTGAGAGCTTCACCCTCCAAACAAAAGGGAAAAGTATGTGGAGCCTTTCAAAAGATTTGTAACTAAACCTTGGAAGGAATAAATCCTTGATTCCTGTGCTGTTGGACTCTGGGTGGGATTAGAGCAATTTTCGAAGGTGAATATAAATAAATCACTAAACCAAAAACTGCTAAAACTTTCCTTCTCAGGACCCTTTACAGATCTCACTTCTTGGTCAAGCCAAGAACAGAAGCAGCCTTTAATTTTTATTTTTTTTAGGGGATAACATATCATTCCAACGCAACTGGAGAGGCTACTGACAGTCAAGTTTTTCCAAATAATCAACAGAGGAAGGTAGGCTTCCTTACCAAAAAGCAACACTAATGAATCTTCATGACTTTGGAAAAGCAGTGAAACACATAAAACATGGCAGAGTTTGAAAGTATTTAAGCAGCCCAAACACAAATTCCAGCAGAATTAGCAGCACTCACTCTTCTCAGAGGACTAATTTCACCCATGTCCCAGCACAGGCTGAAGTGACACAGACTGAATTCAGCAAAACCAGGAGCACTCAGCTCTTAGAAGGCAAATTAGCACCTATTCACTTGGCAGAGGGCAATTTAAAAATACATCAGAGCCACTTCAGCCTCCAAAACAAGGCAGCCACACAAAGCTCTGCAATCAGGCAATGTCCCAGTTAATGAATGCCCAGTCCCCCAAGCCACTCACCACAAAGCTGATTTAACCCCAGAAGTTAAGGGAAGAGCCACCTTTTCCAGCTAACCAGAGGTGGTACTAAAGTTTCAGCAAATTTGCACAATCTTCACTGGCAAATCCCTGGAAATGAGCGTTGAACCAGAGACAATGACTTTGGTTCTTTGCCTAAGAGGAAACATCAGGATATCATTCGTTTTGGAACTGCACTTAAAGAATGGAAATGGACACTAATGGGCTGGTGTCTCAATAGCTGTTCTCAACTCAGGGCAAGAAAATGCTGCAGCATCAAATACAGAGTGAGCTGTGCTATTTTTTTCCTGAAGATGGAGGATACTGTAAGCCCTGAATCAAAATGGAACATGACCTTCTTGACAAAAGTCACTCCAGTCAATGACCAAGTTAAAACAAATAAATCGGGCAAGAGACTGACCTCACCCTTGGAGAAAGCCCTGGACAGAAGATCCCAGCTGACTGCACATTTTTTCACTGAAAGCCCTGAGCACTGACATACGGGAACTCAAAGGTATATCCAAATTTTGAACAAATAAGGGAAGATTTTCATATTCTAAGACATAGAAGAATTTCTTCCCCTTTCTTGCTTTAAAAAAACCCAATCTGGAATCAAGCCCCAAGTAATAGAGTTTGACCAGGTAAAAGTTTTCTCTGTATTTTTCACTTCTTCACTCATTCTGTATTTTTCACTTCTTCACTCATTTTATACTTAGATATCTGAGTTTGAAGGATGAGGCTGATCAATTTAGGAAAACAGTAAAAGCTGGGATTCAAAAACTAGTGAAAATTGGCATGAAAGATGACTTAGCAATGAATTACAATTTCTCAGATCCCTGGCACGCACTCAGTTTTTCCAAGTGCTCCTTTGACTGAAAGTATCCAGCAAGATGAGAGACGTTTACTTTTCTGAATTATTCACTTAATCCCACAGAAACCAGAGGGCATTTAGAAGGTTGCATTCAAATGTTTTTATTACTCCCAGGAACATGCTAGGTTAAAAGGGAGCTTATAAAAAAGAGGGAGAGTGACTTTTTACATGGGCAGAGTGACAGGACAAGGGGCAATGGCTTCACACTGACAGAGGGAAGGGTTAGATGGGATATTCGGAGGGAATCCTTCCCTGTGGGGGTGGTGAGACCCAGAGCAGCTGTGGCTGCCCCCGGATCCCTGGAAGTGTTGAAGGCCAGGCTGGACAGGGCTTGGAGCAGCCTGGGATAGAGGAAAGTGTCCCTGCCCATAACTATCACTGCTTCCCCAGCTGGGTTAAACACAACAGGCTGGCCTGATTTTTAACCTGTCTACAGGACAGAATTTCATGTAAGACAATAACCTGCTTATTTTTGAAGGCATCAAAAACCAAAGGTTTCCTTTCCCCTTAGAAGAGAGTAAATAGGCTGGTTTTATTTCCATAAAAGAAACTTCCTCACACAAAAGCTTCACAAGACACAGGATCATTTCAGAAGCAGTGTCAAAACCTGACTTACGAGCACACTAAAGAGCAGGGAGGAAAAAAAACCTCCACTGGAGGATTTGTTTTTAATTCTCAGAGCAGTAAGACAGACCCAGGTACCAGATAAAATACAAATTGTTATCATTAGGACTTGCAGTGCTCATTTGTACGGATATTAATGCACTCAGCTACCCAAGCAGTTTACATATTGAATTTTTAGCTCCACAGATTAGGAATACATCCTTAGTACTTTATTTCTAAAAGCCATTAGCTAGTTGAGCTGGTTCCAGGGACAGCACTTATGCCACTACAAAAGAGAACAAATTAACTGCAGTAATGCTCTTCTGTCCCAGATGATAGAAAAGGGAAGGGGGGAGGACGGGGGGAAGGGGGAGAAATGCCAAAGCTAATGAGAGCACATTTTGCATTTTTGCCAGAACAGCATTTCCTCAGCTGCAAGTTTTAGGATGCAAAAAAGCTTAAAATTGAAAAAAAGAAAAAAAAAAAGGAAAAAAAATAAAAAAGAAAAGAGGAAAAAAAAAAGATAAACAGAAAGACAATAAAATGGAGAACCTCAGACTTTTGTTACCAGTGCCTTCTGTTTCTGTGGACATGGAAACACAGAGTTTACCTGTGCGAAAAATGGGAAGATTTTATCAGCTGAACCTTCCTTCCTCCAAAAGAATGTTTACAGTGGGTTTCCAGTGAGGCCACAGAACAAAAGTAGCTTTTAAAGGCAAGTTTATGTTATGCAATGCCATGAGGCTGACTGTGCGAGGAGGAAGTGCTGAGATCAAAGAATCACAGAAAGGCCTGGGCTGGAAGACACCTTAAACACCATCTTGTTCCAAAGCCCTGCCTCAGGCAGGGACACCTTCCACAAGAGACCAAGTGGCTCAAAGCCCCATCCAGTCTGGCTTTGGACACTTCCAGGGATCCAGAGGCAGCCACAGCTTCTCTGGGCAACCTGAGCCATGGCCTCACCACCCTCTCAGGGAAGAATTTCTTCCTAATATCCAGTCTAAACCTCTCTCTGTTTATACTGCATCCTCAGCTTTCACCTGAATCCACACGTGTTCCCAAACCAGGGACCCTCTGGCCACCTCCCCACGCCCAAACCTGAATGTCTGTGTTTCCCATCAGCTTCCCTCACATCCCAAGAGCCAGGGAAGGAGGTGGCTGTCACACAACTCAGCACACAGTAAATCAAGGCCAAGGGAGATGGCTCCAACAGCACGAGTTAGGTCAGCTCCGATTACAGGAGCACACAGAATACTGGTACTGCCACTGTAATTAAGGCCTCCACTCCAATACAACGAGTTTTTCCAAGGAGAAGCTTCCTGACTGAAAACAAACCACACAAAGCCAGCAAGGACATGGCAGCTTCACTTATTTATTCTGCTCCTAAGTAGGAGGAAGGCTTCAATTAGCCCTGCCTTCACTGACACCTCGTTGCCTGCACGTGCTGTGGCCACAAAAGGCACATCTGACCCGTAACCAGCCTGCCCGCAGGGAAGTCCTGGACTCGAAGGCACCAGCCTGCCAACTTCCTACCGGAGAGCTGGGAATGGGATTGAGCAACACCACCCCAGCCTCCTCAGAAGGTGCTCGCTGCTGCCTGTGCCTGCAGCGTTTTGATTCGCACCCCGGTAATGACTCTGCTCCTCCGTCCCTCCCTGCCAACCCCAGCCTGACAAATATCTTTACATAAGCATCAGGCAGAGAATATTTGTTAGTCAGCTCCTAATTACAGCTCGAGGTCTGGACCACGTGCTGCCCAGCCTGACCAAAGGATGTGGGCAGACAGAGCGACACCAGATGCGTGATCTCTCAGAAATCAAAAATCATGAACTTTAGGATGTATAGGCTGAACTAAGTGAAATTAAAAACACATTCAGGCCATGCTTATCTTACCACAGCTCCCCAATACCACCAGTTCTCTCTACATTGCATTTATTTCCACAACTGCTATAAAGAAATGTTTTCTTTTTCCAGAATGACAGCAGTTAGGGGTTATTTTTTGCCACGTACAGTGTCTGCAAAATGAACGCATATATACTGTCCCACCAGCCCCTGAGAGTTCAAGAGGAGTGGCTAAACAATGGCTAATTATAGCTTCAGCACAAAAACAAACAAGACAGCAAGTCAGAGTAAGAACAGCAGCATTCCAGCTTCCACTGCAGAGATGGAATGTAAAACTACCAAAACAAGATGGGAAAAGGCTGATTTGAGGCTCAAAAAATGTATGGTTTTACAAGAACCCAAAGGACTCCAAAAATCAGGTGCAAGTTCAAACTTCATTTAACCCAAAATATACACCAGGTGTCATGTTCACTTTACTCACTTAAGCAAACCAATTTATAAAAGTTTCTGCAAACATTTAGGCATGCTGCAGGCAGCACAGCTCTCCCTAGAGACAGGATCCACCTAATGGATACTGCATGGGAACTGATCATGGATCTCTGTGGGTCACCAGCTCCACGAATGTACAAGGAAGCATCCTCTGCTGACATCCACAATCATTAGGATTAAAGAATCACCTGTTTCCCTGCATGCTGGGACTCATCTGGACATATTTTATTCCTCCACTTGGCCTCCTCTCAGCTGCAGATCACTGCATGCCTTCTGGAGAATAAAATGGGTGTTTCTTGGAAATATTTTGTGAGTACCTCAGTGCCACACAGAGGTACACACAGCATGAACACATGAAGTCTTGGCAGGAGCTGTGTGGAAACAGACCCAGGCATGGCAATTGTTCTGGGAGCAGGCATCCATGAACAAAGGCAGCACCAAGCCCTGGCACAGCTTCCAGCACGGTTATGCAAGCCTCTGACAAAGCCCCCAGTATCAGCACAAACTGAATGTTGCTATTATACAGTAAGGGCCCTGCTCTTGGGCAAGTCAGACCATAGGGCAGAATCCTCAAAAATTATCTTATCAATACCCACACAACAGAACCCTTTGACCCCTGCAATATCTAGTCACATGCCCTTCCTGATATGGCATGGATAAATCTTGACGAGCGAAGAGAGGCAAAGGAAACGCTCAGAACACAAAGGATTCTGAGTGACTTTTACATGCAAATTTCTAGGAAACACAAATATTTCCTAATACAGAAAACTGTATCACAATCACCACAGCAAACAGACCAGAACACCTGCTGCTACATCAACTGGCACAATCCTAAATCTCAGTTCATGCTCTAAGGGCAGGACTAAAATATAGACTAGACCTGCTGGCACTTGAAAGGGAATGTCTTTCACTGCCCAGGGTGCAAAGAATAGGAGCAATAGAATCATAGAATTACGGACTTCTTAAGGTTGGAAGGGATCTTAAAGACCATCTCATGCCATCCCCCCTGCCATGGGCCAGCACAAGACCAGGTGCTCCAAGCCCCTTCAACCCGGCCTTGGCCACTTCCAGGGATGGGGTAGCCACAGCTTCTCTGAGCAACCTGTGCCAAGACCTCACCACTCTCACAGGGAGAAATTATTTCCTAATATCTAATCTAAACCTAACATTCTGTCAGTGTGAAGCCATTCCCCCTTGTAAAGTCTCTCCCCACCTATCTTGTCACCTCCCTCAGATACTAGAGGACAATTAGGTCACTCCAAAACCTCTCTTCTCCAGGCTGGATAATCCCATCTCTCCCAGCCTTTCCTCATAGCAGAGGTGCTCCATCCCTTTAATCATCCTGGTGCCTCCTCCAGACTCACTCCAACAGCTCCACGTCCTTCCTGTGCTGGCTCCCCACAAGCTGGAGGCAAGCTCTGTAGGCGGGGTCTCAGGGGAGGGGCAGAATCCCCCCCTCCCCTGCTGCCCATTCTGGGGGATCAGCCCAGGGTACAGGGGGCTTCAGGGCCAGGGTATGGCCAGCTGTCACACACCAGCACCCCCAAGTCCTTCTCAGCAGTTCTGTGGTGGGAGCAGCTGATGGAGGAGGACATCAGATGGAGATGTCTTTTTATTGGCAGCATTGTGTGTTTGGAAGAAGAGACAAGCAGAACCCCAAAATCCTTACTCAGAAAGGGGACTCTACCGAATCCCTTTGACCACAGGACTGCTGCCACACCAGACAAACCACACGCAATAAATGCTGTGATTAGGTTTATCTTCAACCCACCAGACACTGCTGGAGAAATCCAAGGCAGGAAGTGAGGTGTCACCTCAGCAGACCCTTCCCTGCTCAGCAATTCAGCTACAACCCTAGGAAGAGGGTGGGAAACGCTTGAGTAGGCGGGACGTGCACGGGACATGGGAAAAGAAAAATTTTACTCTGCCTAGGCAAGAAAATTTCCAGTGCCTCATGCTGCCTCTCACAAAAGCCACGAGCAAGATCACAGAGTAAAACCACACTTTAGGAAAAACGTTATGTATCAGCGTTTCTCCAGAGGAAGCCTCAGTCCCCAAGTACAAAGTCAATGTCTTAAACTTTCCGGAAGTCAGGAATCCTCTGCAATAGCTACTGTCTAATCTAGTGAATAAAAGAGCACACCTGAGCAGGTCTTCCAGGTGCAATAAGTAGCAATTTTCCCTGCAAAGCTTTGGCACAGAAGGGACTGAGGTGAGAACAGCCTGACCACACAGCATGGCTCCAGCAACCCCAGGCCACTCTAGACCACCTCGTGCACAACATGCAAAGTATTTACCCACTGCCAAGTTTTGGCAGCTGAAAGCAACCCAAACACAAGCTGTGCAGGCTCTGGGTGCTGTCTCAGGCTACTCATGGCTGCACACAGCTCCACACCGAAACAGGAAGAAGCAGCAGCACTTGGGCGTTTGGGAATGGAGAAACCAAGTAGGGAAAAAGAAGTGGGACAAAGATAATGCTGTTTCATTTATCACTCAGCAGCTGTGATTTCAATTTCCCTTGCTGATGGGGAAAAAACCCCAACCAACCAACCAACCAAAAACATAGCACCTCTTCCAGGTTTGAGGAATTGCAAGATTCATGCCACGCCAATGCGGGCCAGGGAGAGCTATATTCCAAGCAATCCTGAAGTTTGCTTCTGGCTAAAAAATAATAGCCAATAAGAAAACAGCGTCTCTAAAAAATAATAATCAATCAGAAGACGTGATTTCTCTTAGCCAGATCAGCATCTTCACCAAATTCCTGAGGAAAACGCTTCTGCCCCACCTGGTGAAATCAACAGGGACAGGCGAAAACACCGTTTCTAATCCTCTCTGCCCCGAAACGAGGTAATTGTGAGGAATAAGGAGAGCAGTGCATGAATAAGAGGGACACATTTAGGTTTAGAGGAAGGGTATGGGCCTCGGGTGGAGGCCGAAGAGAGGATCTAACCACACACCCTCGGTGTCCGCCGGCAGCCGAGCTCGGCCAGGCACCCCCTGAGGCCCGACCGGGACCCCCCAGCCCACACCCAGCCCCCGCCGGACAAGGCCCGGGCCCCGCTGCCTCACAGGCCGCGCCGGGACACCCCTCTCTCTCTCCCGCCACGCCAGCCTCGCACTCCCCGCTCACCATCGCTCCTGCCGCCGCCGGCTCTTCGCGTCCTTCCTCCCTTCTTTCTTTCCGCCCTCCTCCTCCTCCTCCTCCTCCTCCTCCTCGCGGCCCCGCTCCGCCCCGCGGTCGCCGCCCCCCGCTGGCCTCGCCCTCAGGGCGGGGCGGTGGCGGGGAAGCCGCGCCCCCTCAGGGCGGAGCGGCGGCGGGAAAGCGGCTCCCTCACCTGGAACGAGGCGGTAAAACTTTAAATACAGAGGTGATGGTTGTTAAAAAAGAAAAAAAAACAGAAAACCAACAGACAAACCCAACTAAACAAAACAAACCCAAAAACACACACACAACCCCCCCCCCCAAAAAAAAAACAACCAAACAAACAAAAACCACCCCAAGCCCAAAACAAACAAACAAAAAAAAACGCAAAAAAAAACCAGTTTGTGAGCCCACCCTGGTTTTTAATTATCTGGGTCTGGAGCCCCTCTGCCCTGGATCCAGGCTCTGAGCGCTCAGGGTGTTCACCTACAGAAGAGAAGGCTCCAGAGAGAACTTAGAGCCTCTGCCAGTGCTTCAAGGGGCTCCAAGAAAGGTGGAGAGAGACTGGGGACGAGGGGGAACGGCTTCACACTAACAGAGAACAGGCTTAGATTGGATATTAGGAAGAAATTCTTCTCTGCGAGAGTGGTGAGGCCCTGGCACAGGGTGCCCAGAGAAGCTGTGGCTGTCCCATCCCTGGGAGTGTCCAAGGCCAGGTTGGATGGGTCTAGAGGAAGGTGGGGTCGGGACAAGACAATCCTTAAAGCCCCTTCCAACACAAACCATTCTGTGATTTCTTTTGAGGAGAGTTTTCATTTTATGTAAAATAAAAGCTAGGAACTACTGATCATTATAGCATTATCCAGTCTGTTAGTTCTGTTAATACATGGATTAAAATCCACTCTATTCTGGGTGGATCAGGTGGGACGCTATGAAATAAAGGCTGAGTTTCAAATACAGCAAAACACTGTTTGAGACCAGCCTTAAATAAGCACATGCCCAATATGGAAAAGGTCCTTTCTCCATCCCCTGTAACAGGGGACCTTAGGCTGATTTGAGCAGCTTTTCTTGTCAGCCAGGTACACACATTGTGAATCGTCAAGGACAGGAACCCTTCGAGGAGGAGCAGAGACAGCGCTGGTACCGGGGAGAACACGTTGTGCCCTTGTCCCCCCCAGGTCCTGCCCCTGCCCCTGCCCCTTTGCACTGAGAGAGGAATAGAAGCTTGAGTTAAACCCCTGGATCTGAGCATCGAGGGCTTAAGAAGGGCCACCATTGCCAACTGCACACTGTTTTCCTAATTCTCTTTTCCTGGAACTTCTGGGTAACATAGCATTTCGTAAGTTTAAAGGTAAATAGTCCATTGTTTTTGAATGCTCCCTTCAGGTACTGTAAGGCTGCTGGAAGTCACCCTGAAGCCTTCTTTTCTCCAGGCTGAATAATCCAAATTTTCTCAGCCTTCCCACTCATCTGTATAGTTTGGCAAGAAAAGCAGGAAGAAGACATCTCTGCAGCGATTTTCCATTGGAGTTAGTGTCTGATGTCATTGGGACCACTGTTTTTTCCATTTCTGAAGCAACAGTAGGTTTTAAGAACCTACACGATTCCCCATTTGAAGTTCAAGGAAAGCTTCTGATTTCTGTGATCTCTATTCTGGAAGGACAGAGAAAGGGTAAGTTTAAGTAATAAAATGCATTGGTAAGGGAGCAAAGTGTTTGCATTATTTGCATTATAAATAGTGTTCTTGTTATTGCACTGCCCAAATAACATTTCTGTGTTACTGTGCATGAAGACATCGTGTGGGAAATGCAAAGTTTTGCTGGTCTACAGTTCATTAAAATGAAAAAAAACCAAACAAGAACTTGCCATTAGTTGGTTCATCTGCTGCTCTCACTGTGTGCTGGTGCCCAGTTTTTACAATAAAGCGTGGTTGTTTCTGGGGGTTTTCTGTTTGATTTTTTAAAATAATTATTGATCTATACTCTTTCTCAACGTGCAGTGTCCACACCTGCTATTCAGGTCTTCTGTACTGCCAGCAGGCTTTCTCAGTTATCCTTTTGCTGGAGTGTTTCACTACAGATATGTTTTGGCATGGAAAGCCTGATGCTCCACACCTTTTCTTTGCAGTCTGGCAGAACTTTGAGTGGCAGCCATGACCTCACTGATGTCATCATCACTGTACAGAATACAGAATTATGGTGTAGTTTTCTGGAGTTCTCTGTGGTATTTTGGGTTGTGGTACCTTCATGCAGACAGCAGGGATTGCAGGGAGGAAGAGATGCATAGTTTTTACTCTCTGTCCTTTATTCCCCACTTGGCTGGTTACCTGTTACCAGAGCTGCCTGCCAGGTGCCTCTGCTGAGAGGAAAGGCAAAATGCTCCCTGTGCCTGGCCAGTGCTGAGGGAACAGCGTGCAGAGGGCATTTTTAAGCTGCTTGTTTATCAGAGGCTTGGAATTCAGGTAGAAATCAGAGTAAGTCTGATTTGTCTGTTCAGCATCCATCTCTGTTTAATATCAAAGACAGCTGTAATCCTTGCACAAGGCAGAGCCTTAGCTGATCAGCTATTTCAGTTTACCATGCACGAAAAGGCCAGAAAGAGATTTCATTTTAATGGAAATGTGGTTCTGCAATACATAAAGTTTACTCAGGAATCTTGAACAACAGTCTTGCTGTAAGTTGTCTTGTTTTCTTTGCGTTTCAGGGTTTCTGGTGTCCTTTTCAGTGGAGGGGTTGTTAAATGGTCCTTCAGGCCAAGAAAAAAAGAAACAAGCCTGAAAAAACCCATATCCTCTTGAAGGACCAGATTCTTCCTTTGGATGTGCCTCCTTTGGACTGCACCAGATATTGCCCGACTGGAGCTAAGCACAGAGCTTGACCTGGTGATTTTGCAAACCTCAGTTTAAGTTTCATGTGTGCTTTTATCCAGTTAAGCAAACGGCTGTTTCTGCTGTGAGATAAATGCCCTCTTCTGAAATGTCTTCAGGCATTAATTGGCTGCTGCAGCTTTTCTTCTGCTTCCCACCAATGCCTCTCTATCTGACCACTGGGTGTCAGTGAAAGACTGCGATGTGATTTTCTGTGGTTAAATAAACACGAGTTCCTCTCGGGCTCTGTGGGTGTTCCTTAGTTAAGGTGGCTAAAGCAAATTTGAGAAAACAACTGACACACACACAGTAGGAGTGCAGAATAATTAACAAAACCAGCTCAGATCAGAAAGTTTTTTTGTGAATATCTTCATTATTCTATTTGAATTAATTCATCCCATCAGGACAGTTAATAAATTAAAGAAAAATAGTTTTATCTTTTTTCCTTTTTCTGGTAAAACTGCTATTCCCAATATAATGGCAAGGTACAAAGCCATAATATTCTACTGTATTCATACTTCCTGTGCATTAATCAGTGTGTAACTGGAGGTCCCAGTCCTGAAAGGTGCTGCCCTCATTCAAGATGATCTGGATGAAAATACCCTTACAAATATATGAGAATTCAGGACATTCCATATCATAAAAAAAAAACCCAACTACTTTCAAGGCTGTTCCTGCTTCCACTAAGGAGACAAAATTCTGCTTTGG
>VZTX01015527.1:318-13757 GCA_013400915.1 Pardalotus punctatus
AGGGGAAAAGGGGGTTTGGTGCCCCTTTCCCAAGGGGCACCCTCTGCAGTGCAGAGCCGAGCCTTCCTGCAGTCACATAGAAAGGGAGGCAGGAGTTCCCCACTGTTGCCTCTCCAAAGTACAGAGAGCAAGTGCTGTTATGGATGGCCAGATCTCTCCTCCCCTCCCCACACCTGGCCACCTCTTTGGTCTCTTACAAAAGAGTAAATAGTCCTTAACTACCTGCTCGTTGGTCACCTAGCAACAAAATGGGGGAAAAAATTCCTCCCCCACAACCTTCAACAGGTAGGGAGGAACAGATCTGCTCAAATCAAACTGTAGGAAGCTTCTTGGGAAGTTACATACTCATTTAAAGAATACTTGCAGAATATTTTGTTAAACACAGATCTGGTTTTCAGGGTTGGTTTTTTTTTGGGGGGGGGGCTGACATTTTTAAGCCTTTTATTGAAATTAAGATAATAAATACAAGTCTAAACAAAAATATTTAAAGTTGTCTTTCATTTGGAAAACATCCAACCAAACACACTGTCCTATTTCAAAATTCCTTCTTTTACAGGAAAAATAATAAATTAGACTTAATTTCCTCATTCAATGAAGGGCTAAAAACATGAATATGAAACAAAGTCAATTTTGATGAACAGCTCTCTAAAATAAATCCATCAAAGCTAACCCAAACTCAGTACTGTCAGCCTCCCAAAATTCAGTTTCTGGTTAATTCACCGTTTTTCCTCTCTCTTTTTACCTCTAATACTGCTCAAATCAGGAATCTCAAAATTCACCTTGGATATATGAGAAGGCAAGTACATTTCATCCTTTCTTAAAGAAAGGCAGTAACATTTAGAACTATAATGCAAACCTTCCCAGAGGTGAAGGCAGACTTTCACAAACTACTATCTCCATAAAGTGATTCCAGGCCAAGTCAGATGACCAGCATCAGGTCTGTGGGTAATCTGACTCAGGAGTCTGCTAAACCAGGGGATCACCCCAGTCTCAATCCAACACTTCCATGTTTAGACACTGTGCTGCAAAGAAAAAGCTGTCTAGTTCAAGGCATTTTCGATCAGAAGCAAGACAATAGTTAAGACCAGAAGACAGAGAACATTAAAAGGAAGACGATTGTTTGCAACGGAGAGGCCTTCTCGGACCTACCCCAAAAAACACTTACTTGGTAAGCTCTTATCAATGACTGCACAGCAAGGTGGTCTTCAACAACCTTTTCAGCTTTCCCCGGTCTTGGTGCCAGGCCGTGGCTCTGAAGATATGATGCCTTTCCTTCCAGCTGAGCTGGTAGATGGGGATCGTGTGCTTGGCCAACATTAGCACTTCGGAAAAATGCATCCCAGGACTGGACATGAGTACACAGAAGAAACAGAAATATTTATTACCTCAAACAAAAGTCTAAACCAAAGCAGCTCTTTCAAAGTGCAAATGGAACCTGACTGCATTACAATGTTAAACACCACTAAGAGGTTGCAAAAAAAAAAATTTAAAAAGAAAAAAAAAAAAGCACTGATACGTCCCAATCTCAGTAGCAACTGTGTGTTTCATTTACACAGAACCCTTTTCCCCTCATTTCTTACACTGAGCTTGCTCAGCAGAAAACTCTCCAGCACACAGGACTGTAAAGCATCTTCATACATTATCCATTCACACAGCTCTTTTTAATTGTGCTGTTTATTCAGGCAGCCAAGAACGGGTATGATATTATGCTGCTCATAAAGAGCTATCAAGCCTATAAACAAAGAGCCTTCATAAACTAAATTAATCCATTCCTTTAATGATACTTATAGAATTTATGGCACTTCAGGACACTCACTGATTATGCTAAATCACAATCAGTCCTTAAGAGCTTTTTTTGAAGAAACTTTAAAAGCAATTGAAGTTTTTTTTTCAGTGAGACTTTTGTTCTAAGATCCTTTCCTCACCAGCTTAGGTTACCTTATTATGAAAGAAATTATGTGCCTGGTTTCAGATGCAAGTCGTAACTTCAGAAAAGTACTTATCTCAGAAACTGAATCACAACCAACAAAAGATCCTTTTATTTCCTTCTGCACTTTTACACAAGCTACTTTGCTCACATATGCCCGAATCTTGTTTTCCTGAACTGTTTCCATTCTAAGGCTGCCACTGTGTCAGGTTAGAATGTTATCAGATATATGAATGCTAACAGAGAGCAGTAGAATGGGATAAAACATCTGAGATATTTAGACACAAAGAAGGAAGTCAGTAAAACACTTCCCTCGGTTGGCTAACTTCAGGAAACAAAAAGGAAGCCATTAAAAAACTCAAAGATCTTTATGACTGGAACAGAAGAACTGCAAGAGAGAAATTTCTAAAGGCTGAGAGCTTTGAATTAATACACTTCAAAGAACCAAGTGCCAGAAAGGACAAAAACTAGGCCAAACTTTTACTTTAAAAAGATTATTTAATATGCATTACAAAACACACAAAAGAATCTAAACAATGTAATACAAACATGGCATGGCAGAAAAATATTTTAAAAATTCTGTTTTCATTAACAAAAATCTTCATACTGAAATTTCTAAAAGCTTTAAGGTGTTCAGAAACACCATGAGAGGGGCAGCATAAAGGAGCTAAACATCACCCAACCTTACAAGTTCAAGTTGTAGAAATGGGGGGGTTCACTGAACCTGTGGGTGGGAACCTCATCATTAGCATGAGATCACTGCCCAAGAAACATTGTTTTAATGCACCCCTCTTACTTCTTTATTCATATAAAGCTCCATCAATACAAATACAGTAAACTTAATTTATCACCCTGCTTTTACGTGGCTTATCTAAATATAGCCCGACTTTTATATGCCCTGACAAATTAAGGCAGGCAGATCTTGAGTGGTGGCCAGTTTCAGACACCTTGATGAAGAATTCATTCCTCCTCCCTTCTCTTATTTATGCCCATTTCCTATATTCTTCTTACCTTGACACCTTGCTAGTCACACTGAGATTAGAAATCTGAATTTACATCCTGTACGTGGTCTACAAGAGCCTATTAGTGTGACTCTATTTCAGCTGGGATTCTCTCGATACATCTTCTTACTCTGTACTAAGAACAGAATTATTATTATAATACTGATTCCATACCCGTACAGCACCCAGTCTGCGTGTCTGCAGACCCCAGACAATGAAAAACAATCATAGTCCCTTTCTTAACTACTAAAGCAATTTAGACTGGAGAAATTATTTGGGCAATACACAGTTACTAATTTTCATTAAACATAAAATTAGGAAATTCCAAACACGCATTTGGATCCATGACACATGCCATATTTGGTATTGATTCAAAGTTTTAATAAAGAATTTGCTTTGTTTATGTTTAGGTTTCTTCCTTACTTTTTCCAACACCATGACACAGATACAATGATGCTAATGTAACTATTCCTTTGTTGAGTAAAACCTTGTCATTTAAATGTAAAAGTTACAACAGCACAGTCCCACAAACAACTGAATTTGTTTTTAAACAAGTGCTCTGTTGAGAGAGTTGTTAACAGAATCCAGATACACTTGCCTAACAAGTGACCTATTTAAGAAGAATCAGCATAGGACTGTTTCTTCATGCAAGCTCACAAATATAAAGAAAATGTTTACATCTGAAGATGCAGCCAGCTGAGACAGAATGGACCCACACTATTCTTTCCTATCACATTTTTGAACTTATTGATTTGTTGGACAGGCTTGACATTTAATCAGAGGAGAGGAAAAATACATCATTTGGCTACAGAAAATTAGTTTTTACTAGATACACATCCATCAAAACCTTTACAAATTTCTATAGTGTCTTTCAAGATTGATACCAGATTATAGTCTTCAAGTTCTGTGTATCAATGTCAGTCTTTGGTAACAGCATTTGCCATGTGACTGAACAGATAGAAGACCAGCTTGGTCTCACAGAAAACCTGCAGCTTCTCAACTAAATTAGTAAAGTTCTTCAAGAAAATGGTAGAGGAGGTTTATAATAGAAAAATACATCCACCAAAAAAAATTACTATAGTGATAGATGATACCCATTTTTTTCCTTCTGCCAGCAAATCTATATTGTAGTTAACCATTATTTTCTCAAGTAATATAACACAATCCAAGTGATTCAGTAGCAACATTTTACTCTCCTATAATAAACAGTGTTGCAATTAGAATAACAAGTAACATATTCTTTATCTTGATGGTTTGGGTTTTTTCCTATTGCCATCACAATAGTCATCAACGGCAGTGAGGACAGTAAAGCCTTAGAAGACACACACTGAGCATGACTACATCGTTTAAAAAAGAAAATTAATAAAATGAGGTCAAAGCAAAACAAACACCCCACATTTTTTGTAGTCCATAAACCAAGGAGGCGATTACACACTCACAGCAGAGTGACTGCCTACAGGATAACATGGCAGGCATTATGTACTCCATAGCCAACCATGCAGTTTTGTAATTAATCTTGTGATAGTAATAACTGAGCCTTGTCAAGCTTCCCTCTGATGATCTATGGCCCTGACACCAAGCTTCAAGGAGAAATAATGATGCCTTTTTCAGAGACCACGTCATTTTATTCTGATTGTTGTTTTGGCCACTCTGATGATAGGAAATTCAAAAGACAAGGAAAAGCAAGAAATCATCAGAAACAGATTTGTATAAAGAATAAAAGCTCTTATATAAATGCATGCACATTCTTTGATACACAACCATAACATACATAGAAAGGAGAAATTCTTAGAAACACTGAATATACTCATTGGAATGTGACCGCACAGTTTTAAATAAGCATATGCAGGAAGACATGTCCAGTCAAATCTGAGAGTGAAATCAGTTTAAGAGCCCTGAATAATTGGACTAAGAACAAGCCAATAGAGTATGATTTTTAAAGCCCAGAAAAAATCAAGCTTTTCCATCTAATCAATGAGGAGGTACATCCCCTCTGAAAAGGGGCTACCTGAGAAGAAGACACATGAGGAGAAATAGGGTATAAAAAGGAAAATGAGAAAAGAGAATGCAGTATCTAAACGCACAAGCTGGTTCTCTAAACCATGCTGGACATACTGAACAAAACAATGAAATATGAGTGGCCAGCAGAGAGCCAACTTATTAACAATACCATAACCAACACCACATGGTCTCTTGACATTGTTTTCCAACACTACTACTCCTTTCCATAACAGAATGACAAATCTTCAAGACTGACTTGTCTACAGTCAAAATCACAGCATGTATTTTTCTGTGTTTTTAAGAAAACAGGGTGATTCCAACCCTTAGCATTTTTAACTTGCTTTATGAAAGCTCAAATTGAAAAATTTCTGTCAAGAAAAATTCTGGGAAGGTATTTGCAGCTTTCAGCCAATGTGATCAGATGGTTTCCAAGAAACCAAAAACTGATTTTGTTGATGAAACAAAGTAAAATTAATTGGCATTCTTCTTCCCCCCCACCTTTTTTTCCCACAGACTGTGAAGAAATTAATAATTTAGGCAAGAATATCTGTAATCCCTTATTTCAATCCATCATATTCTTTTAAGCCTGATAAATTAGTGTATTTACTTCAGTTCATTACTGTTGCAAGTATATTAAACAGAGTTAACCTAAAAAAGAATTCACACATTTTTATAATCGTGCTGATTTTGGCCAAGATAGTTAATTTACTGCACAGTAGCCAGTTTGCATCTGAAAATGGGGTTGGCAATCTAGAGATGTTTTTCTGCTCCTCACCCCACCAGTGAGGAGGCTGGGGGTGCACAGGGAGTTGGGAGGGGACACAGCCAGGACAGCTGACCACAACTGACCAAAGGGATATTCCAGACCACATCATGCTCAGCATGGGGAAAGAAGAAGAAAAGGAGGACATTTGGAGTGATGGAGTTTGTCTTCCCAAGTCCCCATTACCTGTGATGGAGCCCTGCTTTCCAGGGGATGGCTGAACACCTACCTGCCTGCCCATGGGAACTGGTGAATGAATTCCTTGCTTTGTTTTGCTTTGCTTGCACATGCAGCTTTTACTTTCCCTATTAAACTATCTTTATCTCCATGCACAAGTTTTCTCACTTATACCCTTTTGATTCTTTTCCCCATTCACGTGTGTGTGTGTGAGAGAGAGCACAAGTGGCTGTGCAGTTGCCAGCTGGGGTTAAACCACAACAAAAATGCATCTGGAATCATCTGGGATCCCCTTCCCTATGTCACACCCTACATTCCTCTGTCAACTCACTTACTGGTTGCTGCTCAACACACAACCTTCACCTCCTCAACAGGATCCATGATCAGACTGCGCCTGAGCTACCAGATGAATTGGATAGCCTTTCGGCAGGATTTTTAGCATTTCCGCCTACCCCGAGCTCCACTCCATAAGGCGCAGGTGCGCATTTCCCAGCCGCCTTGGTTCAGCACCCTGGCCAGCTCCAGGCGGCGGCGGGGCCCCGCTCCGGAGCCGCCGCGGGCTCTGCACTCCCCTGCCCGCGCCGGGCCGAACTTCCCAGCCCCAGAGATGCTTGCAGGGCTTCAGAGCTGCAAAAGGCACTCCACTGCAAAGGGACTGAACAAGGAACTTTATTCATCTAACAGGAAAGAAGTTCGCCAGTAGCCAGTGTAATTTAAAAAAAAGAGAAGATGTCACCTTGATGTCACCACACACACTCCTTATGCATGAGTTCACCCCTTCAGTGTCCCCACTGTAAAAGGGTTGATATCGATCTACAGCCTTGACACATCCTGAGGGCTTCGCAGAACTTAATTCAGTGCACCCACACAATGTGCTACCCCACCCCACACTGGCGGAGCTCAGCCGGCAGCTACAGGACAAGGGCTCAAAGTCAGATGAGAGAGAGCCACTCCTAGAGAAGGTGTCTCCATTCCAAGTTAAGGCATAACATAAAAGACCTAGGATCTATCTACTACATGAATAACAGTTTTCAGAGTTGGCACTGCATATGCCAACTTTCAATAAGACTAAGTTCATACACAAAAATAAAAAAAAAAAAGACAGCTACAAAACCACCCTTTTTGGTTTCCTTCTTTGTTTCTGCCCTCAGCATGCGTCACTTCCTCATGCTCTAGACAAGTTGTTGTTCGAAGTCTGATAATCTAAGTGACATTTTGATATATGTGCCTCAAGAATAAGGGAGCAGACAACCAATCTGGTAAACATTTTGGGCACAATTCACATTACTTCCTAGAAAATGACTTGCCTTAGAATTGATCAGACTTCTCATCAAGTTCTTAAGTTACTATACATGTATCACCGTAATAGAGCCCTCCTTGTCAGCAGAAAGCTTGTTAAAAAATAAGTCTACATATTTTGTCCATCAGAAAGGATTTGGATAATAGATTTTTAAAAAAGCAAACAAATGTATATTGCCTGGAGAGAGAAGGAGAGACATAAACCAAAATACTTTTCAAGATATTTAAGAAGAATTTTCTGACAATTTCAGATTCAGTTTTAAGGTTACAGCTTCCTCAGCTTAATTTAAAGGAACTAAACTAATCTTCTTCAGACAGTTTAGAAGTACCAACATCAATACATATTATTTAAAGATAACATATTCTCCAATATAGCCTTATTATAAACCAAAAATTAAATGTATTTTATTCTCAGGTCTACTTCTAGATGTAACTAATTACTTAACTAACTGCTAGACCAGCATTTCCATGCAGGAATAAAGTTTCAGAGCAGCTTTCTATTTTTGGTCTGGATTTATTCTTTCCACTCGGCTCACCATGCCTGTGGCTTCTCTGTATTTCATAGCTGCAATATCACATCTTACAGCAATCAATATGTGGGAAATTAATTTCATGTTTTTCATTTCACACAAGACCTTTTCCTGAACTTTTTGTAAAAAAAAAACAAATTAAAAAGTAAAAAGAACCTATTCCACTCCTAACCCAGTATTATAATTTACAGTCAAGTTTTAGACTTACCTTATGTACGCTTTTAGGGTTTTCAAGCCATGCATAGTACATTTCCTCCACATAACTGGAATTACTCCCACTCAGGAATGGCTCTGAGGTTCCTGATGAAACATACCGTCGGCCATGTAAAAATGCCCTTCTGGCTATATCCTGCTTTTCCAGAAGTTTAAAGCCATGTCCCTTCAGTGTAGTCGCTAACAACTTCAGATGACTCATGTCTGTTTATTAGGCAGACAATCCAAGTCTATTAATAAAATAGAAGCAAACTTAATCAGAAAAAGAGCCAATGAATTGCAGACACATTTCAGCCTCACAGCAAAAACTAAGGTTTCTGGCTTCAGTGCTCTGGTACAAAGCTCAGGCCTAGGCACGAAGCTCCCTTCAGAGTTACAGTCCCAGTAGTGGAATTGCTGCTGATGGCCATCCCCACATCAGCCAGCTCCTCTCACAGCTTCTGTAACTGATAACACCACCTGAAGCAACCACCAGTTGCACTGCCTGCCCCCAAAGCCCAGTTCTCTGGAACAAACGGGTCTGCTAACCACTGACTTCTCTAGAGCTCTTGGCAACCACAACTGCAGTCTCTGTTTAAAAAGCTGCAGCCTTTTACCAAGTCAGGCTGGGGTGGGGTCAGCAAACAGTGTCAGCCACAGGTGCTGTGGATAACAAAAAGCCGCTACCTCAAATTTCTGCCACGAGTAATGGAGCTGACTAAATAATTAGAAGCATTAGTTGAGTGCTCATATTGACATTAGCATTCAACCAAACAGTGAAACACTGAGAAAAGGCTCACTTTAATTTGTTTTCCTAACTAGCAACATTTATCTTGTGCTTCCAATGATGTCTTCTGAGCTTTGTAACATGAAGAGCAGACTTCCTGCAATTTTGAATTGAGAAATTCAATTTTTCAATTCAATTTCCCACAATGGGAAGAACAGTAAGGGTTGAATCTTCTCAATGCTGAACACCATCAACTCCAGTGCTAGCAAAGGGAATCAGAGCTCACCTTCAAAATAAAATAGAACAAATTCATCTTACAATTAGTCCCAAAATAATGTAATCTTAATGCTGAAGTTGCTAAAACTGCAAAGAAAGAGCAATAATGTGAAAAGAAATCATTAGTTTCATTTTCATTTTAAAAGTATTTAGAATGCTACAATAACATGAAGGATAATGTATTAATTTAGAAGAAGTAAAATTCAAATTTAATTCCAAGGTGACTCTCATTGGTTTAGCTGTCCATCTAGAGAAATAATTTATATGGTCCAAGGTAAAAGCCAAGGATTTTTGTTGCTTGGTGTGACAGAACAATGGCTAAAAACAGAAGTACTGAGCTGCCAAATGAACTTCGAAGTTTTAAAAAACAACACTGTCATTTTGAGCCATAGAGCAAATTTTAATGTTACCTATTACATGTTAAGAATTTCTTTAATTCAAAAAGTAATAGATAACATTAAAAATTACATAAATATTTTCTGTATATAAATCCCATTAAATTATTTTTTCACTGTTTTTCCTTATACAGTCTCCCTTCAAAAAACAAAATACAGGGTTATAAAATGCCTAATTTTCTAAGGGATAGGAATAGCTATATTTTTCATCATCCAATTTAAAAGTTAATATTGATTTAAAAGAAAAGAAAGAAAGAAAAAGGGCTCCTACTAAATAAAACAGTATTGCTGCTTATTCTTCCCTGGCATCACATTTTTAGCACAACATCTATTTTAAAAGCTGATGACTAGATGCTTTTCTTAGTCACTACCTTTAACTGTATCATCCCAGCAGTGAACTCTCCTTGATCACACCAAATTCCCTTGGCTCCTCTTTGAAGCCTTCTGCAGCCTCTTCACTCTCACCCACCCGCACACCTGACCCGTAGCTCCTNTGTAACATGAAGAGCAGACTTCCTGCAATTTTGAATTGAGAAATTCAATTTTTCAATTCAATTTCCCACAATGGGAAGAACAGTAAGGGTTGAATCTTCTCAATGCTGAACACCATCAACTCCAGTGCTAGCAAAGGGAAATCAGAGCTCACCTTCAAAATAAAATAGAACAAATTCATCTTACAATTAGTCCCAAAATAATGTAATCTTAATGCTGAAGTTGCTAAAACTGCAAAGAAAGAGCAATAATGTGAAAAGAAATCATTAGTTTCATTTTCATTTTAAAAGTATTTAGAATGCTACAATAACATGAAGGATAATGTATTAATTTAGAAGAAGTAAAATTCAAATTTAACTCCAAGGTGACTCTCATTGGTTTAGCTGTCCATCTAGAGAAATAATTTATATGGTCCAAGGTAAAAGCCAAGGATTTTTGTTGCTTGGTGTGACAGAACAATGGCTAAAAACAGAAGTACTGAGCTGCCAAATGAACTTCGAAGTTTTAAAAAACAACACTGTCATTTTGAGCCATAGAGCAAATTTTAATGTTACCTATTACATGTTAAGAATTTCTTTAATTCAAAAAGTAATAGATAACATTAAAAATTACATAAATATTTTCTGTATATAAATCCCATTAAATTATTTTTTCACTGTTTTTCCTTATACAGTCTCCCTTCAAAAAACAAAATACATGGTTATAAAATGCCTAATTTTCTAAGGGATAGGAATAGCTATATTTTTCATCATCCAATTTAAAAGTTAATATTGATTTAAAAGAAAAGAAAGAAAGAAAAAGGGCTCCTACTAAATAAAACAGTATTGCTGCTTATTCTTCCCTGGCATCACATTTTTAGCACAACATCTATTTTAAAAGCTGATGACTAGATGCTTTTCTTAGTCACTACCTTTAACTGTATCATCCCAGCAGTGAACTCTCCTTGATCACACCAAATTCCCTTGGCTCCTCTTTGAAGCCTTCTGCAGCCTCTTCACTCTCACCCACCCGCACACCTGACCCGTAGCTCCTAAGAGCAGCTGCCATTATCCACTTCCTGGATGCCCTAACCACGCACTTGTCCACGTTCTCCATGCGCCCAGACTCATGGGAAGTATTCTTCCAAGGAAGCATCATTGAAACTAGCACACAGTCCTCATTTAAACCTATAAACTGCTCAAAACCACACACTCTTCTCTCTCCACCTGGCATTTGAAGCAAATTAGCAACATTTTGGTTACTGGTATGCTGAATCCCTACTCATCAGTGTTATTTCCTACCTACTTCAATCCCTTGTCCTTTCCCACTTCACACTTTTTAAGTATATTACAACACCTGTGTCAACACCCGTCTCTGACCAGGGCTCCCAGGCAACTGGAGGAACACAAACACCAGCAGCACCACTTTGGAAGCAGATTAAATCTTGCAAAAGCTCACTGACAGAGCTCATATACTGCCTTCATATACAATTCTCTTTAAGACTCAACACCAAGTATGCACCATGTCATTCTGCAAAACTTGGTGAGATTTCAACATGTTGTAACAGTAAGAACAGAGAGGTTACCATGGCACTTACAATTTCATGTCTGTGCCCATTCTGATAGACATTATTATTCCACCTACCTTACCGCATGTAAATCTCACCCTCTACCACGAAACCTTTGCACACATACCTCAGGGGTGGACGCTCATTCCTAAGACATTACCTACTGTCATTTAGAGTACTTTATAAAGACTTGGGAGAGAAGGGAATGAGAGGAACATTTTTCTTAGTTTATCATACTGCAGTGGCAAGCTTTTTAAGTACAGGTAATTTTACGCGATTTCTTCATAATAATGTCTGCCTGAAGAATGTGCAGCTCCTTCTTCTAGAAGTTAGAAAAGAACACACAGCAGAATAACAAAAATTTGTCATGGAGATTGGAAAATGGATGCAAATTACATAATATATAACAGAAACAAAGAGCTTCTAAGTGGTACCAGTCACATCCATCCAGTTCCATTTAAATTTCAAAATGGGGTCAGAGCCATACTTCCAGCAGTAACTACTGAATATGCAATCTATAAAAGCATATAGGAGCTATGTCACTCCAGTCAGATTCCAGTTACAGATTAATATGACTCAAAAAACCTGACTTCTTCTAGTTCTTCCTTCTGCACACATCGCTCTTCAGCACTGATGTCAGCTGTCAGCAGCTAAACAAACCAGAGACCACCAGTGTGATCACAGACCATCCCAGCCCACTCAGCCTTGAGACTGTCAGTCAGAAATCGGCACCCAGGACAGCAGGCAGGAGACAGAAAGAGTTAGACCTGTTCCACTTCACTATGTTTCCTAAACCAACCCTGAAATGAAAACAGTGATTGGAAAGGGATCAAGCTGAGCTAAGAGCAACCTAAAGGATGGTATTAATTAATTCTCTCAGGAGGTCAAAAATAAGAAAGAAGCAGTGAACCAAAAGAACAACCTGATATTTAATGCACCAAAGCACCCTCAAAATGGTGGAAGTAAATGAAAGCCCTAAGCAGCTGAAAATTTCTGCAGCTGTTCTGTCTCAGGCAACAGCCTATCTTTTGCCTTGGCACTGCCACCTCTAGAAGTGACCTAATGGCATGGACAGTCTTGTGAATTATTCTACCCAGGTTTCTAGAGGGTCATAGAAGCATGTGGAAAACAGACAGCAAGGCACTTCTGATAAAGAAGTTTTTATCCAGCTTTTTTCCAAATCACTTTCAGTATAAATATGCTGCACATGTGAATCAATACCCTCTTGGTATTGCCTGTGCCCTTATTGAGTTTCTTAACACGCTTGAAGCCCCGCTGCCAATGTTAACAAATGTTCTTTATGCTCTGCAAAAGTGGTTGTTAAAAAGCCTGGTGCATATTTCACAAAAACAGTCCTTCATCCACTATCATGGCCATTTTCTCCTATATTCCACATACAGCTTAATCTTAAAGTTCCTTTTAAGACTGAATAATTCTAATAAAAACAAGGCGGACAGTGAAAAAACTGGATGAAGATGATAAAGTTTCTCCAAAAGATTCTCCTGTATCATTTAAATTAGACATACATGGGCTATCCTTATTAAGTAAGGCTATTTCAGGAAGATATACTCCACATGCGAAATGTTTCTTTTCCCCCAGCACAGATGTGCCACGCTGTATAGGGAGTCCCAGTCCTCCACCCAGAAAGTTGACCTGCAGGACGTTTCCAAGCGGAGCATTGGCGACAAGGCGCACACCGCGAGTCTTGGGCAATGGAGGCACCTCGGTGCAACCAAACTTAACGGATTTATTACCCTACCCTCAAGAAAACGCCTTCAGCGGGTACCAGAAGGGTAACACCACCACAGACTCCAAGCGTTGTAGAAGAGCAAAGGGTAATTATCTGGGAAGGTCGGGTCTGTCCTGCGGCCCCTCCCCGCAACGCCAGGACGCGGTGTCCCGGTCACCCTGGCCACCGGAGGCCGGAGCCCGCCAGGCGCCTGTCAAGGCGCTCCCGGCTGCGATGGGGCTGAGGCATCACCGGAGCCCAGGCCAGGACGGGCCGTCCCCGCCCACGCCACACTCTGGGGCCCGGCTCGGCCTGAGGAGCGACCCCCCCTCAGCCGCACGGCGAGAGGCCCCGCCGTGCCAGGGGCCTGCGCGGAGGACGGGC
>VZTX01015527.1:13792-88392 GCA_013400915.1 Pardalotus punctatus
CGGGACACGCCCACGCCCCTTGGAACTGGCCCACGCCCCTTGGAACTGGCCCACGCCCATTGGGACCCGCCCCCGCCCATTGGGACACGCCCCCGCCCCTTGGGACACGCCCATCCCCGGACACGCCCTCCGGCGCCCCAGAGCCCCCCGGTCCCGGCGCCAGGGCGAGATCCATGGGCACAGAAAGCGCTTCGGTGCTCCCGGCACCCTGCTCTCATCAAACGTGTAAATCCAGGCGAGAGCACGGCTCCGCTGAACACCTGTGACAGGGAACGCCTAAGGAAACCCATCCGCTGGACAAGCTGCTCGCACCGCTCCTGTGCAGGAGGGACGGGAAGTTTCACAAGGAACATACAAAATGTCTCAAGGACACACGCGTTTGCTGTCCAAAATTTGTACATAAAGCAGACTGAACGTAATGGACCTTGAGAAAATTATAGTGTCTGTGTGTGAGGGGGTTTTCAGAGTGAGTTATTGTCCCAGGTTATATGGCCAAATATGAAATGCAAGACAATACAATTTAAAGTGTTCCTTTGCTGGTAGAATTCCTATTCACATCTTTCGAGTTTTCTCCTGGATGCCTTCAAACTACATGTCTGTCCATTTTCTGTCATAAATCGGAAATTACGTATTTTTTATTTACCTGCTCCTAATCAAGTTACAACCAAAATCAATTGCTTATACATATGGTAAAATTGGTATTTCAATGAATATTGACACCATCACATGCATTCCAATGTTTGGTAACTTTCAGGGTAAACAATAAGATTGATGAGAAAACTGGGCACACCATAAAAGGAAGAGAGAGCTATAATTTGTTTTGTGCTAAGGAGATAGTGCAAAAATGAGTTCATCAGGATCAGGTGGGCAGAAATGGAAAGTAAAATCCTTAGGAAGAAACACAACAGGCTTCATCTGGGGTTTTGTCACTCACGGTCACTCAGATTTTTATGAGGCTTACTGGTTGTTACAATTGTTGTTTAGAGTAAAATTAATTTCTTCAAGATGAAAAAACCCTTAATCCTCATATAAATACATCAAAAACCTTATTATCATCTCAGCAGTTTTCCTAGCAGCTGTGCACCTTCAGGGGACTGATAAATACTGCAGAGTGAGGGTGTGAATGATGTGTTCATGTTTTTGTGATACAGTCTTCAGTGCAGCAACAAACAGATGGAGCAGGGATGGGGCACAGGGAGCCCCCAGGATGGCCCATCCCTCACTCAGTGCTCCCAGGGAGGACAGCCCAGCACCCCTGAAAAGGGAAATGGGTGCTGAGCTGGTACTTGCAGCTGGCCAGATGCTGCTTGAGCCTTCTGGCAAGTGGTGAAATATTGTTAGATGCTGCAGCTACTAATTGAGTCTTAACCTTATTATGAGCAGACAGAAGCCATCTTTACAGCAACCATGTTATGCTGACTGAACATAAATTTAATTTAAAATGATAGTGAGGACATGCAGACCTCCCCTCCACTTTAGAGGGAAATCCACAAGTCAAATCTGACTGTGAATACCATTGCAGTGAACAGGGTAAATATGCTTGGATGGACACTAAGATATTACAGTATGTTTCAAGTATGTTGTTCCCAGAAGCCTTTGCCCAGTTTCACATTTATGTATTTTTTTTCTTTTTTCATTTTCTTTTTCGTTTTTTTTTTTTGTTGTTGATGTTTTGGTTTTTTGGGTTTTTTTAATTCTTCACACAATGGGAATTTGTGTCCTTGAAACAGCAAGATTCTGGCTTATTGTGATTTGGAGCAGCTCCCAGATTCTCCAGTATTTATTGTGAGTGGGTTGTCCCACCAGCCTGCCCCAGCCGCTTTTGGTGTAGTGATATTGCCTTACTGCTGCTGGCTTCTGGTGTCACTTTGTCACCAGTCCACACCCCTGAGCAGCACCTTCTTGCCACTCATCCATTTGCTCTCCAGTGAGCCTGTGATGGACCATAAGCTATTTGCTCATGATTCCTATTTCAGTTCTTACAATTTCCATTTACTATTCGCATTTACCTGCCCATTTATGTGCCCACTTGTATACTTACCTCTCCCTCCTGCCAGGAAAAAGGAGATCCACACACTAGCTTTGCTTCCTGCTGAACCATCACACTTTGAAATTGGCTGGAATGGAAATCCATCAGCAGAATGAAAACTGTGAAAAAAATTGCAATTCCTAGCACACACAGAGTCAGGTGTGCCAGCTTGCTTTGCATGGTTCTTATGCCAGCTCCTCAGTGAGGAAGTGTTATGCGTTAGAAGAGTTTTGCACTGGATAAAATGTACAGCACAGGACAGACACAACAGCACCCCTGTGCTGTCAGATGTGAAATTGCCTGCTGTGCTGAAAGACACACTGCCTCATGGTGATTTATTTTTATATTTATCCTTATCTTCTGTAGCAGACCAGTGTGAATCTAGCAAGTTTGCTTACTTATTTCTGCCTCATTTCTGTCTTAACTCAGGCATGAGTTAACAAAACTAGATCCAACCTGTTTAAACAACCCAAAGCATGTTTTAACAAAACTAGAACCCAGCTGGTTTGGGAAACTCACTGTGCTGCCTGCTGAGGGCACAATGTGCTTGTTCCAGGGTATGGTGCTTCACACCCCTCTAATGCCTTGCTCCTGTCTTCACTTGGGTTTGGTAGGAGGGTTTTCCTTGGCGGATCAGCAGCCACTTGCAATCAGCAGAGAGCTCCTGTGGTTAATTGCTCCACACAACTCTCTCTCCAACACAGCATGACTTCTCAGTGGGCTTGTTTTTTCAAAGGGTAATCTCATAGGAGGTGGTCTGGGTACAGGATTACTCATAGAAGGACAATCTCATTAATAGCTTCCCCCCCTGAGATAGATACATTTATGTATTTTTGGCAACTCTTCATTGTTGTTGGTAACATAACTCCACTAGAGACAATGTTTACCAGAAGTTCTCTTTAAGCCAAGCCAGAAACTGCATTTGCCTTTATTTTCCAATGTGTTTATTACACACACAAACTACAAACTAACAGAGGTTCAAGTCTAAAGCATGGTCTCTTCTCAAAGCAAGGCAATTTGGAAACTGTAAAACCTGTTCTCACTCTGAGCCTAACAATAAACACCATGGATGTCACACAGGACTCTTGTCATTATGTTTGTCTAATATTTAAATCTGAAACCTAAAAACCTTAGAGCACCCCAGACCAAACTGCTGCAACAAATGATTCAGTCAGTTTTCAAAGGAGAGGCTTTGGGATGGGTTGCTGGTTTTCCTAGGTAGACATTTCAAATAAGTGCTAAAACCCTATTTTAATCCCTTTTTCTGTCAACAAAAAATTTATCAAGCTTTTCTCCCTCCCCAGACCTATATAAGAGAAGTATTTTAATTAAATTTGATATCTCCTGCAGAAAAGTTTACGTGGGAAAATTCATATGGGTTATTTCTGTTCCCTTTGCTTTCTGAAACTTTGGCTCTGTGTGCCATAAGCTTCAGTAATACTCCTGACTTCCCTGAATAAACTTCCCATGATAAAGGAGCCATGTGCTCTGGATGTCTGAGGGACAGAAAAGTCAGTCCCTGTTTCACACAGCTCCTTGCTTTGGGCAGGTGAAATGTGAGGCAGCAAGGAAAGCCAACAGCATGCTGCACTGTGCCAACTGAAGCCCAGCCAGGAGCTGGAGGGAAGCAATGACTGCCCTTTCCTCAGATGCAGGGAAAATCTGGCAGGGGGAGGGAGTTCAGCAGGGAGACAGAGCCAGCAAAGCCAGGCTCTTCACAGTGCTGCACGGCAGGAGGATGAGAGATGGTGAAATAGAAATGCTTTAATCTAGACACACGGAAAACATTTTTCACTCAGAGGATAAAAACATTGCAACAGGGACCCAGAAACATGGTTCCATCATCCTTGGAGGCATCTGGACCTGACTGAGCAAAGCCCCAGACAGCCTGGTCTGACTCCAGTGTTGATCCTGCTTTAAGCCCTGGATGACCTCCAAGCTTCCTTCAGCCCTGACTGAAGCACGCATGACTTCTACCAGTTTCACAACAGAAGTCATGTCAAACCTAAGGGTAAGCATGCCGTCACTATTTGGTAAAAAACTCACATTGATAGTTTTATATGGATAACAGCTATCTTGGTTTTAATTATTCTCTGTTCTAAAATTTCAGGCTGTGATGCTCTGGAGAAAACAGGTACAAATACAGAGTGTTTTATTGGAAGACCAACAACACCCAAGACTGCTCCTTGATTGATTCTGGCCAACATATTATTTTCAAGCGATTTTAGTATCCAAACATATTTCTGGATAGAGTCAAACTGCAGGAGCCCATTTGTCTGGCTGCAGATCTGTTCAAGAGAGACAAGCTAGACAATAGATCTGATTGAAAATCAGGAAAACATAACTTCTACTTGGTGGTTTCACAAGTCTATCCTAACAAACAAGCCCATTACATCTACAAGAACAAAAGCAACTGTTGCTGTAATTACTTCTTTGATACCTCACTGTATTTTCATTAAATTCTTAAACAATTAACTACAGTATATACAAAGCAGTGAGTCAGTAAGATACGTAGGTTAAGGAGGAACTCTGGCATACAACATTTATTATAGCTGCCAAATAATGAATTCATGTGGAAATTAGCAAGAGCACTAAACTTAATTTGTCCCGCTATTTTAATGGGAGGTTAGTACATTGGCAGGCAAAACAGCAAGAAGTCTTCCCACTAACTGTAGAAACACATCACCACTGGCACTGCGAAGAAGCCTGCCAGCATTTGGCATGAGGACAACGAACAAAACATTGCCAACTGCCCTTTCCTTAACCAAGAAAGAATTGAAAATATCATCTTCTTCTGTTTTACCAGTGATTTTGGAGAAAACGTCTATCAAATTGTTTTCAGTATTTGCAGGTGTTTCATTAGAGAATCCTAACAAAAATAGAAAAAGAAGAATTATTTTTGATAGCTATCTTTTGGCTACATCTGAAACACACTGTGTTTTGTTAGACTGTCCATTTAGGTGACAATAAAACATCAAGGTACCCTGACTTCATCATACTCAACTGCAAAATTATACTCCTCTCTTTAGAACTATACCACTGACTGTGTTTTCCTCAGGAGGATCTATTTTGATTTTTAATGCTACTTATCCAGATGAAGGAAATGTGTAATTATCTTTCCCCTTCTTTTGTTTGGAATAAGGCAAGACAGTCTTCCATTAGCTAAAACTTCTGGGGAATCTGAGATTTATAGCTCTCACTAGGAGCAGGGCTTGCTAATGAAGCTTTTGAAGCCACAGTGGCAGTGTCTGATTGTAATTGCTGAAAGGTGACTCTTGAAGAGCTTTATTTGCACTAATCAACACCACATTGTGCCTCAAAGCTAGAGTTCCCTTAGAAGAACTGTCCCCACTGAGTTATTCTGCAATAACTGAACAGGCTTTTCTGTTTACTTTTGTTTTTCAGAAGTAAAAACTTACCTGTTTTTCAATGGGGTCCTTTGGAGTTCCACTCCAAACCTGTTGCACAGTTAAAACCTCATCATTTCTTTGTAACACTTTCCTCTGGTATTCCCAACCCTTTCTCTTCTGGTGCCAGAGCCAAAGGGATCATCTGCAAAAGTATTATTATGAAATATCCAAGGGCTCAGGGGTGGGCTGGGAATATCAAACTTGGTAGATGTAGAGTCACAATAATTTCTTACTTTCCTGGTGGTGGCCATTTGGAAACATTACATTCACAGTGCTGAACTCAGCTGGACAGTATTAGAGAGTGATTCTGGTTCACAACTAAAGCAGCTCTGTGCTTCCTTTATGTTTAGTTGCCAGCAAACTGTGAATTGTTTTCCTGTAAAGAGGAAACACCTGAACTGAGTAGACACCTAAGCACTCAGTCAGCAAGGTGACCTTGCTGTTCATGCTTCACGGGGAGTGTTGATCCATTAGCAGCCACCATATCACCAAATATATTTTCAGAAAAATAATGTTGGTGCCATAGGGAAAATGCAACAATTCACCCCAAACTTGCCCCTAGTGTGTAGTTTTGTGCTTGCTTCATCAACTTGGAATTAACTGTTCTAACTTTGCTCTAAATTCCTTTCAGAATAGTTTGTGGTGCAGTCCATGCTGTCACATTACAGAGATCCCCCTATTTTACAAAGTCCCCTCACCCATCGATGCCAAGCTCACTGAATTGTTCTAATGCTTATTAACACATGGTAGCTGTGGAGCTCAGGACACAGCATCGTAACAGTGCCCAGCTCTCCAGTCTCAGCAGGCCAGTTACCAGTGGATGTCTGGAATTGTGTTTGTGTCACTTTATGTGAAAAGAGTATTTCTACAGCTCCATTTGAAGGCATTTTGAGCTGCATGAAATCCTAGTCTGGTGAATCATAATTATCACTTTCAAGGCACAGAACACTACATGAAGAACAACATCATTAAGTGAAAGGCAGGACCCAGAGTGAGATGAGTTTTGGCGGTAACGATGCTAGGTTTGGAGTTTTAGTGCTATTGCTGTGGCAGCCTAAGGCAATTACAGATGTTGCCTTAACAAACAGACCTTTCCTGCATAGACCCATTCCCTGGATGTGCATAGTGCCTGTGGGAGGCTGTCACTGAAGCCAATTATAGAAAAATATTGAAAAGTCTGTAAAGGTGTCTGGCAAGTGAGAAATAAATCCTACCTGTCATTTCTTACTCAATCCAGCCAGCAAATCATGATCCTCAGTCATCACCACCTCGGACCTTGTAGCACGGGAAGGATCTCGCTACGAAGAGCAAGGATTTCATGTCACTTTGGGGACTGCGGTTAGCCCAAGCCGCAAGTAAATGAGCTTGGATCTGGCAGTTCAGTCAATACTCTAAAGCCACCAAGCATGGCTGGCACACGCTGTCACCACCGGCGCTCCCTCCGCCTGCCACAGCGGCTTAGCGGCAGCGACCCCGAGGCTGAATTACGAGTGCTCCTGCAGACAGGGTGAAGCTTTCGGGCGAGGCTGAGCTCATCGGCCAGACGCTGCTGAGGAGCCGTCACCCCAGGACACAGAGAGCAAGCACGTCCGTAAACAAAGAGGCTTTTGCAAGGAATTCACACCTGGTCAAGCGTGGGACAAAACAGGTGGATTTCACGCACTGGTGAAGGACTGCTTTGTGGCAATGTGTTTGACCTCTGTAAGGAAAGGTGCTGCCTGTGTCTGCTGGGCGCTGGCTGAGGAAGGGACACTCACGGGGGTCCCTCACCTCCTCCTTTCAGGCCACTTCAGAGGATTTCCCCTACCTGGGAGCATTACCAATACTCATTTTTGGAAAGGCTCTAAGACACAAACCACAAAATACAGTATTATGATACTTGGGCCACTAGTTGCTGCTTGTGTTACATCCCAGCCCTGGAGAAATATTAAGGCAGCAGAGAATAACTGGACTTACTCGTTATTTCAAGATGCTGGTCATTGTGATCCATGCATTCCTGTGTTGCATCATCCAATAAAACATTGGCCAAGTATCATTAGAGATCAGAATTCAAAGTTAGATTTAACTCCCTTAAGATATAATTCTGTCAGGTCATTGCCACAAGAATTTTCAGAAGACCAAAGCCTTCCCCTGCTCATTTAAGTATATAAATACCTTATTTTGGTCATAAATTAAACATCTTTCATGGGTACAATTTTACATTGGACTGTAACATAAACCAATCTCAGAGGAATTTATTAACATTTTGAGGCTCTCTGAAGGTCACATATAATCAGGATTTGGGGCAAAAAGAAGAGGATGCTCATCTAAAGCAAACAGAAATTTGATTAGCCTCAAAACCCTTCAAACTACTGGGGTCAAAGCCTTTCCTAGTAGGCAAAAAAAATAAATTTAAGACTTCAAAACAAAACCATCCCAAAAAAAATTAGTCAAAAGATTTAGAGCCACAGGCGCTGAAGTCAGATGACTTTAGGAGGTACTTAGTTGTTATTAGAAACATCTAGTCCTCATGATTGCTCACAATCAAGTAGTCCAATTTCAGATAAGAAAAAAAAACTCCAAATCTCTTGCATTTTAAATTCAATCTGCTGGCTTTGGCTACTGTTTTTTTTGAACGTGGAATTGGCAGAATGAGGGAGGGGTGGACTCAATCAATCAGTAGGTCTTTTTTTTCCATCTGAATGCTCAGCAAATTGTCATCACCAACAGCAAAGTCTAAATGCCACTTAGCTGAGATTTACAATGTGGATGAGTTAGAAGCCTCCTTTTCTCAAAGTTGAGATATGTTCAGTCCACATCCAGAAGACATTGATTGTATGTTTTCTCACCTTTCTCCTCAAAATGCAGAAGTTTTGATTTTCCACAGAATATAAAATCAAACATCCCTTCACTCCTGACCCACATTTGCTGCAGGTCATTTAATTATGAATGAAAATGCCACTTTGTTTATATGAGTTCCATTTATGACAGAGATTAAGTTATGAAATTTGTTCTCCTGGCATCTTATTAATACTGCTCTGCTGTAAAATTCCTCAGGCAACAGGCAAAATAATGACTTAAAACTGCAATATGATAATTACCTAACAATGCAGGCATTTTGAAGATAGTTAGCTTTGGATTTGACAATACAATTTTTAGGACCTTATCCTTTATATAAAAGGGTGTGAAACACTTAAAATTACCTTAATTTATTTTCATGACATTTTGGTTTAGATCCAATCAATTCCTACTACATTAAAGAAAAAATATTGTCATTATTCAATAACAGGATTTAGCTACTCACAGCAATTTTCTTAACCTTTAATTTTGAAAAGGTACGTCTTCAAATCTTAGCAAAATTAACTTTATGCTATGATGAAACACTTTGATCTCTACAGTGCCTTTATTGCATTTGGTATGCCAAGATGCTTTGATGAATGAAAAAAAAAGAGCAAATTCAGCACTTCCCTTCAACTTCCAGCTGAAAGCCAGTTGTATATGTGCAGAGGAGCTAAGTCCTCACTGACGCAAGGCCTTGGAAGAAGCTTCTTCTGAAGCATCTCTAAAACAGGTGTCAAACTACATCTAAATCTTAAGTGGACACAATTAATTAATTATCTCCCTCCCCTTTCAAATGGAAGTAAACAAAACTTCTCTCTGCTTAGTGGTAATTCACACAGCTCAGGATCACTAACTTTCCTAAGCGTCCCTTTAAAGGCAACACCTGATGTAAAAACAGCACAAGAGATTAATCCACAACAGTGGAGAGCGTTAAACTCCTAGGCAAAGATCTTTAATAAGTGCTTTCCCCCCTGGTTAGTTCTGCAAGGCCAGTAGCACCAGAGGGGACACCCTGCCTTCTCTACACATAGATCCAGTTCCTCGATGGTCTGGTTATTCACAGCCACAAAAGAGGACCCCATTTACATGGGAACATTGTTGCCTGATGAAGATGCACAAGCCCATGAAAATAGTTCACTGAAAGCCAACTCTCTGGTGTTCCTGGTACACAAAGCAAAACAACTTGAACCAACCAGGCAGATTGGAGAAAATTTTCTGTATTTTTCTTATTCCCAATTCTAAAGCTGCAAGATTCTGGATATGTAAGATGCTCAATTTTGTCATTTCCACATGGAGCTCCAAAACAGACATGACTTACTCGGACACTCACAGTCAGAGCTTCATTGGTGTTTTCGAAGAAACATCACCTTGCTTTTTTCCTCCCCTGTAAGCCAAGCAAGACTGCTGTCAGTAACCAGTCAGGACAGTCTTCCACAAATGAAAAACTTCAATCAAACAGGCATCAGAGGAAACCCATACAGGTGTTTCTTCTTGGACACCAACACGTGGGAGATGGCAACCCAGCAAATGGCAACACAGAAACAAAAATCAATTGCCTCCTTAAAGTGTTTTCTGCCTTCTTTGCAAAGACCTGCAAACTTTGAAACTAAAAGCTGATTGGGAACATACATCCCTACCTCCCTTATAGCTGGCCTTGATGATGATTTCTGAGAGAATCTAAGCATCACATTTAGAGAGCATGACTATAGAAGATTACTGTGATAAATGTGAAAACATTGAAGTTTGCCCCTGATTCTGTCTTTGCTTTCCTGGTTTATTTTTTTAAAAGGTACTATCACCAATTTCTGAGAATAAATGTAATAGTTCCCCAACAATCAAAATAATTTTCTATCTCCATCAAGTGAGTGTAAAAGAAAGGTGAAAGCACTGTCTTTGAGCAACATTATGGTTTTCCCCTGTAGCCTCCTAGCACACTCATCCACCCTGAAAATATGTCAGATACTCAATAACCATTACAGTGCACATCCAGACAGGATTTACCAGGATTTAATTCCTCACACACTCCAGATGTTGTTCTGAGTGTAAATTACGGTTCACACAAAAGCTAACAAACATTGTACTTCCAGGCAAAAACACCCATAATGCCTGTAACATTTAGCTAAGGTCAGACATATTAAAAAAAGGATGATATATGGATATATTAAAACAAAGAGTTTGTCATTTGTCATTCCTGCCTTCCTACAAAAATAGCCTTGTAAGGAAAGCTCAGGATTTGCATAGGGAGTGTGATTAGATGCTAACACACATATGTATGTCTTGGATCCAAGCTGGTAGCATCATGTGTGGCACTACATTCCTGTTTCTTGCTAACTAAACATAGACTTCTAAAACAAACCTGCCTCACTGGTCCTTTGTTTCCTTACTATTTAGCAAATGCAGCTTTTATATGTGCAGAGTCTCACTTTGATAATATTAATTAGAAAATGAACAAGCTGTAGTAGGTATAAAAATTCCAATCATTTGCAGAAGGCATCTCTAAAAAACAAACAAAAAAGATGTTATTGAACTGGGCCTTCTAAGTGAAAATAACTGAAAGCAGGAACCTCTATGGAAAGTTCTGTACAGAGAGAGTAGGTTCTTATCTGCACATTACATGAATTTTCCAAGAGGAGATTTACACAAAACAATGTTTATTACTTGGACAGAAGGAGATGAGGCTTGACAGTAACATTTGCTCAACCAGGCATGCTTGTACCGTTTTACACCCAATGAAGAAATTCCCTCATTGTATTCCATTTCTCTAAAAATCTGAACATCATAGTGGTCCTCTTAGACACTCAAAATGAAAAAAAAGGGCGAAAAATCTCATCTCTTTAATATCACCTGTTCAATTTACCATTAATCAATGAATAAAAACCACAGGGGAAAAAATCAGCACGTTTTTAGGCACATCAGCTGTGCAAAGAGTTTTCAGTACAAGCCATCTGAGAGAGGACAGCTGACTGTAAAAGGCTGAGGTGTGTGAACTGTGGATACCAGAGAGCCAGCAAGCACAGGCAGCTTGTACAGACAGTGCAATCTCACTCTCTCTCCAGTTTCCTGCCTCCTGCCTCCCAGATTTACAGCTGATAAGCCACATTATCAATGATCCACACTCCAGTAGTTCCTGGCAGCTTCTTTAAAGCTTCTTCACTGTGGGTGCATGCACAGCACAGCGTGCACACCCCCACACACAGCGTGCACACCCCCACACACATCCCAACAGTGTCCCACAGTGTCACCAAGAGGACTTGGAACACACCAGTGCCTATTTTAACTGCAGACCAAGTGCCACTTACCAGGACCATGCAATGAAAGCCTGGCTGACAGCTCAGCTCAGCAGAAATTGATGGTATTGCTGTAATGGAGTTATCAGTGACAAATACCTCCTATGCAACTTCCAGGTCACACTCACTTAAGCAATGATAAATGAGCATGAAACACTGTTAGCACAAAACAAAATCATAAATACTCAACTCTGTTTAAAAAACCCAACAATTTCAGACAGCTGTTGCATCTTGCCGTCTCCATGATTTTATGGATGTTCTCACTCTTGTCACAGAGGTGCCACAATATAGCAAAAGATGGCTTTATGCAAACATTTTTTTAAAAAAGGAAAAAAAGAAAAAGAAAAGAACAAAAAAAAAGAACAAACCTGAGTCATCCATCCAGAGCAAACATCGCATCACCCTACACTGGCTAATATACAATTACCTCAGTGAACCTGACAGAGTTCATAACAGCTTTTGGAATCCCAAGGTCTGACATCCATCTGTCCATCCTTCTGTCATAGAAACTGCTCAGGATGAGAGGATGCAGACTGTCTGAATGAAGACATCAAAAGTTGTGAAATTCAGGTGTGTGGGACTCCTCTGTCCAAGCATCGACATAGGTGGGAAAACAACGGAGAAAAACAGGAAAAGTCTGTGGTGAAGCAGCCCTTGCAACTGTGCTTTTATCCCCAGGGTTATCTCCACAGGCTACAGTTGCTTTCAAGAATTAATCAAGTGTATTCCTGAGGGTGTTTGCTGATTAGTGAGATCAGTGACAGCTTGGGACAGGAGAGACTGGCAGCTGCTTCTGCACTGCAGCAGCACAGTGAGAGCACCTTCTGCCTCCCCTGCACCTGGGATTTCCAAGGTACAACACAAAGGGCATCAGCCCTTCTCTCCCTACCCAGTTATCACGCAACCAAAGCCCACCACCCCCAGCCCATCCAGCACTTAGCCAAACACTGCCTGTGGAGAATGGGATACTTTTGGCCATTTGCATGAGTAGAGTTAGCTGGGGACAGCTCCCTGCTCAGCCCTGGCCCACCTGCTCATTCCTGCTCCCGCAGACGTGGCTGTCAGTCATTGCTGCTGTTTGATGGACAAAATCCTTTAGTATCAACACTGCAAACTTCATAAGCACAGCTACATATAAAACCTGAGAAGCAATCAAATAATATTTTTAAGCTAATTTCCTGTAATGCTAAAAAAAATAATTCCTTACTGGCTTAAAGCAAGATTTTTAAAGAAGTCTGAAGTGGTTTTATTTAGGAGGGTCTTAGCCCCACTCTTACAAGCCATACAAACCCTTTTACAACATGTTAATTATTTATATATTTTTAGGGGGTTACTTGCTTTTATTTAGCAACATTTCCTTTGTGAAGTTCAATGAATAATCCAACATTTATTTGCTTACCAAAAGCTTGGGAGCATCAGAGTATCTGCATACGGCCATACACACAGATGAAACCTCACAGTCATGCTGACACCCTTCCAATTTACAGCTGTTAATTGCTTTTTATACTGCTATGCAGACAGAAGCAACCACCACAATACTGTACAGGATGAATAAATTTCTCAGCTCTGTGTTATGTGTCAATTTACTGCTAAAACTATCTGCAGTATTGTGCGCTGTGCATTCAAATGTGCTGGAATTTCTCTGTCCTGGAACGTATATTACGTGACAAATTACACAACACTGCTTCAGTCAGAATTTTTTAATTGTATTCCTACAAAATTATGTAAACATCAGCATACAGATCCAGAAAATTCAATACAATATAATGGTGCATAAACTGTAAGTTTAGAAGAATGTCAGGAACACTTCAACAGTTTATAAATTAATATATACAGTATTGGATACTCCTCATCAGATAAGAAACCTCACAACTGAGCAATTTAGGTGCAAGAGCTGTAGAACAACAGAAGTGCTCAGACACCACACTTGACTATGAGGCAACATTGCAATCAACATGACTGCCTATTGTTGTTTCATATTAAGCATTCAATTTAGCTACTAAAAAGTATAAAACAAAAGTTTTGGTAGGAAGTTTATTTTTATTGGAAATCATATAGCAAACATCCCTAAAATAATAAAAAATCCCAAACCCGGAATACTCCATCACGAGGTTTCTGGAAGAGTGAAAGTGAAGCTTTCTAGACTGCACAGGAGATCATTGGCATCTCCATTCCACACTACTTCCCCAGAGCACCGAAGGCATTGCCAGCTAAAGGAAACATTTTGGGTAGTTTGGAAATGGGGAGTAGTGGGTAGGGGGAAAAAGAAAGATGCAGAGCATGTATTGGGCTGACATGCAGCAATCTGGGCAGTTCAGCTCTTTACTGAATTAGAACATCATGGGAATGTAACACCATTATTAACTAATTCTGGGCTATTTTGCTTAAAAAAAACCCAAAACAAACAACAACAACAAACCAAAAATAATCCTCAGCCTGCCTGTGATCAAAATAATATTCAAAGCATTGTTACAATGTTGCCTTTTACAAGATCAGGAACACACCATAGAATGCAGGATGTATCACTCTTATTCAGAAACACATGAAATGGAAAAGGAGTTATTTTCCTTTCTTCCTGTCCATACAAGCATAATTCACAGGAGAAAAAAGTATGGCAAACATATCCTAATGAATGATCTCAAACAAAGGCATTCTTCCCCATATTAGAAAATGCTCAGTATCACTGACACTACAGACTGTATAAAAAGACTAGGATTATCCTGGAAGCACTTGACATGGCAAGAATTCTTTTAACTGCATACCTATAATATGATAGTCAGAGAATCTCTCCAAAGTTAAATTCTTCTGTTTCTAGAGTTGAAGTAGAATTTCATTCCATCATATTTTGGTACATTCTTCATACCTGACCAATCACTTCTCACAATGACAATTAATATTGCACTAATGAAGTATTTATATATAATAAAAGGGAGGTAATATCTAGCCATCTAAAGCTTTTTGTTGTATCTTTTTTCCAGTTGATTGGGAACAAATTCTGTTCATCTCTTCTACAGGAGATCCTGAGTAGTAAGGTGAAGAAGGTTTGGCAGATAGCACCAGTTTTCCATCACTTGTCATAATTCACAGGGTACATCTATCATCAGCAATGCATCTAGAAGCATTATCATACTTGAATCTAAATGACCAAATTAAGAGCTAATAAAACAGTTATTCCTATTGCCAGAATCTGAGCAAACACTGAAACACCAGGAGCAGCAGAAAAGATTTCTGCTAAATCTGAGAACACAAGTTGCAAACACAGAAACAAAGCCTGAAATTCTAGCCAAAATCTTTTCCTTATAATGGATGGGGGTGGAGAAAACTACAGCTGGTGGGAAGAACAGGAAGAAACCTCTGTGTCCATCACTTCCCAAGCAACATACCTGCAAGCTGCCCACGTAGAATTAATGCCAAGGTACAGCACCCTGAAGGTGTTTATAAACGACCCAAACTATTTCCTCTTGCTTCCCCCCCCCAGAGCAGCTCAAGCAGTGAGTGATTTATTCTAAGCCAGACTGCCAACAGCTTCCAGCATTTAATTACCACGGTATGTTTGACGCTTGGAGAAGTTTTATCTGACATAACTCAAAAGGATTCATTAAGAGACTTAGGTCACTACATTTCTGCTGCAGTTTTTACTTGTATTGCTAACTCGTAATAGCAACTATGACAGACAAAAAAAGTCTAACACAGAAGACGTTAAATTTAGGAATCTGGGTTGAAACTTAACCTGGGCTTAAACTACTAATAGACAAAAGTCTCACTGGATTTGCCCTGTACATAGACCTGAAAAAGTTTTATCATAGATGTATCTGCAGTTTTGTGTAAACTATTAAGGTACTACAGCAACACTAATTTGGTATTCACAGACAATAAAAGCACAGGTTTGAGATATGTTTTGCCAAATCTTCACTGTTATTCCCCATGTCTAAAATGACACAGGCAAAAACTCCTAACAAGACCTCATGTTCTTATCTGTAGCCTGCAGACTTTCCTCCCACTGATATGTGACTTGTTTCCCCACTCACATATCCCATGGGGATCTTATACTCACATATATGTATACTGAGAAAAGGGAGAACTGATATGACAATATAAACACAACTAGCAGGCCTTAACTCAAATATTGCCAGCAGCACTGAACCTTGAGAAACTTCCAATAGACTAATCTGTCTAAGACCTTGTTCAATGTGGTAACAGATAGGACCAACAAAATGGTATTGAAGAGTTTCATGTGAAAATCTTTCCCTCTGCTTCCAGCTTTGGTCACACTCCTCATTTTCCCACTCTCTTTGTTTTTTCTCTACTTCTTTATGCTAACTTTTATGTCTGATTTGGTAAAGACCATGCAGTTGTGAAATGCATTCTTGGCTCCTCCAGAACTTTTCTATTTTTAACTACTTATTAAAAATATAGATTAGACCCAGGGTATTTTAAGATAAATGAATGAAAACTTTGGTAAGAACACTGATGGTACCTTGGCAGTCTTAAGGATTATGACAATTTTCAGTGAGAACAATCATTAAAATGCTTCTCTCTAACATCATCCCAGGAGTTACATGGCTGTCTGTACTCCAGCTCTAAGCTTCCATGAGAAATCTACATAAGAACTCTGAAAAATAAAGGCAAAGAAGTACAGGGAAATCTGAAGTTTTTCAGGAATTTCAAGTGAAATATACATGTATACCAAAATATTCTACTTAACAAGGTATAACGCAAACCAGACTTACCAAAGAAATTTTTTCTGTACACACATGAACAAGGTTTTCATGTATGAAACCATCAAACAAATATGTCTTATCTCTCAAAGGTGTTTGTGGGGTTTTTTTGTTTGGGTGTTATAGGTAACTACCAATGCAGTCAATATAAATTAAGCCAGCTCATTCATTACGTCCAGCAATTCACACAATATACCAGTGGGAGGAGATAAACATAATTCTGATCAAATACATTTATTTTAATCTTCAAAACATAACCCTTTTTCTTCATCCTCATCATCATCATCAGTAGAATCTGCATAGGACTCAATGGTGTTATATATGAAAGAGTACAGCTTGACATCTGGTCCTGAAGTAGAACAGTTTCTGCATTGTTCATTGTAGTATCTCAGCAACAGCCTATAAATGTCCCCTTCGAAAACCAAAAAGAAATCATTAAACACCATGTAAGAACATGCCATAAGAGCAAAGCAGGATTGCAAAGGAAGGCTAGAAATGCACATGCACACTGAGATAGTGGCTAGGAACATCTCTAAATGGGCATTGACGGAGGCAGATGACTGTGTAATGGGAATGTTTGCAGGTTGTTCAGAACAT
Source organism: Pardalotus punctatus (assembly GCA_013400915.1). NCBI lineage: Eukaryota > Metazoa > Chordata > Aves > Passeriformes > Pardalotidae > Pardalotus > Pardalotus punctatus. The sequence goes on from VZTX01015527.1 coordinate 30,654, forward strand.
AGGATGGGCTCCTTCAACTTCCTGCACAAGCTATCCCAACATTAGGTTTGCATACATGTTACTCACAAACACACTGCCAATTACACAGCTTTGCGCTTCCCTCCCAGAAATTAAAAGACATTAAACAAGTACAGTAAGATAATGGATACACTGCTTTTCTTGTATTGCTACTGGGTAACACATCAGACCACATCTTGCGGGATCAAGACAGAACCACAAAAAGACTAATTTATATCAAGAATGCCTAAGCAGCTTTTCCCTTTTCAAAGCATTACTGAATTATATCAAAAGCTTTTGCAAATCTTCTACCTATGACATGTATCTTTATTTTTCATATTCTATGGCATAACTCCCAAGTGAATTAGAAAAGCATTCTAGAAAAAGTCTTCTAACTGATTAGCACAGTGCAGTTGATCCTGAATCAGAACAGCTCCCCATTCTGAAAACAGGTACAAATAAACCAAGACCCATTTGCTTGTGTTCAAGACTTAGTGACAAGAATTCGTATTGGAAAATTTCTGCTTATGGAGATGGTTACGTCTCTTTTCTGCACACAAAGATTTCTTTTTGCTCACCAATAGTTTGGCCCTTCTCACAGAGAAAAGTATGCATGCTGTAAATGTCCTGCATCAGCTCCACATCTCCAAAGGTAAAATAAACAATATCACGTCCAGCCTCAGCAGCTGCCAGTATCTGAATTAAGGCTGAAACAATGAAAAAAGATTTTTCATGAACACAGGATAAAACAATTTGCTGAAGGAAAAAACACAGCCTAGGTTCACAGCAAACTATCACAGCACCCATTTCCACATGGACACTGCAAAGCAGTACAAACAACAGATAGATAACTATTACTTCCACTTTTTAAATAAAGAATTCTGGGCACTGCAGGTCAAGAGTGTGCATCATACCTACAACAGAAGTACACAGCACGGAATATGATGGCTTATTCCAACCTATGAGGGGTGATGTCAGCAATGCAATTCATGTTACTTAACTTCCAGCTTTCTGTCAAAATCATTGGCCCAAGCTGCATCCCAAGTTCTGCCAACAGCTAACATTACAACATAGACAGACTTTGTTCCTCTATATGAAAAAGAAAGAAAAATATTTCTATCTTGGAAACAGTTTTTTGAAGATTCACCTTGAGAAATCATCAGGGGTATTGATCAGTAGTGCAGCTGAGCCAAGCTAATGAGGCATTGCAATGGGAGAAAGTAGCACTGGTCCACTTCTCACCCAGCCCCTGACTTTTCTGCAGCTCTGTGGTGCTCATCAGACATCATTGTGCCAATGCCATTCACTAAACTGGCAGAAAAGTTATAGATGAAGAATAAAAGCTAATTGTTTTCTGTTAGAACAGCAGCTGTATTGGCTGAGTGAAAGGTTTGCTAAGAGCCAGAGCTGAGGCAAGGGACGGCACCAGACCACAGAGCCAAGAACAATGTAGGGGGAGAAGAAACAATGAGGGAAGAAGACAAACCAGGACCCTTTTAGGCAGCACCAAACTTACAAGAGTGCAGCTTTTTCACCAGCCAGCACTGCCAGGCTGGAGTGCCACGGAGGCATGTAATCAATCCAAGGTTCATTTCAGGGAACTAAACAGTCCAAACAACGGACCCCAGCAACTATTTTCATCTGCTGCAGCTTGTCTTACTTGAGAGCCTGTTGGTGCAGCTCTGATATTAATTCTTCCTTTTTCTACCCAGTAAGTAGAGTTAATTAAAATGTGATTAATATTGTCTTTATAAAGATTAATTTAAAATAAAACAGTGTACATACTGCATTACCACCTGCTAGCGGAAGCTAAATAGAAAGCTGTTCAGAGCTCAGCTCAAGAATCTTTCACATTTTTAAAGAGTCCTATTAAAACACTGCATTCTTTAATAAAAAAAAATTCCCTTGTAAACCCATAGCCAAAATTATAAATTACATTATTCACATGTGAAATTAATCTCAATCTGGGAATGATATTTTAATTAAACTACTGAACCAGCTGTGGATTTAGTAAAGCTTCAGTAGTTCAGCTTTTAAAGAGTCTAATTAACTAGCTTGCATAGGGGAACAGAACCTAATGAATCTTATTATTCATTCCAAACAAACAGTGCAGTTTCACTTTAAAAGATATTAAAAATACCCTACTGTTTATTTTGAATTGCTATAGATCTTACGAAACAAGGATCAAAATTTCTGTCAAGAATCAGACTTCACAATTTTCTGGACATTAATGATACACAATACCACAGGAAATTTCCATGCTACTGATACAGAAGGAAGCATCACAGGAAGAGCAATAGGGCCCGTGGTACTGGGGTCTGGAGGCATCTGAGCTCTCTTGTCCCTTGCACCCAGCTGATGTGATCCCACTTAACTGCTGGACTTGCACCTGAAGGAACGGCTGTACTGACATCCCTTCTTCAACATTAAAAAAATATACATGGGATATTACAGTTCAGATCCAAGACCCTATGCAAAATAAAGTCTTTCTTAAACCTTCCTAACATAAATCAAGTATGATCAGATCCTACAATACTAGTCCTGATATTGATAAGGTATGCATTTGGCAGCCTATTTTATCTAATGGAAATCAAAAACCAACTGCCAGGAACTCAATGAGCATTGTGAAAAAGATAGATCCTTTATGAATTAAGCACATTAAGAAGGAAAACTAATGAAGCTGATAGCCTGATGACTGTCTCATGTAGATACCTAAAGTTGTTCTGAAAAGCAAATTTTAACTACTCTCCAAATGTTTGGAAACAACAAAAAAATGTAAATTTCTACGTAGAATTATATGAACCAGGACATCAATTTAACATGTCAGGATCCATCAGTTCTTGAATTGATGGAAAAGGTCTTAAATGAATGTAGGCATGTGATATCTGCTGCATTATAAATACTCTAATTAAATGTAAAAGAACATGAGAAAGTGAGTGATACAGCAGGCAAGTCAGGAAAGAAAGCAGCATGTCTGAGTGACTGGAAACCTCTCTGGCATACAGCAATATATTAAGGAGCAAAGCTAAACATTAAGCATTGCCAGCAAATTTGTGAAGCCTTGCAAATTACCAGGTACTTTAAACAGCTTTGCAGAGATATGAACATCAGGCAGAATCTAAAAAGACTGCTCCAGAAAGGTCAACTGATTTATATGACTGACAACTGCAATGAACATGTTTTTCTGCAAACTAAAGCTGCACGTTTGTACTTTGGAAGGTGTCAGTGCTACATGTCCTTGGAAACCCAGCATTTCACCATCAAGTGCTTACCTCAAACTCTAAACCGAAAATAGCATAAAAGTATAAAGCATAAAGAATAGAGTACAATGCTTTTTTATTGTTTAAGGCCACATTACTCTTGGCCTAAAGATCAGCGCTAATGAACCAATTCTACAGAATGCCATTTCTTGGCAAAAATATAATTAGAACAAAAGCAAAAAATGTACTTGAACAAAAACATATGGCCAAGGATCAAAATGTAAGTTATTTGATTAATTTGAACATTAACTTATTGCTATGATTTACCTTTTAATCGGGAGTCTCCTCCAAAGGCACCACATCCCCAGTTTCCTGTGGCTATTGCAGAGAGATGTTGAGGTGGAACATTGGGTCGAGAGAAGCCACAGTAGGCCTGCATGCAGACAAGAGTCAGAGATGAATTTGAGAGGCAACCTGGAGCTACACTTTCAAAAAATAAGATGATAACAATCATCAGTATTGCCTTCTAGCAATGCCAAATTCAAAATTCTTTAATATACCATTCGTCTTCCTTTAACATCAATAACAAAAAAATTTAAGGCAGGAAGACTTTTGCCTTATTTGGACCCAAATTAAAAATTAGGAGACAGGTGTTGAGCCCCAGGCAGCTCATCACAGCTACAAGAAACTTTTCAGGATAGCCGGAACAGAAAATTAGCTCAGACTTAAAATTTTCTTTAAATACCAGTCAGTCCTCATAAAACATCATCAGCCAAAACAACACTATAAAAGTTGCAGTGATCTACCATAATTTCCTTTTAAAATCTAAAATGACTCAATACATTGAAAATCATAGGCTGATCATAAATTCACTGATGTACATAATTAGAATTTTGTACTAAGATCTCTGTAAAGTTTACAAACTGTACTTAACTGTCTTTTTTAGGGCTAATTTTATTACCAACCATGAAAAAACAAGCTGATGAATGTTACTTTAGCCAAGATGCTAAGATTTTACAACTAATTTATATTAGTCCTTCAGCATCGTACAGCATTTCGAGGGGGTATGCTTCCTTTCCAGCTGAGAATCAGGGCAGTGTGTTCCTATGTCTGAATTCATTTAAAATACATCCTATAATATTCCATACCCTCCTGTACTGCAGAAAGCAGGAGGCTTTAGCCACAGTAGCACTGAGCTCTTAGATTCAACACCCAAGCTAAAGCAGAGGCCCACTGCATCTGTAAATGTAGAAGCACACTAAGGAGACTCATTAGCATGTTTTGATCCCAAAAATTAGCACATTAGTTGAGTATAACTGAATTAGCATTCTTGTACTCCACTGCCCAGTAAAAACAGCACCGGCACTGCTAGAACACGCCACACAGCTCTCACTACCTATGCCTTGTACCAGCCATGCAAGGCCCTAATTCTGGCCCATTAACCTTCTTATTAACTTAGGGGAACCTGCTTTGTGAACTGGAGACTGATTCCAGACACTGCATGTTAGGAGATAAAATTTGTGCATGGGATAACAGCAAAGGCCTTGAAAACACTGGCACAGATTGAAAGCTAAGGTCTCATAACCATAAACTGCTCACTGATGGCAATTACTAGTCACTGAAAAAGTACAATCTTAAAAGCTGGGAAAAGACTGCTTTAGCTTCAACAAAAGAGCAGCAGCAAAACAACAAGAAAAACAAGTGACAAGAAACCCCAGCTATGCAGATGATAAAGCACTTGCCACAGCTTGGGAAAGTAACCCAATGTTCCCAAACATTATGCAGCACATAATCCAGGGCAGAGACCAAGGACAGGGAAACATCTCAAATATCTTACTTATGGACAAGATCCCAAATAAGGGATGGCAGAGAGGAGAAAAAAAAGACACCCACCACAGTTCCAGTTTCTCCTGTCAAAGAGCTCTTCAGCCTGGCAACTTTGATGTGTGAGATTATCAAGGACCACAGTCACTGCAAAGTGCAGTTTTGTACACATACAGCTGACTAATGGCAGGGTTAAGGACTGACAACTTCAAATATATAATGATAATGATTAATAATGTGCAAGAATTATTAGTAAGAAGTGTGCTAGTTTTGAATGTCGGCCCAGAAGTTTTGTTTAAAGGATTAAAAATGGCCTGCATTGTCAGTCTTCTTGAAGACTGTAAGCTCTAACTGGCAGGTATACACACATATGCAGCTGCAACAGCCCTTACAGCTATTGTGAAAATAAAGGGGATGTATGAACAGCTGGATCTGATCTCAAGAAGACATCAATATATAGAAAGGTGAACTCCCAGGCAATATGTTAACACCCCAAGAGCAAAGAAGAAAGGAGGAAGAAAGGCAAGTGGCACCATATATATGAACTGCCCCACGTCAAAACATGAGGCACCTCCTTTTCCACCTTGACTTCACAGCTGAGTAGGATTCAACAGCACAAATCATAGGGAAAGAACTTCAACTCATAATTTAGAATCAAAGAACCTCTTGAGTTGGAAGAGACCTTAAAGATCACCTCGATCCAACCCACCTGCCATGGGCAGGGATGCCATTCACTAGATCAGGTTGTTCAAGGGCCCCATACAACCTGGGACTGAACACTACCAGGGATGGGGTAGCTTCCCTTGCCAACCTGTTCCAGTGCCTCACCACCCTCACAGTAAAGAATTTCTTCCTAATATCTAATTTAAACCTGCCCTCTGTCAGTTTAAAACCACTGCCCCTTGTACTGTCACTATCTGCCCATATTAAAAGTCCCTCTCTCTTCTTTTTGTAAGCCCCTTTAGGTACTGGATGGATAAAATAAGGGCTCCCTGAAGCCTTCTGATCTCCGTGATGAACAACCCCAACTCTCAGCCTGTCATTTAGAAGCAGGACAAGGAAGAGTTAACAAAATATATATCCAAGTTTCATTTATATTTTCAAAAGTTATATAAAATATACCTTTAAATAGCACATCAAAAGATAATAAACATATTTGACAATCTTTTGCTTTAACATTGGACAGCAAAACCCTGTCATATGAGACACAACGATGCAAGAACTTTTTTAGATGAAGATAATCATATAAAAATATTGAAAAGGTTCTATGAACATTAGACTGCAGGCTATTTTAAGAAGTTACTGGCCTTGTTGAGCTCTCTTCTAATTTTCTCTGGACCAAACTGATCAAGGAAACGTCTGAAGTGAAATGCATCTATAGCAACAATTTCAGTGTAGCGCCGTTGCCATTCATCCCTAAAATTGGAGGGGGGAGAAAAGTAGATGATATTAGTTGTTTAATATCAGCCATATAACCCCAATTCAAAATGAGCAATTCCCTGCAGAACCTCTCTGTTAGAGGCAGCTGAAAAGGTGAACTCATAACAGACAATGGTGCACTTTTTCTTTGTGGTTGAAATAAAAGCAGAATCAGAAATGAGACAGGCCTCCCCATAAATATAGAAATACTCTGGCTAGACTTTGGGCACGAATGTGAAATAAATCTAATTACACAGCACAATTTATCAAGTACGTAAGAACACTGCAAGGTCAGTGTTTCTCTGTCTTCCTCCAACATTTAAATGAGAGTACACTGTATGTTTCTATACCAAATGAATAATTTTGTGTATACACTCTAATGACATTGCTGGAGAAATAAATTCAAGAGCTCAGAGCTTTCCACTCAGATTCATGGTATTGATTCTCATTTTGCCACACATCAGCTGCACTATGGCATCTGAGGTATCATGGTCAAACTTCTTGCAACATTGCAAACCATGGTTCAGTCAGTATCTTAACAAAAAAGTGCACTAAATACATATAACTCTAAACTGTCAAAGATGTTGCTCTAAGAACCGACATAAGGGTAGGTACCACTTATTAGCATTAGTACAGCATTACTAATATGACAAAACTTTCTTAGCTTGTTGGCTCTACTGAAGAGAGCAACATCAAGCAAATATCCTATTAAGGCAAATGCTAGAAAATACTTAAAAGCACCAAATTTTCAAATTTCTAACATTTATTTATTCCTTCACTTAAAATATTTATGTGGAACTTTACCTAGGGGTGTTATCTTCGTGGCTCCTTGCCCACCGGTAACTCTCTGCATAGCCTGTGTACTCACTGTACTGCTCAGTACCTGAAACAAATGATTTTCCAGATTACATGTAAAATATGTACATATTTTTTCACTTGGCACATCTTTGATAGGAATCACTGCTTCTCCAAATGAACACACAGCTCTCAGAAGCAATGGGAAACACAGAATTTGTATTTGCACCATGAATGCATTATTTCCTTGTAACGCTCCTTTCCCCCAGGTGATGAACAGCACTCACCACAAAACATTATGAGTGCAGATCTACATATGCTGCCCAGTATATACCAAGAAGTGGTCAGCACCAACAAACTACCTCTGTAAAAGCACAAAGACCCAAAACCCCACAGTCTGGAACATACTTGGCTGCTCTCGAAAAGATCCAACAGGGTTTCTTGGCAAGTATTAAAGGCTGTCAGAAAGCAGTTCCTTAAGGCCAGCAGTAATTTTAGCTACTATGCTCTGCTACACCATCTCCTTTTCAAAGGTTTATCCCAAGACCAAGAAGGAGCACATCTTAACCGAGAACAAGGATCACAACCTTTCTAAGAAGGCTGCCTCTCACCTCATTTTATAGAGCTTCAGGACCTTGCTTCAAAACCTGGGGATTGCACAAATGCTTCAAAGAAATACTCCTGAAGTAATGCCCCAGAAAAATCACACCTTTTCCCACTATTCTGAGCTCACAACAGCTGAGTTTCAGAGGTAATCACAGAATAGTCTGGGTTGGAAGGGACCCACAAGGATCATCAAGTCCAACTCTTCAGTGAACCCACCACCTTGGTGTTATTGGCACCGTGCTCTGACCAGCTGAGCTGAATTGTGTGGTGTCACACAGGTATAGTTTGGCACCAATTATAAACAGTAAAAGTAAGAAGAGAACTGTTAAGCAGCCCTTTAATTTGTGACACCAGCTATGCCTATAAATAGAACAGGAAAAAACAGGTTTTAAGGAAACATAAGCTGACAGCACAAAACATCTGATTACCAAGACAAGAGTACTGCCTAACTATTGCCTAGATCAGCAATACCCTGAGAATACAAATGTTTAGATTTAATCTAAGTTTTCCAACCCCTAAATAAAAATGCGATTGAAGTTGAACAATCAAAAACATAAAACCATTAACTTTAAACCTCACTGACAAGGGAATTTGAATGTTTACTTCCAGTAGTCTTAAGAATAGGACACAAGCTGTTAAAAACTGTTTAAAATTATGCATACACATCAAGATATTTTCCCCATTTACCCATATTAATTGTAACTGACAAGACTTATCAATGCTCGTTTAACTAATCTGCCCTGTTACCCACTCATTATTTATTTAGTCTAGCAGATTAATCATTCTGAGGGCACACAAATCTCACTCAAGGCTATTTTGAAAAGCTGCTATGCAAAATGAGTGGGATGGTAAGAGATTTCTCACTGAAAGTTCACTTCCTGACAAAAAATCATCTCAAAAATGTGGATGACAGAATATGCCTATGTATTCACATACATCCATGCCCTCAGACAAAGGACAACCACAAACAACCTCCATATTCAGAAATCAGCCTTCTAATTGAATTGTAGGCTATCAGCCTTCACTAAGAGTTTTCCTGACATGAGTAAAATTCAATTCTCTTGATATGCTTGGCAAAAGTGTCTGAGCACAGAGGAAGAAAGGACAGACAAGGGAAGTATGTGACTCTTCTGAGAGCTCTCTCTAGAGAACAACCTAGCAAAACTTCCAGCTTCAAAAAGGAAGCACTTCCTTTGGTGTCTAACATAGGGAAAGAAAATTTTAGGTCATCAAGATATTGTACCAGGATAGATTAAATGATAGTCAAAGTATTAAGCTGGCTTTTCCAGGTTCATTGTTTTCATTAATTTTTATGGAAGTGTAGTGTCTGATGACAAAAGCACCAGGAAACAAACAAACAAGCAAATACACACACATATATCTATTAAAAAAAATCAATAATGGAGAAACTCAAAGAAATCACACAAACTCTGAAGTCATGTCCCAGAAACACGAAGTTAATGAAAATCAATGAGTTTTTATAAGTGAAGCTCTGGAAATTTGTCAGACAAAAATGATTATTTGACTGGCAACATTCTTGCCTGTGATCTACTGGAATACAAACTTCTGTTGCTGGGAGAACAGAAGAGGTATGGGATAAGCTGGATATGCTAATGTTTCTGGTGAATCCTTTTTCTTCCCATTAAAACACATAAAGAGGTTAAAAAAAGCAAACCACAAATAAAGTCCCACCAGAACTTCAAAAACAAGCTACAAAACCTAGAAAAAGCATACCTAAAGACAAAAGAATGTATATAGAAGTACCACTCAAAAATCCATCCTTTGTGAGACTTGCAGAAGTTACAGCATCAGACAAAAAGAAAAATTGCCAAGTGTTGGTGTTTATGGGACTTCACTAACTTAGATTTGCTATTATTATTAAAAGTAAATATACCTTTCTCAGACTCCATAGTCTAGCTTTACATTTGCATGTGATCTGTGCAGCATTATAATGCTCCCAGGAATTGGGAAAAACCCCACCATAGCATTTCTCTAGTATTTCTAATAAGCTAGAAATTATACTCCTGAAGGGGCAGTAACCACTAGCACTGAATCAAAAGTAGATGTGAAAATTGCAAGGGTATAGTTTTGCAGTCACCAACATAAAGGCACAATTAGTTCCAAAAGTAGAGGAAGGTTCTTCTTTCCTGTTCAATCAGTTCTTCCAATCCTTATCTTACACCACCATTAGTCTTTGACTCTCCCAACACTGGCACAATCAGCCTGCTAAATCCAGCTGAAAACCAATTTTCCCCTCTGAGTAAATTTTCAGCCAAACCAATTATCTCATCTCATCTCATCTCATTTGCTGCCTGGGTAATGCGGTCAGAAGTCTCCAAACCTGCCTCACTAAGATATGGTCCTGACTGGCCACTGATAGATCTGTACATTTAAAGCAAACACAGAACACAGCTTCCTCTGCTCTTAATACTGCCTGAGTATGTGTGAGCTCAAACAGGGAAAAAAAGTCAGAAAAAAAAAATCTGAATGAAAACCACTCACACTTATTCACAGCTCTACCAGAAATGCAGCTGTGGGAATCTCTGGTGTTGCTGATGACATTTCTGTAGGGAGATGTCTGTGTTGAGAAACTCGACTGTTTGTATGACCAGTTCCATAGTCATTACAGCAGTGATCTTAGCCAGATACCGTGCAATCACAACAAATTTAATTTATCTCCCAATTTCTTGGACTCCTCTGCAAATTTAAGCTACACAGTTATACTCATTAGGCCCCCAAGTCAAGATGCATCACAAAGAATGTAATTTATCAAGAAGATCGTGACACAGAGGAGACTTGGCTAAGAATCAATGTGGAAGAGTTCCAGGGATTAAACAAAAATGATGGAATGGATATTTCCATTAGAGAAGAACTCCGTATCTCAAATACTAATTGCAAAACACTGAAGTACTCAAGAAAACTAAAATGCTGCTGCAGTGAAAAAACATTCTCACCTTTACTTGTCCATGCCAAATTACCATTTTTGTTTGCAGGGGAATGGACAAAGGTCTTTCAAAACACTAATTTAGTGTTTCCCGCAGTTATTACTCAGACTAATAGCTGTGCTCTGTTTTTACCCTTCCCAAAAAAGTCTATCCCAGAGGACAGTGCTTAAAATACGTTAATATAGTATCATATCCAAAATACAGAAGTCTTTGATGGCCAAGAATCTTTTTCCAACTCATTTTTAAAAAATGTAATCACGAAAGCCAATATATCAAGAACTTTTCACAGAAAAGGCATTAATTCTGGCAGGGTGGAGAAACAAAATAAAACACTGTCTTAAAAAGATTAGCAAGCATAAGACTTAAAACAAAAGTTGCTCCGCCCAGTACAATCAATAACTCAGGACAGAGGAAGACCTGCAAGATTTAAGCTCAAATTTCTACTGTGTATGCACGAGAGAAAGAAGTGCTACAGATGGATTTTTCCAATAAATGTGTTCTAATACATACAGAAATTCTTGAATTTTGAGGCAGCTCAGGTAACTAAAACCAACATTTTTACTAGAGCCAATTGAAAAATATAAATATAGTCTGTTGTAATATTTACCCAGAGGACCTCTGTGATCATATATTTTTTCTTTATAGTTGCTCTTTAGTCGACATAAAGTAGTATTATAGCATCACTTTATTTTTCAGTCATGAAAAATGCTCACTTGTATATAGAATCAAGACACGCTGCATGACCTGGGCTGCTCCAGTTCTTAACAGCGACATTTGGTCTTTTGATTCTAACTGTTTTGATCCAATGGATAATAAAACATTCCAAGCTCTATGACAGAGTGGGAAGCAAAAGAAAAAAGCCTTTCAGCTAAACTCTGGACAGACAGGACATACCCACACACAACCCCTCAGCAGCGTACTGGAGAAGCTGATTGTTTTTGATGTAATTATGAACCCATAAATAACTTACAAGTAACACAAACACATATGTGGAACTTACAACATGAAAATCCTTAAGAGACAGTTCCTAACTTTCTACCCTTTTCTAATGGATGCTGATTTTCTACTCTCCCACTTCCCCCCCTTTCAGGTAATCAGAAGATAGTTCCTCTTCGTAAGAGCGTTCAATCCCACTGATCCCATCAAATGTTACAAATTACAGAGAGGAACAAAAATCCCCCATCCTTTAACATAAGAGAAGCATTACCTGCTCATACGTGGGACAAGCTAATAGATGGAAATTGTGGCTGTTACCTATATTGCCCAACAGCATCCTTTAGTTAAACACACCGAGTCCTCAAACATATTTACATAGGATAAAAGAAGTTCTTCTGCTCGCTTTTTTTTTTGCTCCTTTCACAAAGTATCTATGGAACAGTGTCCCTGTGGTGTTAAGAGGATGAAGTAGGATGCTCTTTGTCAAATGACTATTGACTTTTTCTTCCTCTTTTTTTTTTTACCCTTACAGCATTTAAACATACTAAACCTCAACCTGAAATGTACTTTGTATATTTAAAACCAGAATTAGATGGGAAACATTTTCTGCAAAGACTAACCTGTGATGATAAGACATTCATTGTGATCCAAGACTTCAGTGATGAGCCTTGATACAATCAGTTCCGGATTGATTAAAAACCGAATTTCTTCTTGTACTAGTCCTGCCCCAGTCACACCACCTCCAACAAAACGGTTTGCAAAATCAACCTAACAAAAATACATTCAGGAGAATTATGATAGGATAAGCAAAAAAAAACCTCTTTCATTTACCAAGGTAAATAAAATCCTGTATGAACGCCAATAATTCTGTTCAAATCTGCTGCTATCACTTAAAACTACAAGCAGAGGGACCGATCAGCACGACCATGCCTTTCTTTTTTTTTCCATTTGACTTCTCAGAAAACTTAAGACAAGTGAGACATTACACAGCAAAACAAATTTTGCATTTCAAATGCTCCAAATCCAAGTTTTGTGGATTTCCCTTGAAGAGGCACATATTTCAGAATAAAACACATTTCAGCAAATGTGAAAGACGAAAACAGCATTCTTTTCAGGACATTGAAAAATCATTAGGTTGTCCTTTGAAAAGCATTCTGCCCCAACTGTCTACACTGAAGCATCTTTAGATTAGCACTGCCACTGTAATAGTTCTATACCCAAAAAACCATCTCCTGAATTCTCCTTGAAATGCACTTGAACAAGGCAAATAACTTTGACTCCAGAGGTTTCTGCTTGAAATAGAGAAGCTCTGGACTATTTTTTGCTGCATTAGTCCATATTTTGCAAATTACATTTTCATACAGACAACAGTTTTAAAAGGACTTTGTTTCGTCAATAAAGTAATTACTATTCACTCAAATTAACTACCCATATAAATTTCTAATTTTAAAAAGTCACTTATTCTTTCAAATGCTCTTGGCTTCTTACTGGTTTTTACTTAGATAGCTGATGAGAGCACAGGTACAGGAGGGGGACAGAAGTTGCTGGGGTGACATGAACACCTGTGTAGATTACAAAGTGACCCAGGAGGCAGAGTCCAAAGCACACCAAGAGCCAGCCACTACAGCAGCATGTGTTCCTTTAGTCTATCCTGGAAATACCAACACATTTCAGTTGTTTAAGATTTGCTGAACGTGACTATGATAAAAAAGTTACATGAAAACCACTCAAATGTTCAGTGTGCCAGGGCCCCAAAGCACTGTAACCCCTGAGGCCTCATCCTTGCCCCACACAAACACCCACCCTGTCCTGGACCTCACCTGAGACACATCACATATGGGGCCATGCCCAGCCCTGGGCTCACCAGATGTCTCTCACTGTCCTTAGTGCCCTGACTCACCACCTTGCCTTTGTCTGATGGCCACCAGGCAGCCAGCAGGAACTGGTATTGTCACCACCCCTGCTCACTGAGGCTGGCCTCACTGCGGACTCCTGCATTGTCCTGGCCTCGGTCATCCTGCTCCCTGCTGGAGTGACTGCTTTTCATCTGAGCAGAGATACTTTGTTTGATAAGACTTGAAATAGCCAGGAGGAAAAATACCACATCCTAGGCAATACCCACTTTTAGAGAGTGCAACAAAAGTGGTCATTTTTGAGCAGTTGCCGAGTTCTTAATAATTTCAGCACACATTTGAGCTCAAGTTTCACAAAGTTTTGAGACATTTTAAAGTCTGTGCAAAAGGCACTGCAGAAAAACAATCTTCCTAGTCTCTCCTCCTCCTCTTCCAATGCAATACTTGCACGCAGCTATAAAAGTTCTAATTTTTACTTTTATTTTTTTTTCATAGAACAATTCTAGAAGGCAGACTTCTTTTTTAAAAGAAAAGCAGGAAGCAAACAACTAATTTGAAAACTCAAACATGTTCTTTCCTATAGATATGAAGAGGACATCCTCCTTATGAATTTCTTTTGCTGACTGCCTCCCAGACTGAAACAGTGGTGCTGGCAGCAGCAAAAAAGTCTCCTGGAGAACTGACCTGGTCACTGTCTGGGGCACAAGAATATTTTTTTTAAAATAAACTGAAATCCTTGACAAGTCATCAAGATTGCAGCCTGAATCTTTTATCTTGTCAATCTTTGATCCTGGCTTGAACCAGAAGACCTGAAGCTGTCCAGGACTTGTGATTTTCTGTCAGCCCTTTCTGTACCAGGTACATGTGCTACCTAGATGAGCTGGGGAGCATTGACAGTACTAAGACTGCCCAAGGAATTAAATTTGATGGGCTTTTTTACGCTGCATAACATCTTGTCATTAAAGTCAATTGGGGATAAACAAATAATAACTTTGTTAAGCTGGCAGACCACGAAAGGATGACAAAAACATGAGAGCCACATTAACTGTTATATGCACTTACCTGTAGCATACCTTGTCCATTGCTTTCGATGGTGCCTTCATAGGTGACATGCAATCTAGAGAGTTTTTTCTGAGATCTACCATTGAGGAAAAATATCATACAGAAAGGATAATTTCAGAACCCCCACACAAAAGCATTCATTTTAAAACAAAACTCACCCAAACCCAAACTTCTTAAACACCTTAAACATAAGGCGGTTTAAAAAAACAAATCCTGATGGATTTAAGAAAATATGTTTGCCTTGCAGAAACAATTTGGAAAAGTTTAACATAGTCATTTGTTCAGTTTCTTCACCTTTTACCATAAAACCCCAAATTTGAAATTGAAGTTCTAAGTTCTTCTTGTTTCACATTAACTCACTAACCAGCAATAAAGCTGTGTTCATGCTGGTTATCACCCATACTTCATTACATCTCCTGTTATTTCTTACATCAAGTCATCCCTCTCTTTTTTCCCCAACTCAAGCAACAGCACCAAAATACACTACTGTTTTAAAACTTCAGCTAAGGCTTGTTTGCTTTACAGACAGGGGAAAACTCAGGACACAAACTACTTGTGACAATTCACCCACTTCCCTCTGTATTTCTTTCTGCAACAATCCATAGCAAACATTGTTTCCTGCAGTACTTCCAGACCTGAATTAATTCCAAATGGATGACATTCACTTATCGTGGACTTAAGAAATTTCTTACATTAACAGGATGTTTGACTTACCTCTCCCAGTCTGGAAACTCCTGGAGACACTGCCTTGTAAACGTCACCAATCCCGTAGGTTCTACAGGCAAACCAACCCCAAAGGAAAATGTATTAACTGTGGGAGCTTTAGCCCTTAAGAATATGTTGACTGGCAGGTTGAAAACTACAAACATCATTCTTGGTAGATACCAAGAGCTTAACTTTCCTCAAGAGAGACTCTGAATCTTCCCCTGACAGCCCATTCTCAAATTGAAGGCAAGTGACATGAAGACCAAAATATTTACTTCTCTTCCCACTTTGCAGTTTGAGTATTTTCATTTTTCCAGATCTAGGGAAAACTATTTCTTAAGTCATTTTCACTTTAACAACACTGAACACTACCAGAAAGACATAGTAGTTGAAGTAAAATGTGGTGCTTTAGACAAAAAGAGAATGTGAACCAACAACTGTTCAGTGTCAACAGACAATCCAGAGTAGTCAACCTATGGATGAAGCAGCAGCTCATATTTCCAAGAAAGCCAACTGTGTCAATAAGGATGCAGTGTTAGCAGATTCCAAATCAAGCAGGTTTTAGCCCTGCCAGGATGCTAGTGAAATTCACTGTATTCCAACTGAAAAGACTCCTGCCCTCAAGGGAAAAAGAGGAGCTCTTGCTCATTGAAGGAAGGATGCAGTATCATCTTTTCTCCTTATTTTACTCAAAAAAGTTCAGTTTTGCAACAGAAAGAAAATATCAACCTTTTATTAGGTGATATCATCCTAATAAAAGCTTCAATTAAGATTTACTTCTCTGCTACAGTAAGTTTACTGTGCTGACTTGTGAAAACATTCAGAAGAGTATGTAAAGCACAAATGCATCCTTCTAAAAAAGTTTTAAGTGGTCCTATGCTTTTCTTCGAAATTTAGGTAAAAAGGTTTACTTTTTACCTGAAAAAAGTAGAAAAAAAGTGCATAGCTTTCAAGAATAGTAATCAAGTGCTCTTTCACATGGGAATTCTGGTATCAGTTGTGGTATTTTACAAATCAAGCATTCACCTTTTGAGCACAAAGTCTTCAGTCTCCACTGTGCTCTTTTACAGAGAATTCAATCATTATTTACAATAAAAAAGTAGCACAATTATTACAGTAATTTATAGAGCTAAGTTACTTCAGCCTTACTAATTCCTGGGACAAAAAAAGAACAAAAAATGGGGTATTTTAAAGGTATGATAGGAATTTTTAATCCAAGAAAAGAGCATCCAAAAATCTCATTCAATATTATTTAAAGTTAAAATGTTAGGAAAGCTAGTATGGTAGTTTCATAAAGCACGTTCCCATCAGATTTCACATGTACAGGGGGTCAGGGACAGCTGCCTAAATTTAGGATTTGGTTTGGACCAAAACATTATCACCCAAGTATTAAAAAAAGCTGGTATACCATATCTCTTCTCAGTCTGACACACAGATCAGAAGTTACTTATTACCTCAGAGATTTAGTTCTATTGACATTGCTTAAAGTCTGACAGCTGAATTGGGATATAGCTGCATTTACTTTGTGGTGAATTAAAATAATGAACTGAAGACAGTCTGAACCAAGCAAGGGGCTTTTATATTTAATAGTTTAAATCTGTCTTTCTTTTAAAACAAACCCTTCTGAGAAAGTATGAAGTTAATAGCAAAAGGCTGACATGTAAAGAAAAAGTTCCTCAAAAAGGTCTATTAGAAGGGTATTGTTGCAGATCTGATGTATGCTACTACAGTAAAATCTCTTTCTCCCCAAGAATACAATGAGTAAGCTATGATAGTTATTACAAAAATAATTCCTTTTTTGAAAGCTTATGCAGATGTTCAAATTCGCGGTAATAACAGAAGATCTGACTATGCACTAAATTCTCCAAGAGCAGGAGATATCTCATGACTTGCTATCATTTGTTTTATTTCAACTGGGCATACTAGAAAGAGCTTTGCTTTAGAACAACAGAAGGGAAAAACCTGAAATATCAACACAAGTAGGGGAAAATTCCTCAGGACTATACACATTGTAGTCAAAAGACCAAATATGCATTCTGCAGGAAATCTGAAGCTTGACTTACAATCTTTAAGTCTGTGATTTGAATGACTGTATATGGTGCCAAGTTCCCTCTACATCCTCACTCCGATGTGGTGAGGCAAGTGGTTGCATATATTACAAGCATTGTATATATATATATTTATACCTACACAATGATATACACACACACTTTTATATATATATACACATATATCTCTCAAGGGGGCTAAAAATATATCTCTATACTTTACGCACACCCCATATATACATACCTAGATATTTATAGATATTTATAAGAAAAAATGAAATAGAATGAGCTCTGGGCAAAAAAATTGCTTGCATGCATCATACACATGGTAGAAAGTGCCACTAATATGAATATCAGTATGCTTTGCAAGCTGGCTTTGTTACATACTTCTATCATGGCTGCATAGCCATTTCTAAATTTAATGGGATTATATTTTTCATGTATCTGCTTTGCAGCTCAAAAAAAGAATAAAGGATATACTTTTTTCTGTGACTCTTCTAAAATAGCAGAAAAGGGTCTTAAGTTTCTCAGGCTTTCTTGGTGACCTCCCTTCAAACAATCTGAAAAACAGGAAATAAAAGCAAACAATTAGATTTCAGGGATATAGTGCATAGCAATTAGTGCTACTTACTAATTGCAATTGGATTTTTTGTAATTATTATGCACACATTTCATTAGTCTTGCATTTAAGCACTGCAGAAAGAACACTCCAGACAGCCCCTCCATAATTCAAGATTTCAGGAGTAATGAGTTAATATTGACTTGCTATATTTCTGATGAAGGTGTCAAGTGAATGCCTCTCTCACTTGTATCAATCTTCTAATACCAAGAAATGTAACTTCAATATGAACATTTTGGAAAGATAACAGTTTTATTTGCAACAGATTAAAATGTTTAACAGGCCATTAAGTGACCAAGGGATGAAAACATGCATGTTGAGCACCCCAAGATCCAAATGTCTTACCCTCCTTTCAGCTCAGTGAGCTGCTCAGAAGAATTAATGCAACCAGGTTGCTTTCAAGAGCTGCACTGCAGCAACAGCTTTTCTAAAGAAAAGAACCTTCCCCCAACAGAAATGGCTCCATCCACTGGGCTGTTACTGTCATTCTAACAGTCATTTGTAAAAAACCAAAGCATTAAAAAGAAGGATCCTATTTTTAGCCATTAAGTGAATGTATTCTTTTAAGGTTAGCTGAAATACTTTTACTGCATCATCTATCTTCCAGCAACTTGAACACGCATTACTTAATTTCACTTCCAACAGAGTGACAAGGCATTGTTATTGGCAACACATAATGGAATTTATCTGGAAGGAAGAACAGCAGTGACTTCAGAAATAATACCCTATGAATAGGAAGTTTACTAAAAGATGTCTGATCCACTGAAAGCCCTGAGGACATAAGATTCTCCCCCAATAAACAGTCTAAGTAAAGGAATGACACAACATTATTCCTTTGTTTCTGTGTGGTAGAATGACAATCTGCCTTTAAAATCAGAATGCTAGGAGGTGAATTCAACTAGAGTCAGCAAGGCAGTGAACTAGATTTTTTTCAGTATTTAAGAATTCGTATAATTATATATGGTGAAGAGATCAATTGCATCCAAAATCTATATTAAGTCACAGGGGTTCATTTTATTAACTTGTTATTGTTTGAATAGTGAATCAGGACTTTAAATAGGTAACTCCAGACTTACCCAGTCTATTTTAAAATGGGCCTATATGCAAGTTCTATCAAGGCCTTGTGCTTGCACAGGGAAAAAGGGGTTCATAAAAGGAGTTAATGTGTGCATCTGTGTCCAGGTGTTGCCTAAACTACCACCAACCTCTTATCTGGAAGCCTTGTTTGGTATGAAGCCTTCAAACTGGTTAATTTATCTATCAGCCCAATCATGCTTTTACTGATTTTTTTGCCTCTTTACATCAAAGTGACATCTTGCTTACATTGCAAACTCTCAGGAGAGAGTTCTTCACATCACAAAGGCAATATGTGATTTGGTGTAAACAGCAGGCTGGGCAGGAAAGGTGCAGAACTTGAAAAACAATGCCTGAAGTAAGTCAGATCAAGCTAAAACCAGTAGTATTTGTGAATGCAACAGGAAAAGCAAGTGATATTTACATTATTCATAAATGGCCTGGTCCTACCCCATTAATTTAACTGAGGACATAACATGGCAAAGTTACAAAACTTTTAACCTTGAACCTTATTTCTGAAATAATCAATCAGGCAAAATTATGAAAATCTTACTTTTGAAGCAAATATCTTAAAGAATAAAGCCATATGAAGGCATCACTAAGACATTAAACAAAATTCTTCTTCAAGTGCTGACACAGAGATCCTACTAAAAAACCACCCAAAAATCTAAGTGGAAACCATATAATTTCCTGACAGAACCACTTAGGGCCAAAACCCATTAATTTCAATTAAAGAACTCATCCAAATGAAGCGCACTGTAAATCAAAAGCAAAGCACTGCAAGTCTACTTTCCGGTGAAGTAATTGAAATCTTACTGGCACCTGCATATGTAAGCTGTTCTGCTTTGTACAGGACGTTCCCACTGCCATGCAGTAACTTCAATTTATCAGCTACAGGAGCTGAGGAAGCTTCCAGGACTGATCACCAAACACAGATGCAAATTCATCTCTGGCTCTCCAGCCAAGCCAGGGTAGTAAAAATGTTAATCAAACAGAACACCTCCACAGAGATAGATATATTTAAGTATTCAAGGCCAGAGATTTTAAAACATAAGGAAGTAGATGTGTGAACTTTGTTTATGACATTGTAGATTGTTAAAGACATTGTGGCTAAATGAAAAATATTTCCTAGCAAATGTTCAGATACTTAATTGTTCTGAAGAGAAATCCAATATACAAGAAATAAAATAAAAATAGTAAGAACTGATACTGGGAAAATGTGAAACAACTGTCAGTAAACACACAGTAAAGTTACAAGGCAATAGTTTATACCATTTCACAATTATTACAAAAACACGTGCACTTTTTTGCATTAGCATTTTCCTAAAAATTTTGTGGCAGAAAAGAAAGTGCAAGCAATATTCTGGTTTTTGCAGTCTCAACTGCAAACTCAAAATTGTCATATTTGCAACCAACACTTCCACCTTCTAAAGGTGGAGCCAAAACCTGTAAAGAACCTCTTCCCAAATCCTTCCAGTGCTGAGGCAAGTGGACTTCAAACCTGCAAGGAACTTCAATGGGTGCACTGCAAATGATGCAACAGGAAAAGGATTTAAGAACATTAAGAGCTTCACAAAAGTGACCTTGGCATGCCCAGAGTTTACTGGGGAAAATTTGAACCAGCTTAAGTAAACAGTTCCAAAATACATTGTTTCTGAATAAGGTAAAATTAAAATACAGTATTTACCTGTAAAATTTAATTACCAAGGAGCCAAATTGCTCCCCTGATGTTGCTTTAAGAACTGGCTCCAGCAGGAGCCATTACAATCACGTGATTTAATCTCCCAGTTAAAAAATTTCATAATGATATTTCCATACCCAGGCTGGGCTTCCTCTGAATGTTTCTTTTCAGAGGATAATCATGTCTTTACATTGAAGTTGGAACCTATTGTAAGACTCAGAAAGGTGGACACACTGTTACAATATGCCAAAACTTGCAGTATGGATCATAACTCAGAGTAATTCCCATTCATAAATCCACGGCATTACATGGGTACTCTTTGCAGAAGTGTGGATACTCAATTTTGTAATTGTGATCTCTACATGTGTACTTTTTCTTCAACAACCCCACAGGCACTAAAAAGTGTCTTTTTCTTTACTACCAGAGTTGAAAACTCACTTGTGTTGTTTCTTACATTTTAGGGTGATCTCACTGAAGATAACATCTAAGCAGGTACAAATAGTTTTACCAAAACCTCATCTTCTCCTACAAATAAAAGTCAAAGAATGAGGAACACAGAAGTCATATGGATAGATGAATTTCACCCAGTAAAGGGACTGAGCAGGGGGAAGGATAGAAAGTTAAGGCAGAAATAAAAATACTGAATAGATATTTCCTTCAACCTCAACAACAGAGGATGACAAAACACTTGGAAAGAGAATAAACCAAATATCTTGTTTTTTCTGTCTTGCTGCATTTCAAGCCTATGCATGCCTGATGTATATACATACATGATACATGTAGGGGTGGAAATAGAATGCTTAAGTATGTTACTGTCAACCTGTATTGCCCTCCATACAATTGAGGGCTATTCTGATTAAAAGGCTGAGAATCCCCAGTTGCTGAGCATCCTCAATGGGAACCACTGAAATTTCATGCTGATACACAGCACCCTAAAGGAAAAACTAATATAGTGTTGAATGGTCCAATAACCTCATCATTTAGGATTGCATTAGTGGCACTGGGGAGCACATAAGAGGCATCTCTTTCATCTGTCTCCTGCAAGTCCTAACCTCTTGGAATTAAAAAATAGTGGAGTTCCAGGAACAAAATAGAAATATAAAACTTTCTTTTTCAAAACCAGTATCATATTTGTAATGAA
The DNA here is from genome assembly GCA_013400915.1 of Pardalotus punctatus. Taxonomy (NCBI): domain Eukaryota; kingdom Metazoa; phylum Chordata; class Aves; order Passeriformes; family Pardalotidae; genus Pardalotus; species Pardalotus punctatus. Next base: position 52,559 of record VZTX01015527.1, read on the forward strand.
GTATTTTTTGAGCTTTGACTTCCAATACTAATCACATCTTATCAAAACACTGTTTCAAAAGGATTCTGTCACAGTGCACAGACATTTTTCATTCAATTGTGCTCAAGGCAACCTTACTCACATCCACATTAAGGACTGCCTATAGATATTAGCGTATCTAAGGTCAAGGAAAGCTGTATGCATTAATGTGCACAGAGAGAGAGAGAAGATGTAAGATTTGGAATCTTGCCACGTAAGTTTTGGAATGTGTATATAATTATGTGTGCTTATCACACAATTGCATGGGACAGAGAACAATTTTATTCTCTAAATATATGAAAGCAAACCTGCTTACCATATAGGAATAACTGGAATTACATTAATTACCCATATTCTTTGCCTCAAGTATTTTCTGAGAAAATTGTTGATTTTTTATTGGGAGGGGCTCCCCCCATACAGAATTTTATATCTGCCTTTTAAAATGGGAGTTTCAAATCACTAAAGCTTCACTTTAGTGAAAAGATAAGAGACAGGACCAGTCAAAGACTTTACATGAAGAATGGAGCTGCAACAAGGGTTTCATTGCTATAATTTATGCTTCCCTTCCCAAGGGAGACAAACTACACAGTTTCAATCCTGCTTACATAGCCCTATTTTGTGAACAGCAATACCCCAGACACACTCTGGTCTCCAAAGTATCCCAGGGGGTGTGCAAGACAATCCACTAGGCTGCAGGAATAATATATTTTTGTCCCATTCCTTAAATAAAACACATTTTTAGGTAGTGTTTATTTCATCTTTATCTCATCCTTTCCAATTCTTTTTGCATGTTTTATAACGCAATATATTAGTAAAGTAGCACATGTATGTAATTCCTAAGTAAATAAATTTGAATACATTGGGTGTGTGATCAAAAAAGTTTGGAGACCACTGCCCTAGACAGCTTCAAGTACTTCAACATCAATTACGTAATGCAAGATGAGGAGACCTTAGCAAATTGTAAATGGGACATTCTTATATCCAATATAAAATATAAACTCTTACTAGAAATTCCTGAAGTCATGGAAAATACTTAAGTGAGAATTAGAAGGAAAACTATTCAGAATATGACTTCACTTTATGAAATTTGGACTTAATGGAAACCAAAAGCAGAATAATCCAAATGAGAAATTCCTTCCAGAAAGAAGAAAAGCAGGCAAATTAACGATCCCTCCAACAAAACAAAGGGAAATGCCACTGCCCACATCTTGCACCTTGCCACAGGAAAAGAGAGCACAACCTTACACAACTCAGGTACAGCAACCTCAGTTCTTTTCTGGTGTCGGGTGTGTGCCTCTTTCACATAACATGAATTCTATCTTTCTGTATTAAAACTGCCTTCCTTCTCTCTGCTTATAAAGGATGTAATTTAGAGTTTTCTAATTTCCTTCATATCAAGTAGGAGAAAAACAAAACATTCAATATTTCAACCTCATGGGCAATTTCTTATTTACTGTGATGTGTCATAGGTACAAGCTGTCGTCATCTGAGAAGTTATTTAAGAACACTGCACTATTCAACAACCTTAGGTTGAATTAGAATTTCATCTCTAGATTAAATAATGACTTTTAAGATGTATGTAAACAAGAAAATTGAGCAATGTAATTTTGCTGGGAAATCTAGATGCAAAAAAACTATCTTTCATCTCAGACACTCCCACATACTCACATCTCTCTTCTCTGTGCTTTTCATTTTGTAGTTCTGCTTATTGTGGCAAGTAACTTGCAGCATTATAAATCTGTTTTAACAAAAGGTTTTGGTGATTTATGAGTCCTAAAATACATCAGGTTGATATCTGACCTTGATGAAATGATAAGATACTAACTCCAAGTACTCAACACCAGGGAATAGCAGGCTAAAATGTTTTACCCTGGGGATCTAAAACAAAGGACAACCAACAGCATGGTAGAATTAAGTTCTGGACTACATTCTATATTTATTAAGCTAAAAAAAAAAATTCAAATTCAGTACTGTTTTAATCACTACAGCAAAGTAATAATGCCAGATTCATAAAAATAGTGTCCTTTTCAAGTTGTCTATTTAAAGACAATTTCCACGTTTAGCAAACACAAATGTTGATTTAAATTTTTTTGCAGAAAATTATACCCTACTTAACGTAATCTGTCCAAGGCTAATCAGTTCACATGCCCAAAACAGGCATAACAGAATGAGTTTTGTAGGATCAGTGTCCTTTAACTCAGAAAATCTAGAACCACTTATCAGATGAGCAATACATCTCAGTCCAAACCAAGTCCTCTCAAAGTCATTAGATAATTTATTCTCCAGAGAATATTCATTAGTGTTGTGAAATTGATGTTGTTTATGGAGAGATAATTGCATTACTAGTAAATTAGATTTCAATGCTCCTGCACAAATGTACCATACAGTTTCCCATTTCCTTTCATATATTATATATTCCATAAAAGAAATATATCTTAACTAGTGTGTTTTTCTCCTCATTTCCAATCACTTGAAATTACTTTAAAGGTTTGTTTGATAAAGATGAAGAAATTAATTCCTAGTGGAATACTGGTGGTTTGAGACCAGAGCATCCATTAATACATGTACCAGAAGATCCACCAGGGTTATGTCATTAGACTTGCTGCCTTCTGTTATGAATTCAACTCCAGTGATGGGAGCTATCATCCCATCTCCAGTTTAACTGCAGAGGTTTTGAACAAGGGAAATGGAAGAGTTCTTCTAACTTGGCAGGACAGCTAAAACAGATCCGTAACAGGTCAAACACACAGCAGAAGCAAAGCAGGTCCTTGACAAACCTGTGTCCTTTCCAGAATACTGACTCAAGATTACAGACATTTTTCCTTACATTTTGCTTTTACGTATAAAACATTTGCTTTCACATAGGAAACTCACGAGTTTCCTAAATTACTGTGTCTATAGCGTAACTACCACTATCACCATAATCAAGAATTTACACCTTGGAACCAACATCATGAACGTAGAGACTCGATGCAACTCAGGCTCTACATTCAACCAGAATGCAACTTCCAAGAAAAATTCATCAATACGATAAATAAAATGGACAATTCAATTATTCCTTTTTTTGTGATGGGTTATTTTTGCATAAAGCTGCCCCATCTATTGTCATCACATATACTATAGTACTGTTTTTTAAAAAGAAAAATTGAACACTAAATTTAGCTTGGTATTTTGAACAGGAACAATATTTTATGGTATTTAGTATGATCTAATGTTTGGCCACTGACTGGATGTCATTCTACCTATCAGAATTCATAAATATTAAAGCTCTTAAACTACAAACTCCATTTTATCAACTATATTTGAAATTAATTAGGTTATTAATGACTTAAGACTCATAATAGGCTCATCCTTGCCAAGCAAAAAAGGGAAGAATTCAATTAACTTACTGAGTATTTAATTATACACAGGTGACTTTCAGTCTGTAGCATGAAGAGAAACCAAAATGGACAGTCAGTGTCACAACACACCATTAAATCAAGTGCTTCAGCATCAAAAGAGGAATGGCCATTTTTATTCTCCTCTCATCTGGCAAGACTAACAGGCAGGAGAGGAGAGGTAAAGCACAGATGATGTATGTTAATCCTAACACATACAAGAGCATTCCTCCCAATCAGTTGCACTTATCTCTCTATGAGTAAATTTTAAACTATGTTGCACTGGCTGTCTTGTTTTGTCAACAGATTTTTACCCTGCAGGGAGTAGGGGTGGAACTTACACTAGGGTAGTTAATACAACATAAAAACCTAAGGCAGGGAGAAGACTGGGAGGAAGGAGGGAACACAACAGCATTTAAATGTAAAAACGATAACTATTTCAACGTGTATAAAACAGTGCTAATGTTTAAGTCTGCATAAAGTGAATTGATAAACAACTGTTGTGTACAACCAAAAACACAAGAAAACTTTCACACTGTTATGTTTCTAACTTAGAAGTCACAAATTTCAGTTTTTCAGTCTCACAGATTTGAGGGGAAGAATGGGAGACTTGTGTATAAATGTAGACAGGATATGGATAAAGGAATCAAGGAACACCACCTTTGCTAAAGAAAAAGCCCTCAAATGCTAGCATCCATGCACTTAGTAATTTGGCTTTGTTAGGGAACAAGAGCAGATTATTTTTTGATACCTAAAGAACAAAGTCATTCATTCATAGTCATGTAGCAGATGAATTATGCTGAGGAAAGAACTAAGTCTGAAAAAAGCTACAGACCATAATACTGTAGGGAAAAAGGTTGCTGTGTGAACAATCTGTTATGCCCATCCCTAAGCAGACAGAGCAGAGCAGCAGCCTCCAAAGCCTTTACATCAAAACATTGTTATAAACAGGAAAAAAAAAAGTCACAAATATTTTAAGTTCAGTCATTGCGTACTACCTTTTGAGTACATCCAGCTTCCCAAAAAGCCTTTCTTAAAAAGCTGAAAATACACACTGCAGTGAACCAAACCTTGTCATCTTTACAAGTCTGAAACAATAGCTGAAAACATGACAGTTTACTGCGTCCTTGCTACTAAAGAAGTAACTTTGCAAGGGCAGGAAAATACCAGCTTGACAGGAAGAAAAATGACATAAAATACTGTCTATCCTCCTTCTCCCCCCTCATTTTAGATTTTAACTAAGTCACATTATATACAGTACCAGAAAACTGTACAGTCATGTAGTACTCTCTCCACAACTCTTCTATTTCCTTTTGCTTTTATCCCACCAGTCCCACTCTCACTGACACATTCCCTCAAATTTTATCCACTGCCTGTCACATCTTGTATTCTACTCTACTAATCTGCTTATTACCAAATTCAAAATACAGGAGGTGTAGGGGTGTGGATTTGGTGCAACAAATGGTTAAGTAAAAAAAAGGACTGGAAAAGGAAACTGTACTTATCTAATAAATGCATAAATTGGCAAACACTGAGGAAGAGCCACTTTTAATCTTCAATAACCAGAGGACATTAGCTTTCTTTCTTTTTTGCTTTTTTTGCTTTTCTTCTTCAGTTTGCCAGCAGTACAGTTGTTCTTGCACAAATAAAAATGGCTTTCTACCCCATGTGACTAGAAGCTGAGCACTCCCTCATTCATAATGCAAAAGGGAGGCCTGAAGGTTGCCTGCTCTATTCCCCCTCTAAATAACATTGTTGGAACTTACTACAGTAGCACCAGGAAGGCCAGTCAGAAAACAATGCTGGACTGGCTGGAACAGAGCAGAAAATTCTGAATGGTTAATACTTTATACTTGTCATTCTTTGAGTGTACAGAAGGAAAATATTTACCTAATGATTTGCCAAGGCTTTTTTATTTAGAAGTAGTTTGCAATTTTATGTCCTGAGTCAACCACAAGTAGTGCAACGTACTACTGTGACCTTACATTGCTCTGCAATGTTCATAGAGGAGAATGTGAATTTACTCCAGTTATTTAACAGCATTTTTTTCTGTAGTTGGTAAGAAATTATCCAGCTTGCAAAATTTAACTGCTTGGTTTATAAAATGTTTAAGTTACAACTAAAACCAGTAACTGAAAGTCCTTTAAAAGTACCACAGAAGACAGCTAGAAGTGTGCAGTCAAACAGACCCTTTTTCCCCAGACCGTACACTGTCCTCTTTCACTGCTCCAAAGAGCAATGTTTTTTAATGCACCGATGGTACTTTTCATTTATTTGTTCTTAGGAACTACTCGTACAAAAACACACTGAATTGTATGGAATAATAACGCCCACCCACGCTTCTCTTCCGTAACGCACCGCACTCTTGGGATAAACACCAAGACAGTGACCCAGGCCTCTCTTCTGAAATGCACAATATGGATAAACCTGTGATAGCCCTTAAAGGCAGCAGCCACCAAAACCATTATTAGTACATTGGCATGCCTGAAAATTTATTCTGGGAAGTTCTAGTCTAACACAGCTCTTATAATACCCAAGTGGGCCAGTGCGCAGGCAACACTATTTTTGTATTTCATCTCAGCTGTCAGAGCACATACACCACATCTGTTAACAGTGAGGAATAAGAAAAACTCTAGATCAGTAATCTATCCAAGCTCCAGCCTAATAAACTTAAGGTTGATCTACACAGACTTGTATAGAATTGCTAAGAAACAATGAACTCATATTTCTAATCTACAAGTCCATGTGAACCATAATATTCTGCAGCAGAAAATGTCTCCATCCACTTCCCTCATTTAAAATTGAAATAAGCATATTTAGATTATAAAAAAAGATGTGAAGAAAAAATTATAATCAAATCTTTTTGTAAGTTAGCACTAAGAAAAAAAAGAATAAATGTTTGCTTAGACATCAGAGTATATTTAAGTAAATTCTTATTGTGCCCTTCTTAGTCCAACTTGTAGCAAAAAGAAAAGGTTAATTTTCACATGCAGCTCTACAGCTGCCTTAAAATAATGGTATAGATGCTGAAGAATGAGGTCCTATTGATCTGACATAATGTGCAGATCACCACAGATTGCACAGGAGACAACAGAAACGTGGCTGGGTAAGCACCGACCTTTAATTTAAATATACACACAACACTTGAAGCACAACTAAAATATACCATTTGCAGATGATTGGCTTATGAGGAGGTAGGGAATAGTATCAATCTAATTATGCCAGAGCAAGAGTGTGTCTGTGCATGCTCATGCACAAAAAGAAATTTGGAATATTAATCATATCTTCCTGTGCACAAGAACCTTTCTTACATAGATGCACAGTTTTCTTGTCCCTTTGAGGCGATCGGAAAAAAGACAAAAAGCAAACTAGTGAAATCAGTGATGGAAACATGGAACAAATGAGTTTCTCCCTAAATGACAACAACACTACTTTCACGGCAGATTTATCAGGTTCATTTACTGCCAAGTGCCATACCTGTTGAAGTTAATGTCTGGATAACTAGAATACTCAGACTTCATCTTCGCATTGCGACGTGGAAAAGTACAGAAGAAAGCATTGGCCAGAAAACTGGCGATCTGTTCCTGTGACATTGTGATGGAGTGATTCATCTTTTGTTTCAGCAGAGGTATTGGCTACCAACAAAAGAAGTGAGGGGGAGGAAGGGGCAGGGGAAAAAAGAGGGAAGGAGAGAGAAAAATAATTAGCTTACCCTTTTTGAAAGCAAAAACAGAAGCACAAAATTACATTCGTTATATTAGAGCAAGAGTAATTTAGGCCATTGGTAAAGCCTTTAATCAGCAGCACCGTTAAAGTCAAGAACACTTTATTCAAGACAATTCAGAAAGGGCTTGCATGGCAAACTGCAGATTTCTAATCAATAATAGAAAGATCAGGAAAACACAACTTATCAAACAAAACCATCGGGAATGGAGAGGGGAAAAAATAGATGGGATGTTGCAAATTCTGAGCAATGTTAAAAACTGAAATAAAAATCCACTTTCAGGAGCTGTATAGTTAGGAACCCTTAGGGAATGCTTTCAGCTACAATAACCATGTTTTAAATTTTACAAAGAAACAAGGAAGTCATGCCACAGATCATAACTCTATGACTTGCTTTGAATTTTTTTTCCAACCTACTTGAAGAAATAATGCTGATGGTATTTGTAGAAAGCATGTAATTATCCATTCTTTTATAATCAGAATGAACAGAAAGCTCAGCTTCACTTAGGTCTTCAGTTTGAAGTTTTATTTTACTCTGGTCAGGGTTTCCTTAATATAAAAAGAAGTAAAGGGGCAGAGGGAATAAAAAACTCCCCAACTTGAAGCATTATACATCTTTCATTTTATCAGGCATTAGTGTTCTGATTTGTTACTTTGGCTCACAACATTCATGGCTTTTTATTTATTTTTTTAATTATGTGATAATATGGAGCGTGGCAGGAGTACATCATTCTGACTGCTATGGAGTCCAGTAACAATTACAATGAACCCACTTGACAGGAGAAAGAGAACACAGTTTTCACCTCCTTCCAAAATTCTCAGCCATCATCATTAGCCTAGCTCCAGTACAGCTACATTTTCATCCTTCTAGTTGTGAATACAGAAATTGCTGGTGATTTAGACTATTGCATACACAGCCCTGTTTACTCCAGAAAACAAACAACTTTTCCTTCATTCTTATAACTACAACATTCACGTTCACTGAATCTCATTCTGTCTTCTGGCTATTTAATTAACAAACTATATTATGATGGCTGAAGTCACACAGCTAGGGGGGAAAAAAGCCTGAGAAGCTCACTCTAATAAGTTCTACAAACCTATAAAAATAGAGTATTTTGGATAGTATTTTATTGGGACAAATTTATCTTTATGTCTAACAAAAAAAAAATGAGTCTGACAAAGATCTTCACAATTTACATTGCCTAGCAGTATGTGATCTTTATAAAAGGCATTACTGCATGAACTTGCAAGTCTTGTGCTTGACTTGGTGCTCAGAAACTTCATCACATTCTCAAACTTCCCTCATCGAGTTATGAGAAAAAAAATAAAAGGTAAGAAATATTCATAGCTTGAAATTATGTATCCACTTCAGGACCCTTGCAGCATAACAAAGCAGGGAGAGATTTTCCCTGCTGATTCCCAAGAGAATCAATTTAGAAAAGAGTAACAAAGGGGTTTACAAATTGTTGTTACCCTGCTAATATGTTACCTACCATATATCCTCACTTGACCAGCCCTATTCACTTTTATCAGCTTTACCACTTACAGAACTAATTCCCATAGCATTAATATAGAATTAGTTAAGGTTTGTATTTGTGCAAGTATTATATGCTCTAAACAGAATAAAGTATATCCCAAATAAATAAAGGCTTTATTAAAATACCACTTCTAAGATTTTTTTTAAAATTGTAAAATAAAAAATTAGATGGTTTCTGATTATTCAATTGTTCAAGTTTCTAATGTGATTTTACAACCTGAAATGTTGCACGGTCATTTAATTAAAAAAATGCAAGATGCAACTCCAGCACGTAGAAGGGAAAGTGCTACTGAAGTTCAGGTTAAAACTATGACAGAGAGATTTTTTTTTTTTTACATTCTATTACTTTTTTTTTTTACATTCTATTACATAATTACAGATGAGTATTGTCCATTCTGCTCCTTAGGTCTCACCTGAATTCAACGCAAAAATTACAGCTTTTGTTAAGAACATCCCATGATCCTGATGTTTTGACCTTAGCCATCAGCTGCAGTCTGCAGAGAAGAGGTTTGCCACAGAGCACTTGCTAGCTGTGTTTGCTTACCTGGGTGCAGATACTGGGGAGACAGAGTGCCAGCTTGACCATATCAGGAAGAATGGACTGGAACAGATGTTGAGCCTCTGCATCTTCAAGAACCTGTTAAAAAGAAAGAAAAAAAAAAAGTTTTTTACCTCAGAAATAACAATTGAATGAAAAGTTTGTGAAAAGAGGACCCATCCAAAAGAAATGAGGGAAAAAATAGGTCTTCTTAGCTTCATGCTGAATCTGCAACATTTTCACAGTAGTAACTCACTGAATTTACTTTGCAATAATCCACTGACTGAAATACAGAAACAACTCTCAAAAGCTGCAGTTGAGAAAACATGTCACCAAATGCCCTTTGAAGAAGCCTTGAGTAAGTTATCACTTGACTCTTTTCAAGGCAATGAACCAAATTCTCACCTGAAAAATCACTAGCTAAGCACAGAAGTACTGGAACGATTTACTTGAATTTCATATTCAGGACAGAGTCCAATACAAGTATCTGTGAGCTCCTCCTGTTAAGGACAGATAAAATGCACTCCTGGCTCAGATCAGTGGGCCCCTGCAGCAGCAACAGGAAATCCTATGCAAGAGGATGCAATCCTGGGCATTTTCTGCCATCCGTCCCCACCATGCTCCCTCAAGAATCACAGCCACTGGATTACACAACGGGTGCAGTCTGCCTCATCCCACATGCTGAAGTTGCAATCTTCTCAGACTCTTCCTGTAGGACAGCTGATGCTTTGGCTATTTCAGCTGACTCTCCCTCTCTTCTAACACTCTTTCTGAGAAGGGGAGACCAGAATTAACAATGCTGAAAACAAACGGGCACACCAATGTTTCACAAGGCTTCTCAAAGCTTTTATACCAAGAACAAGTCCCATCAAACCTTTCTTGTCCTGTTCTCAGTTCCCCCCCGACACTTTGGCCCAGTGTTGGTGTGTTTGGCTGCCAAAGCCTATCAAGTCCATACACTCAGAGCAAGTCCAGGATCTCCCTTCAAGTTGCAACTGCCAGTTCTGAGCTCAACATCCTGCACCCAGGGTTTAGATGAATCCACCCACACACCTATTCATGTATCACACACCTATTTTTCAAAGATGCAAAAGGTTCTTTATGGCAGGCAATGCTCTTCTAAGGAAAGCTAGGATAGGCTATAAAAAGAACAGCAACATAAAGCGGAGCAGTTGCACAACGTGAAGCAGCACAAAAGCCTCAAAACTCTCATTCTACTAAATGAGCAGGCTGAAAGGAGATTAAGAGAAAAGCAAATTCTTCACCTTCCTATGCTGTGGAAGTTTCTCCCATTATCTGCAGATACAGGCATCAGATGTGACTGGCTGTCAGATCTGCATGCTGCATTCAAGGCAAAAAGCAGAGAGAAGAGAACACACAGCTTGCACTACAGCTGGGGAACAGAAGACAAAGGTCACAGCTCACTTGTCTGCCTCCCTCCTTCCCCTGCATCCAGGGAATCTGTATTTGAGACCACTACCTCCTACTGATTTCTAGACTGAAATCCTCAAAATTCTGAAAAGGTAGCTTTAAAACTACGGAATATTATTTTTCAAGTAACACTTAGAAAATTGATTCTCTACCAATTTTGCACAAAACCAGCAGCAAACAGAATGGATAAAACAGCATGAAGGTACTATCAACTTTAATCCCTGCAAAACTTCAGACTAATGTGAAATCACAGGAAGAGATCTCTTTAGTCATATTATCAGGGCTTTATAATTCACATTTCCACAGAAAGTTTCACATAGAGTTCAAAATATAAAAAAGACACTGGCAATTCTCCTGAGAAGAGGAAAATATGGTGTCTCTGACTCCAGACACACTGTTCCTCATAAACACCGAAAATATTGTTTGAAGGCTAACAATTTCTGTTCTTCCAAGATCATTAAAATAACTATAGAAATACCTTGGCTCTCTTCTCTCTTGCTCCAAGTAATACAAAGGGATAAGATTACTCAGGAAGTTAAAAACCAAAACACAAACAAATGCTCAAAGCACAAACAACTCCTCTTTGGGAAAAGGGGGAAAACATAACAACACCAAGACCTACATAGTTACTTTTTACGCATTAGGTATGCAGCTTGTGGAGGCATAAAACTGAGGCTTTAATTAAAAGTTTTAGAATTAAACAGGAACTTACAAAGAACAGCAAGCCCAAGAAACATGAAATCATCATTTGATATGAGGAGGAATGCAAGTAATACACTAATTATTTTTGAAAGTAAATTTATTTTAAAGATAGGAAATGAGCAAGATGCATCTGGTCTCTACTGTTGCTGGATGCATATGCACCTATATATTTACACAGTATAAGTCAAACACCGAAAATTGTGACCTAACCTTTAACATTATCTGCTCTAGCATGAAACTTTGCTCTGTTCTTAGGCACAATGTTTTTAAGTACCATAAAGCAACAAAATGAGCATTTAAAATGTGGAATTTCAGATCTCAACTCATAAAATGAATACATAAGTTATAGCTATTCAAAAACTGACATTTAACCTCAGATGTCTACCAGGCTGTCAAATTCTGATACTCTCTTCCCTTCGGGTAACACTTCCTCTCTTTTAAAATTGACATATAAATAGTGCCTGCTATGCTTTGCTGACTGCCACAGACTATGCAGTATCACTTATCTGGTGACACTTTATGGCACTGGACTTTGTCACAGCTGTCAAGACTTCAACCTTTTCTTTATGCTTCTTTGAAAACAACATAATAATAGTATGAGACAATTTCTTCCCAAAACAGGCAGGCCAGCAATTGCACAGCTCAGCTCTGATGCAGAATACTTAACTATAAAGGTCACTTCTTCAACTCTGAAATCCTACTTTTCCTTCTTACCTTCCTAATGATGAACCAGAGTATGCTTTCTTGTCTATAGTATTTCCATGCATGACTTTTACTAGACCTCCACTAATGAAAAACCACAACATTTAGAGCCACTATTGCCCAAAGTGTTCTCATTGGCTTCTCATTATTCTTACACGTAAATGAACTGAATTTTTTAAAAAGTGTTGGGTGCCATGAGGACCCCACAACTTCAAAAATATGGCCATTGTGAGTTCACAGACCTTATCAAGAAACTTGTAACTCGGCACTGTTCTCTATCAAATGGCCAGATCCATGTAACTAAAGCTTACCCTGTCTGCTCACAGACTCTTCCTGTACAAGTAACATTCCTTTGAGGTTTCTATGAAAAAGAGCACCTGCAAATCCCTGGCTGCTCAGCCCTCACAGCCTCTTCTGCCACTAACCCAGCACACCATCACAGGTGCAGCTTTGTAGACGCTGTCACTGCAAATTCTCAGCTATGCTGAGTGCAAGACAGAGCCTGGGGTTATCTGTGACAGTCCTCAGGCTTTGAAAGCAGCAAAAAAAGAACATTCAGTCTTGGAAACTAAAAGGATTCCAGGACACGGAGTGCTGACAACACAGCTACATCTGGCAGACATCCCACGATGCAAATGCCAACCTGGAGAACCTAGCATCAGCACAGAGAACACCTGGTCATAGAACTGAAGGAACATTTATTTAGAAGGAAACTCTCTTCAGGAAGCAGTGACTTGTACTGATGTAAAATCCACTATATTTAGAGTGACATTACACATTCTACATATTTGATGCTGCTGAAAGAGGGATGTGTCATTCTACCTGCTCAAACACACACAAACACGCACACACACACACATACACACAAAACACCACCACATTTCATCAGTTCCCATGTTCATCTGACAATCTCCAGAGAGCCTTCATCTTGCTGATTCTACAAGAAAATAACCTAGGGTGGGGGAAGTCTTCCTATTCAGGAATAAGTTGAAGCAGCCTATCAAAAAGTCATGCATTATTAGATGTGTGCAGTGGGTGGTAAGTGAGAAAGAACCAGTCATGACCCTTGCCAATGGGCTACAAAGGCAGGTATCAGTTGCAACTCTTCTCACTGAAAAAGCCGCAATGTTCTAGTCAGAATGAAGTTGCTAAAACAAGCACCTCACCTGGAAGTCAATCTGCTAGTACAGTAATGTCTGTATAAATTCAATAATGTGCTTTTAATTGTGTACAACCTTTTCAAGGCTACAACTCCACAAACATTAAGAGAAGGAACAAACATCTTTTTAAAAGAACAAACATTTGTTCCATAACTTAAGGAATTCTAAAATATTAAGTGATTGTCAACAAGTTTTGATAAAGAAAATACATTAAGTATCAAAGCAATTTTGGTTTTAAACAATTGATCCGTTTCTCCTTTCCTTATTACGCATTATTGTCCATCACAGCTTCCTTCAACATTTGAAATAAAAACACAAATACACTGACTTTATTCAGTGCTCCAATCATGCAAAATATGTAGGAGTTAAATACATGCAGGGGTTATACCCTGAGGGAAAAGTATATGGAGTCAGAATGGCAAAGCATTACTTGTCTTTTACCAAAGAAATAATTTGGCAATTCCATCACTATTTTCAGTGGATTGACTGATTAAATGAACAGAACTTAGGGCTCCAATTCCTAAGATGCAAATGGCTCAGTGAGCCGTAGCAGAGGTACAAGCTCTTGGCCAAACCTGCATGGCAATTTAGCAAAATGAACATTTATCCTGCAGCAAAGAGGCCTGACTAAACACGGCTGTAAGTAATGGCCTCTTGTCACTATAAACCAGTCCTCCAAAATGCAGCGGACGAATATGCCTGACAGGCCTAATAAGAAGGATCTGAGGTAGCATGGGGTGATAGTGATGGTAGAGAGTTTAAATCTAAATCTGACAGCTCATCAAAGCAAACAAACTGCACATAGGCTACACAAATTTGGACAGCTCCATCTATCACATGGGAAGGTACAGCCATCATGCCAACAGGCAGCCAGCATGCTAAGACAGCAATGGCTTAATGCTTTCAATTTGTTTGGTTTTATATCCCCATATTAACTTTTGTGGCAGGACAAGGACCAATTGAATCATGTTCTTAAGGATGAAGGGAAGCACCAGAGTGCTTCCTTCAGACTATGTGTCTCTTATTTCCAAATTCTAATGGATTTTGACCTTCTGACTTTTTCCTTCACAGCTGCCATAATGCCTTATGCTGTCAGTGCTCTGAACTTTCAGTTACGACACTGAACTGCCTTTCCAGTAACAAGCTTCCTAATGATTTTAATGTAAGATATCGTATGGTTAGAGGTGACAATGCTGACTAAATGACTGGACAAGCCAAATAACTTGTCTGTACCCTATTTACAGTAGGTTCATTCTCCTAATTCCAGGAAGAGATTTTTTTCTTTTTCCTTCCTCACTATACTCAATTTGTCTCAAATAAAATATCTCTGTATATTTCTACAGGGTACTTTCAGGCATTAAATACTTCATTAAATACTTCAAAGCTGAAAACAGCATCCTTAGAGATATTTTTAAAATGTGCAGATGTGGTGCTTCAGGACATGGTTTAGTGGTGGATTTGGGAGTGCTGGGTTAGTGGTCGGATTCTGTAAACTTAAGGGTCCTTTCCAACTTAAATGGTTCTATGATACTGAGACACTTAAACACCTGAGTGTGCTCCAACAATCACAACATGTGGTTGCTCCTCTATTGCACTGAGCAATGTTTTCATTTTCTCTTCCTTCCAGATCAGCCTATACTTATTTACATGCTCTCCTGTCTCATCCAGAAGTCACATGCTTTTTGCATACTGTTTTATATTTAAACATGGTGAAGTCTAAATCCCTGACTAGAACTCCTCAGTGCCAATAAAACCACTAAGTCACTGTTTATGACACTGAAGTCTTTTACCTAAAAGTGACCAACCTCAGACTGGCAATCCATACTCCCCTTCTTCCTCTAATCCTTGTCGTGAGAGCCTTTAAACATTATAGAATGCTAAAAGCAGACTTTCTCAATCTGTTATTTGGAACAGCTGGGGAAAAACAAATATACAAAAAAAACATAGAAACAAAAAAAAAGGCCCACACAAGTTCTTACTGGGTGACTTTAAAAATTAATCTAAATTACACCCCCAAAACAAACTTCACTAAGTAGTACTCTCTACAAAGCCTTTTCTTCTGATCAGGGAGGAGATCAACTCTACTTAAAGGCATTGTGCCACAGCTATCAGCATACTCATACCTAGATAGAGACACCAGGCTGCAGCCCAGTAACTCATATGCCTCTGTAAAACAGACTCTTCATCATAATGTCAAATACTGTACATATTAACTAGACAAACATAGAATAAAAGTGAGGCAGGAGGTGTGGTGTGTCTGTGCATTTTAGTTCCCATTTTATTAAGTCAATGAACTTCCAAAACTGCAGGAAAGAATGCTCTCATCTGCCTCCTCTAGTTCCCTTACAGAACTAATTCAGTAGGAAACACACTTAGCTGTCAAATCCATCCCCTTTACTGAGCAGTTGTCTGATTAGAAACAAAAGGAAGGACAAAGTAATCTTTGGAGGAAAGAAGAAAGAAACCGTAACACTGGATTATGCAGAGAAGAATCTTATTTGAGAACAAGAATGCTTCTGACATTTATCAAAACCACAAACTGACACTTCAAAAGGAAAAAAGAAGACAGCTTACAAGGCAGAAGTTAATTTGGTTTTGTTTAATTTTTTTCACCCCAAAGGCTCATTCATGTCTTCTGCCAATCCAACCCTGCAATAATCTCTCAGGTGTATCATCCTTAACAATTGCTGCTTTGCTCTCAAAGCTTTTAAACATTCTAAATAAAACCTGAGAGAAGAATATGTGCTTATTTTTCAATCTCCTCTTAATGGTTTTAGAAGCCCAGTTTATACTTCCAAGGAACTGGAAATCTAACCTCGGTCATTTTCACTACCCTTCAAGCCACCAGTAGCTTCTACCTGTATTCTCCTGCAGTGTAATTCTATCATGGGTAGAAGCATCAGAACCATTTCCAAAGTAGTGGCAGAGTTCGGGGATGAAAAGTCAAATACTACTTTCAAGTTATTCTGGGGAAGTAGAGCAGTGGAGAGGACAATGACCTTGTCTCTACAGCAGAGCTCTAACATGAGGGAAAAATAAAATACCTTTCACCTGCCTGATACAAGTTACGAGTGAAAGTGATCTGTTTCCAGGCCAATTCAAAACTTTTATCTCTCTGAATACAGAAATAGGGGGAAAATATTTACTACTGCTATGATATTAAAAACATTTTAAAAAAGCATAGTGTAGAAGCATGTGAAAGCCATCAGATACTAAATACATTTTGCAACCACTTTTGAAACTTTGGCATGAAAAGCTTCATGAGACAACACAGCTGTTACAATTATGAAAACTGTACTCTCTTTAACATGCCAGGAAAATAAATTTTAAAAAAAACAAACCCCCAAAAAAACCAATGCAAAAAAAACCCAAAATCAACCAAACAACAACAACAAAAAGTCAACACAATACCATCGCAGGTTTTAACAAACCTATAGACCATTTTTTTGCTTTACTGTCAGTATTACACACACTCAAAATGACCAAAAATCAAAGAAATATATCCAGTAATTGCTACTATATTTATTGGCCAAATAAGACCCTCAGACCATCTTGAGGGTACACACCTTGCCACCTTTGTAAACCCACTCTTTAAGAATGCATGGCAGCAGTAACAAACCCTCCTAGTAAGCAATATAAGCAAATTTAATTTTTCAGATGTGAAGGAAGGAGAAAAAAAATCAGCAATATAGTTACAATACGCTTCATTTATACTTCATAGTCATCCTAACAATGGCAATGCCTCTTCATCACTTCCCTACTTACATGTACACCTTTTCAGTGAGCATTTATCTTGAAAGCTTTGACCATCAGGGTTAGTTTTGTGGGAATTTTTTATTCTAACTGCTCAATAAATAAATTTTTTTTAAAAATTCAAAAGCACAAAGCAGCTAAGGAAAGCTCCCCCACAACCAAAAGAAGCTTCTCTTAGTCATTTGGGATACATAGGTGAGCACAGACAAATGATGACTTGCACATAATCCAATGGAAGAAATTTATTCAACAGTCCTCTGACCCCAGAACTAAACAAAGCAAATATCAGAAGGCAGCCTTTAAAACCAGAAGTTTTACATTTACTAGGGTTTTTTCTTTTCTTTTTCAAACAGGAATGTTCTCAATACAGTGAAAAACTATGAAAGAGATGTGTCTTTATGTAGACTTTTATTAAAGCATTAAGCATCCACAAGCACTTGGGATACAATATAATTGTATCTCTGCACCTGCTATGTGCAGATATCCCTTCCCTGGTAATTCTAACTCAACAGTCACTGCGATAGTGCTTACAAAACACCACTTAAAAATACTCAACTGTTCTGCCAAGAAAGTACAGAGAACTAAGAATAAGCCTATAATTCAATGCTCTTTCTCCTACAATGCTTAGTTTCTAATGTTTTGAATGTGTACAAGATGCATATTTCCCCCACCACAGAAAAGCTCACCTTTTGTTCAATATGGGAATAAATTCCTTTCTGCTGCTGTGAAAAGAAAACCCTTCACAGCACACTCAAAAGACCTTTTCAGTTTAGATTTTAAAAAGGTAATCTGATGTAATGAAAATTGCTTGAAAACATCTGGACTAAAGTAAAATCCAACAAGGAGCAATGGATAGGCTATTTTCAGCCTTGGGACATTCTGTTTCTTGCTTAAAAGCCTACATTTGTAGTGCTGACATCTCTGTACAATGCTCACTTCTGTTAGTACTGTCCAGACAATTATAAAAATGATTTATCAAAAACCCAGTCACCAGAACAATTTGGTACTTCAAAATTCCTTCTATTCCAGTATCACTGATTGATGTAATCACTTTTTCAAGCAGGTCACTCAAACAACAAAACATCCAGGAAAGACTGACATGGCTTGTAAGACCCATGAGGAGACAGGAGTGGGATAAAGCCTTATTAGAACATAAAGATTTCCTAAGATATGCACATACTTAACTGTAGCAGTGTTTTGTGTTTAGTCTTTTTCAAATGAATGAAAATCTAGAGCTCAACCATAACCCAACCAGACTATACTGCATTTGCATCATCTTCAGATGTTGCATTGTCTTTATAGATGAAAATTGATGAAAATTTGAAATAACAGTAAACAAACTGGAAGCATAATTTCCAAAATTGTCCAAGTAATTTGAAAAATTTCTCCAGTTAATTTTGAGCTTATTAAACATAAGACTATATACCCACAAAGGCTGAGTGGTTCCGTGGCTGTTTGCAATTCTGCAGTGGAAGTAGAGTACTTCATTGACAAGACAGTTCTTAATTTCATTCAGTTATCTCAAAATGCAACCAATTCTTCTTAGAGAGGAAGCAGACACACTGCCAATATTTGCACATCTGATTGTTTTGCTCAGTTCTCTATCATTTAGTATGCTCTATCTTAACTCAATTGCTGGTATCTGACATTTTCTGAAAAGTAACAAGTTCAGGCAAAAAGTGCTAGTATACTAGGTAGGAGCATACATTTAAATGAGAAACAACACCTTGGCTAAAAAATGCACTAAGCACATTCTGTAGATATTATCCCAAATTTTACAGGTTTGCACTGCAATTCAGCAATCAGTAAACACACATGTGCTAGGTGTTTCAGTGAAATACATAGTGTTCTTCTATTTATTTTAATTATTCTTAAGTAAAAAGCATTGACTAATAGAAACAAGATTCATTGTAACAAGCTCCAACACTCCTCACTTTCAGAATATTCTCGTATATTCTGGAATCTGCACACGACACCTGCAATAGGAAAGGTGGCGTTTTAGAAAGTGTGTGTGCACATACCCATATAAATACTGATAGGCCAAAATGAAAATGGTAAGTACTTGTAAAAACAAAAACCAGTTTCTAGTACAATAGCTAACTTCAATTTTGCAGGAGAAGGAAACCAGACTTTTGGAAGACCAAAACATATATAACAGGGGTGTGCGGTATATGTGGAAAATAGAAAAAGTTGTATTTATGAATTAATTTATTTACATATTTATCTTATCACTTAGTTTAAGTATTTTTAATAATATTTATGGAAAATTTTAAAAAGGCTTTAAGTGCAGTTCTAAAAACTTACAAATAGAGACTTGCATGTAAAAGCAGATGGTAACAAAGCCTCACATCCCAGCTGTTCTGGACTTCTAAAAGGATCCAGCATCCAGTAGCACCCATCATGTAAGTTTTAGTGGAAAGAAGTGAGAAATGGAGCTCCTTTTCTGATCTTGTACCAAAACTAATTACAATTCTAATTCTGAGACAACTATTTTTAAAAGGCGAAGAAAAGCAGCAATATATTAGTTCAGTCTGACAAGTGACTTTGTTTTCTTGCTACATGGCTTTTTATCAGACTTTAGGATAAGCTGAGATTTGTGCCATGAAAAAACCCCAACTGCTAACAGTAAGTTTTGAGGCTAAAACCAGTGAACTCATGCTTGACTGGAAAAGGAGAAAGAGGAACACAGATAAAGTGGTCTGGTACATTCTTCCCTCATGCTGAAGGTCCTTCTCCGTAATTAAGTATAAAAAGGGAAGAGACTGGTCTTTTTAAACATCATTATCGTTTTTCTTTCATTCTCTTAGAAAGATCCAAAGTACAAGTTATACAACTTCTTTCATAACATAAAAGGATTTCCTGAATGCTGAATTTACATGGGAATCAACAGCAAATACGCAATTTCTGACCATTAAATAGACTGACTGGCTTCAAACAGCTTTCCCAAAAGACAAAAAGACCACAAGGCATCCATACACAGGCACTGCAGACACACACATGCTTTTTTCTATACTAGAAGCAAATCTAACAGTTGGAAGCTGAGTATTCCACTGTGGAGAGTGACTGTAAAGATACTGATAGCATGTCCCCTTTAAGTAGTCCTACTTGAGTCAAGTAGGTACCAAGGGTTTAAAGAGAGCCTGGAAAAGCAAATTTTGATAGGCATAAGTGCCTTAAGTGATTCAAGCATTTAAAATGTCAATGACCCTTAGTATTTTTTTCCTCCTAAAAAAAGCTTTTGTATAGGTGCCATACCCTTCTGTCAGCAACATCTCATATTCCACACTATGCAACAACAGACCCTGCATGACAAGGACACTTGTCTCAACTCTCAGCTTCAATCCAGCCAAGCCATAGGAATGCAAAAATGGACAACAGTTCCATGTACAACAGAACAATAGTACAATGAAAGCACATCAACAAAAAATTTCTAGAAAAGTCTAACAGCAAAAAACACAAGTAATCAGCAGCACCTCCTCCCTTGCAGTAATCAGTTTCAGAAATTCGCAGAGTCCATCAAAATACCTCTGTGGGTGTCAATGAGATCTTTCTAAAAGCAACTTCTCCAAATTCCTTCAAAACCTGATGTAGGGCCACAGCATCCTCTAGCTGCCCTGACAAGGGGTTCCACAGCCTTCTCTTCAGTATCTCAATAATTACTTTTGTCTGGTGTCAAAACCCTTACCTGCTAGGAACACTCATGTGGCGTCCTTTAACTGCTGTACTAGAAGAATGGACAGTCCTTTCCTCTTCAGCCTCTCTTACACTCATTTCAGACACCATTGTTATACCCATTACTCATGCCCCTCAACTAAGATAAAAAGGTGAAATGATCCTAACTTATTCAGACATTCCTCATACAGAGAAACTAACACATACTTTTCACCATTCCTGCCTCCTCTCACCGTATCCTCTCTTTTTCCCAAACCTTCCACCGAGATGATCAAAGTCAAAGAATCCAGACAAATAAAACCAGTTATGGATACACTGTATAGTCTCTTCAAGATGTATTATGATCCATTTTTCATCCATTTTTCAGCAGAAGCTCAGAGATAACCAAAGCTTATGGCACACAAATTTACCTAAACTCAATCTTTGGTCTATGTCATTTTCAGATTTAAACACTCCTCTGTTCCTGAAAGAGCAGAGACAATAGATGAAAGCAATAAGAGGAAGGGTTCATTAACAAGAATTATGCTTAAGATCTAAGAGATTTTAAAGCAACATAATAAAAATAAAGTATGTCCAGCATAAGCAGGCCCAATCTAAAGCAGCAGACCATGTAACTGTCTTAAATTATAGAGCCACACTTTTCCCTTTAGATAAAAGTTGCTGTTGTCAGAGATTATGACCTAACCAGACTCTTTTCTCATGCACTTGCAAAAAAGAAAAATCACTTGGTCTTGCCTGGAAGCAGAAAGGCATATCTAGAAGAAATAAAAATAAAAACTACTACAGTACATAGCACTATTGCGCAAAAGCACATAATTAATACCCAACCCATCATCATTCCCAGAAATAAAGCTCATCTGTAATACATTGTGTGTTCCATATATAGCTCCATCCATAGTGGTTTCCTCACATTTCCTTTTCTGCTTGTTGCTTACGCTTTCCTAGCTTCTAGGTAAGTTTTGGAAAAACAGACGCAAGGATGACTTCCAAGTGACAAGAATTTTGCACATACAAAGAAAAATGTTACCACTAATAACTTTCATCCACTAGTAATAACTTGAAGAAATCCTAAGCCAGTATGCCAATATTAACAGACATATGGCAAAACAAATTAATACAACACTGCAGAAATCCTGTAGAGAGCAATGAAACTGTCTGAAGTAAATAAGCCACCAAGATCTCTACATACATTGTTCTATGAACAAGTTCTATGTTCGAAGCACAAGTTCTACGGAAATTTCAAAAGAAACAAAAAAAAAAAAATCCAAACTTCCAAATTTACTTCACTGTACAAACCGGAATTTTACTTCCACACATTAATTGACTTTGAAAAGTGTGAGGGCTCCCTCTTCTGACACTTTGACCAAACTGCAGAACTGGTAGGTTGTGTTATTACAGAAAAAAACCTTGGCTCACATACGTGATATTTATTTCCTATTAGTTAAGAAAGCTGAGAGGGTTTTAATCTTAAAGCAAAATAAACCTAAGACAAAGAAACTGGTAATTATTGTTGTGGTAAGAAAATTGACTTGGATCTTACAAAGTAGTGTTTAAAAATAATGCATATTTTGATAGCACTACTTGCAAGGAACTACCCAAAATTGGAAACCCAACACTGATACGACAGCATTCAAGAAATTAATAGATGAGGTGAGCTATGTCCATAATCAGAAGATAAAATAACAACACCACTTTATAACCAAACATGGACCTATTGAAGTAATAGCTCTTTTTTGAATGCTTGAAACAGACACCACTGGATTTGTGAACACAGCTCCCTTCTAAATCGCACCAGAGAATCCTTGGTTAAGCAGGCACTTAAATTCAGCAGTGCACTATGATATAAATACATATCTGACAATCAAAGACTCTGTTTTAATCTTTTTCTCTTAACATGTATTTGCGACCACTTCTTGTGCTGGAGCTGCTGCCACTCCCTTTGGGCTGATTACTGAGGCCAGCTTTCCTTTTTACCAACCCCCTCAGCCTTGACTGGGCAAACATCACCTGAAACAGTTCCTCTGTATCCTCAAAATCATAGGATAAACAAGAAAATGCACAGGCCAATGGTAAGCCCTTAATCAGTAACTCCCAAATACAGTAAATTCAAAAGCACTACAATTCACTACAGCCAGTATATTTAGGTCATTTCCACAGAGGATGTCAACTTTCACAAAAGAGCTGCTCACTTAAGCAGACTGCAAGAAATCTTTGAAAGCCTTGTAAGTTTACAAAAATTGGAAAGTTCACACATCCCTTTATAATAGAAATAATTCAAGGATTTCTCTGCAAAATGTATCCCCTCCACATGTCCTGTGCACTAAACTCAGTACATTCAACAAAGCAAGCCAGGGCTTGCTTTTGCTCCCGTGGTTTACAAGAGGCAACCATGTCACAAGCACTTCACTGTTTCTTATTTAATATACTGCTGCACACTCTTTTAACTTGGTCCAAAATCTGTGTATGAAACAGATCTCCTCCCTTCATCTGAGAATCACACAAATAAACCATCATTCCCAGGATACAGAAATTTCCTTTTCATCCTCATGAAAGATTGATGCCTGATCCAGAGTTTATTTCCCTATTGTTCTCTCTCCTCTGGAGACAGCTGATATTACTTACGCTCTCTGGCTGATGATCTCTCAATCTAATCACCCAGAGTTTCCCAAATCCCAAATGCACAGTGTGAACACATCAGGACAAGCTCAGTTGCGCTCGTAGCAATATGAAGCAAACCTGGTATGTTCCTGAGTTGGGTTTTTAACTGAATAGCACTCATACTTTAAAACATTCTAATTTAAGTATGGATCTTTCAGTAACACAAGACTGAACAGGCCAAGTTAATTTTGCTTAGCACGAGAGTCAATAGGAGCAGAGACCAAACGTCCACAGCCTCTACCGTGGAGCGATGTCCGCAACCCCAGAGATGAGAGGGGGGAGCGCTAAATCAGCAAGGTGGGTGAGCACAGCAGCTCTTGTGGCTTGTAAATATGGTATCACTGGAATTTTTATAAGTACCTTTTGTCAGTAGTAATAATACTGTGCTGCATGCAAAAAAAACCTCATTCTGTGAAAGGGTAGTCCTCATACAGAATGGAAACAGGCAACAGAGAACAGAACAGCTCCTCTGATCACACGGCCTAAGCAGACATCTATTTACATACACAACTAACAAAATTCACTTCAAATCAAATTTAGTTTCCACTGAATTTTATTAGAGCTTAGCAAGCCCCTCCCAAGAAAACAAGCACATGTGTTTTAGAAACACTTCTAAAGTGTTGGAAGAAAAATACAACATTTTCTACCGCATCTCATTTAATCTTTCATTATGCTTTAATTAGCATAGTTTCTGATTGCAAGTCAGGATGTACATTAATAATAGTCCAACTTGCACTTGAGACCTACTATTCATTTCTCTTTTCCATCCTCCCCATCAAAGTAGCAATACTAATACTCGAAGCCATAAAAACCACCCCAATACTTCAAAGCCTCTACAGTTTAAATTCACCATCTCACCAAACAGCAAAATTTTCTTTCTAGACCAGCAAAGCACAGTCTATACAAACACCACTGCAATATAACATTGAAGTTGTATAAAAAAGGAAAAAAAGACCAACACTTTTTAAAACAAAAAAACATTACAGTGGAAATATTAATACAATTTCTTAATAAATCTGGTTTTCATAAATCAAAGAAAGGGCATTTCTCACCTTACCTTCAAGAAGCTTAGGTATTACTGAAGCACCAAAATTACATGTATAAGATTTAAAATTAAGCCAGTTTAAAAAGTTTAATTCTTGTTTCAGCTGAAGTTATCAGCCAAATAACTGCTCATTTAGATGACAACTGCATACGTTTGCTCTTGAAAATGGAAATAAAGCCAAAAGCATTGAGACATATAGGCAAAACAGTAATTTTCATATCACTTTTCTTCCTATTTTAAATCAACTTGTTTTACCTTCTCACAGAAGTCAGTCAGAGCTGTGAAGTCCCATTTCTTGGAGTAAGCAATGTTGTACCTCAATATGGCCTCCTAGAGAAGAAGCAAACAAAACAGACCTTAGAGATAATTATTACTGGAAGAAAAACCATTTTAAGAAATTTCCTTGTTGAAGGAACAGCACCACCTGGTGGCTAAAACCTGCCTCAGAGCCCACCAAAATACCTAACACTGTATTAATACAGCGCAAATCCTTGATACCGAACCCTCTCTTTTGGGTGTAGCAGTGAATAAGCTTCAGTCTACAGGGTTTTTTTCTAACACAAAACAAGACAAGGCATGCTCGTATCTCCCAACAAACAAGATAAAAGTTACCCACCCCATGCTTGCTCTTGTTAAAAGTACCAAGAAAATGTATTTAAAGTATAAAAACAATATAGAAAAAGTTGTACCAGTTTAGGATCATAAAGAATCAAAACCACAGCAAAATTAAATAAACCCTTTACAACAACATCACCCTTGAAAAATTCACAAGAAAAAAATGCCAAATAACATCAAGGGAAGCCTTGTCAGTTGCTGGGGGAGCTCTGTTCATTTAAAGCTTATCTATGGCTTTTGCATCCTCTTCCTTCCATGCCTTTCAGGTATAACCTAAATTACACTATTCTTCACAAAAAAACATAAGAGCGACTCTAAGCTGCTCCAAATCACAATTCATGTAACAGTAAGACTTCATGCCAATGTAAGAGTTATCAAAAGAGCATTAATCTCCACAATATACAGATTTTTGTCAGCAGCTTGAATTGTTGTGATTTTAGTGGAGTGAACTGATGCAAAAAGTTACTATTTCCAACCCTCTCACCTGTGCATCCCAGACCATCTGGTTACATGAAACACTATGTTTACCACACACTAGTATATTCGTCTGGACAAACACAGTTTTGTGTAGACTTTCAAAAGACAATTCATTCTAATAATCCTAATAAATTCAGTGGTAGCACTTAGTACTCATTAAGAACTTTCATTCATTAGGGAATCCCTTGAACAGCAGAGATTTTTTCATAGTTTATTTTTCTAAGTGATTAAATGAATAGGACCAAGCCAGAATCATTAGCAGTATACAGACAAGCTGAATGTACTTATATGTACACAGACTTGATTTTAAACTGACAAGCTTACCTTCAAATCATGTGAGCAGGTAAATTTGTTAAGTAAGGCAGTTTGGATTAGTTCCCAACGACTTCCAGCAGTTCTATCTCCATTCTTTAAAGTAAAAGCCCAAAACAAAGTCAAATTAAGTTATTCGAAACAGAAAGACACATTTACTAACCACTGTCATCTGTAAAACTGGTAAGTGAAAAGACTGACTGTAGTTAATAGAGGGTGTAAGAATTCTTTGTTCCTGAGTCAAGTATCAATAATTATTATAGAGTTTTTACTACAGGACACACTTGCTGATTATATTCACCCCAGTCAGAAGTATTTCAGCAGTTACATTTAAGTCTCAAGCAGTGACAAGAAATACCAGATCAACAAACCATGCAGGGCCAGCTCTAATCTCTGCCATTGTTTTAGCAGAACAACAGTCAGATACACCTCACTATCAGCAATACCTGACAGAATATTATAATCAAACTGTGCTTACAAATTCATTCATATCTGTTGAAATTGCAGATTGCTTCACACACACAAACAAAATATATAAATACGTAAGTAGACAAATATATAATTTATAAGGAGTTCAAGTTTACACTCCATGTAAGTATCGAAATATATATATCACCAAATCATTGGCTGGGCAAAATAATTACCAGGAAAAAAAGGTCTTCTGCTCTGTCTGAAATATCATGACCCAAAATCCAGTTTTTCAGAGTTGATTTTCTAATTCCATAGTCAGTTTGACAATCGAGCAAATACAGTAAACTGAAAACCCATCCATGTGTAAACAAACTTATCTGATTAAACAACTGTAAATACTTGATCTTACCTCATCCTCTACAGGATATAAATTTTGTTCTGAGCAGGGCATTTTAACATGCTTGTTGTCCCACAAATCTTTGTAGTGAGTTGGAAATGGTTTAGGTACCTCTCCTTCCCTCAGAAGATCTACCTGTAACACAGAAGGAGATGGAAAAAAATCAGACTCTACTTTGAAGTTTTTAAATGGCAGAAATAAAAAAAATATAGCAAAAACATAGTTTAAAAAAGCTCTCCTCTACAGTCATCCTTTTTGGAAAGGGGAAAGCTACAAACTGACCACATGATAGCTATTCACTAAGAAAAAAACCTATCTGTTAATCTTACATTATATTTGTTGAAAAGAATGCCACCTTATCATTTGACCTCTTGAAACATACTCAAATAAAGGTAATATATCCAATTCCTATATATCAACTCACCAGCTAAAGATTTCCTCATTTATCAATTTACGTATCTACATATTTTCATCCAAATATTTTCAAAATGTAGTTACAAATATAACCATAGTCACGTGCAGAAAGAGTATTTTTAACCTAACACTGAAAGGGATGAGAACTCATTATAGATAGAGCAATATCTTAAGTTTATTCCATAGAACATGAGGAAAGTAAAAATAAAGAATCCATGTTCTTAAAGACTTAATTTGCTATTCAGCCCTCTGGCAGCACTAAGTCTCTCAGAACATGTGTTTAAACTCAGTGTGCCTTTGGTTGGGATTTATCCTTGACTCTACAGGTTTCTGGTCACATTTTATTTCAACAATAATTAGACTGCATACTACTCCAAAGGATTAAAGACAAACATACCAGATTTGATCTAAAATGCAGTGGTAAAATTTCTAGAAACTCTGCTTCATTCTTTGTCTTTTCTATATTTTTAATATCTTGAGCCTTTTGTATGTCTTGAACCCAAACCAGAATCACACTACAATGAAAATATAGCAAGAAAATGCAGAAGTACCAATTCTACTTGTAGATGTATTTAAATACCCTAACTTTACAACTCAGTCAAAGAAGCACACACACTCCCATACAAAAGAAAAATACTTGCCCTTAACAAGACAGAGGCAGTAAAACCATTTTTATGTTTCTTCTGGATCTTAATATCCTAATTCTATGCAACGGAATAGTCAATTTTCAGGAAAATCAGTTGCCCCAGTCCACTTGCAAGGAATGACAAAGAAATACTACAAGCAGGATGTTGAAATCTAAGACTAATACATGGCATTTCATATTATTGAACACTTCAGGCAGAACTTTGATTTGAGGCAAAGCAGTGCATTACTGTACCCTGACGGTCACGGTGTGGTTGGCTGAGGGTCGCAGGTGAGGCAGACGGGCCCCACACACCGGCATTCTTCTCATCTCTTCAATTGGGGTTCCAAACCATTTCTTGTTACTTGGAAGAGGAGGTGGTGTGTATTTAGCAATCTTCTTTCCTGGCCTCTGGGGTTTGAATTCACACTTTTCTTTCCTGCTGTTAAAATAAAATGCATTGAAACATTTTATTTCCACTAAGAAAACTGGTAGGCAAACACACAAACTTCCATCCCAGGATTACAATTATAATAGAGTGGGTTTATGTGCCAGCCTTTGCCTCAGGCTTTATATGAGGAAAACTATATGAGGAAAACTCCTACCACCACCAACCTTCCCCCCCACCAAAACACACAAGTACTTGTCTACCAGAACACTCTTCTCTACAGGGTGACAAACACCTTTCCAAAACAGCAGTGGGTTAGCAAGGCAGGGTATTCCTCTGCAGAGCCATGCTCCTTCCCAACAGGATCTGTTTCTCCATGGACAATGCCCCAGTAAAGATGTGCAAAACTACTTTCTTGACCTACTTTACGGACTTAAGTCAAGTACAGTAACTGCATGTTATACCAAAATACACAGTCCTTTTGTTTCTGCTCACTCCTTAGGTGCTTATTCACTTTCTCAGCTCCCACTAAAATCTAAGGTCTTCAGAGCAGAGATTATCCTTTGTCCTTCCACAACACCTGCCATGCAGAGTCCTGCGTCATGCTCAGGCTCCTACTTCCATTGCTGCAGTGTGTAATCAGCAGTCATTCTCAAATTATTAATAGAGCCAAACAAAACAAAACAAAACAAAAAATCTCCAAACCCAAAAACATCAACAAAAACCCCCACACATCTCCAGAACTGCTTTCAAAAGTTATTTTTTCCATATTAATTTCAATCAAAGCATCAACAGCACTCATGGCTCAATACATTCACTATTTTTGACAGATGAAACTAAAAAGAATTGTAAGACTTGAACTGGACAAACGTATCCTTCAAAAATCCCACAAATAGCTCCATTAAAAAGATGTTATTTCAATCTTGTGTCAGTTGTCTTTGTATCTTAAAATACATTTTGCAAAACTCTTTATGCAATCCAGCCTCTGAAATTCTATCACCAGAGGAAATTTCCAAGCATGAAAAATGGAAGAAGAGGCAAAGAGAACGCTACCTTTTCTCCTCCACTTTAGGTATCCTCATGAAGTGAGAGGTGATTTTCGAGTCTCTCTTCACACCCTGTTTTGCACCTTTGCATTCTGATGATAGAGCAGGAGAGATCGCAGGTGACTTTGTATGCTGGCCATCCTCTTTAACAGAATTATCTACTTCCTCAAAGCTTTCACAGCCCTTAGCAGAAAAACGTGATTTCCTTGACTCCAATTCAGCATCCCCATATTGATTTCCAAAAGATTTGTTTATAGGTTTTGACATATTAATCTCCTCTCGTTCATCCAGAAATGGACTTGTTTCTTCATCAGCCTCTGACCCCTGGCAGCTATTTTTAGAATTATCCACATCCATAGGTGATTCTGGTTCACTTTCTTTCTCAAAAGCAGGTGAGTCCCCTGAACTGCTCTGACATTTGCTCAGTTTCGCAGGACCTCCGAGATCAGATATACAGGCATCACAACCAGCATCTGAAAGTGGACTTTCTGGAACTACATCCCCTTCCTCTTGTTCACCCATT
Source organism: Pardalotus punctatus (assembly GCA_013400915.1). Taxonomy (NCBI): domain Eukaryota; kingdom Metazoa; phylum Chordata; class Aves; order Passeriformes; family Pardalotidae; genus Pardalotus; species Pardalotus punctatus. The sequence continues at coordinate 82,083 of VZTX01015527.1, forward strand.
AAACAGACAGAATTGCAAGTCTTCAGCTTCTGGGAATTGCATGAAGCCACTTGTCCATCTGTCTCAATGTCTTTTGAAGAAGGTTTTGAATTCCCTGTTTTTGAAGCCCGGCCTGACAATAACTTTTTCTGAGTCCAAGTGGCACTGCTTTCTTCACAGCTTCTCTGCTTGCCAGTTTTGTGCATCTGGTCAATGTTGGCATTTTTAAAGAGGTCTCCAGACTGCAGCCCCTTCATGGGATCTCTATCTAAGACTGCATCTTTGTCCTCAGCCTCCCAGTTACATGTGCTGCCAGTCTGAGGCAAATTTACTTGCTTTGCACCAACTTCCACAGATATTTTTGCATGATTTTGCTGGCAAGTATTCTCTAGCTTTTTCACATCATGCTCACAAAAGTTCTCTTTTTTAACAGAAGTCATCTTAGGATTTGCTTCAGTATTGTTATTAATTTTGTTGTGTAAGCTGTGGAAGAGAAGTAAGGGAATTTAATGTCTTATTTCCAAATGAAATTTCTGTGCATACTTTTTTTAAGGAACAGTGATAAGCAATCAATAGAAAGTACAGATTTTTATCCATTCTCCTAAGTGAGCACTACCAGGATCAACAAGTTTTACTGCACTGAGGAATGTAGCCCACTAGCAACCTACTTCTATTTAAAGGCTCCAAAGGATGATGAATCAGTTGCTTCCTTCCAGAATCTATCCAGTAATTTATTATCCTTATTTGCAAATCTAAACAGTATGAGGGATTATTTAGCTATTTTTTCCAGATGAAAAAAAATTAAAAGTTGTGATAAAGTCCTCCATAACTTTCATTTTTATCCATTAAATACAATGAGCAAGGAAATCAATGGTTTTATGGCCATTTCCTCAGAACTACAAATTCATCTTTTAGAAGAGCAGGGCACAGCAGTCTGTAGTCTCCTTTTACTCCCTTACTTTTATAAACAACCCACGACTCTTGAAAAAAACACAAAAGCACAAGTGTAAAATATATTTTGAACTGATAAAAAAAAAATCAAAATATATATTAAATCAGGGGTTTTTAAAAGAGAAAAATAAACTGATTTGTCTTTGTGTGAGGCAGTGCATGATAGAAACATGTCCTAATGGTTACACAGGGAAATGAAGTGAGTTTTGTACAACCAGATGTCAGGAAGTAATTTCACATTTACGTACTATTTATGTGTCAGTGTATTGATAATGAAAATTACTTAGAGGACACATGAATATTTTAAAAAACCCTGACTAGTCTTGGTGAGTACATCACCGAACAATATCTTCTCCTGAACATATTGTTACAAGAATGTATATTACCAATGCAAATTGAGCACACTAAACTCTGTATGTCTGGTCATTGTCCAGTTTCCCATTTACACTAAATAGGAAAATATGCAATTACCAGACAATCCTAAATTCAGCCACTGGACATTTTAATAGATTATAGATTCCTGAAGGCATTAATTCTCTCCAGGAGTGGCAACAGATCCTCTTCTAAAAGACCACTGAGGATAAGGAGAGATGATAGCCTGGAACTTCATCCACAGGATGATTATTTGAAAGTAAAATGGTTTTAGAGGGTTTTATTTCACGATGATTTAACCTCCCATATATGCATTTGTTCCTGCAGATTTCAATGAACAAAAATGAGAGTTATGATACTGCTGCCATCTCAATGACTATTTAAGGCTATTGACAATATCTGTTGCCAACTTGAGAAATTAAATCTAACCCAAAGTCAAATTTAAATTAAAATTGTGATGTTAACTGCAATAGAAAAGACCATGACATGTTCACACAAGTCTGCTTCTTAAAACTGCCTAGGCTCTAATCCATCAGCAGGAATGGAGGAGGGCATAGAAAAGCAATACTCCAAAGGGAATTTTAAAAAATATATAATAATTCATTCCCTCCTAAAGCATCCTCGTAACATCCTTGATTTAGTGTAACCTCTAAGCCTGTAATTAGCCCAGCATTCTCTTGTATTAATCACTATCACAAGTCTTCCCAACTATTTTCAGCACTGCTATGGATTTCAACTTCTATTTACTAGCAAGCATCAATGAAAAATAAGCAAACACATTTACAATTGCAACTACAGAAAAACAGTATCTGATATTCCTCTGCACCAGATAGTTAAATTCTTTGTTAAATTATATTCTGGAGTATAATTTTAACGCTGCCTTGCAATCACTGCTTCTGACAGACCACATTAGCAGAAAATATCAAACTTTACCTGATACCATCCAACAGCAAAAAAAATCTGTAACATCTTTCATTAAAAAACCTGAATGCACATTTGAGTACCTGTAAATTCTGGCTGTAACTAAATCCAGCCGCACATGTTTAAACTACAATCACAGTCCAATGAGACAAACCAAAACACACTTTTGTCTGTAAATTAACAGCAAAACAGTGAGTTGATCACAGGACTATCAGTGAAAATGTGCAACTGCTAGTGCCCTATGTCAAACAAAAATGAAAGCAGAACTGTTGACCAAAGACATAGCCTAATACTACAACTAACTTGATCCAGTATTTTGCTGCCGCTGAAAGCAACACTCCCACTTTGCCTTCCCTTGCTCCAGGTTCCCACCTTTTTCTCTGCAGGAGCAGACATATTTATTCACCTAAACAGTGAGGTGCTTCAGGAATCTATGTCAGAAAACAAGTTTGGGGTTGGGTGTTTAGACGGGATGTGTGGGGGACTAGGAAGCTCTTTGCACTGAAAGTGTCTCAGTTAGACACTCAAGAGGATGTGCCAAGGCAAGGAAAGCAGCAGAAATGGGGCTGCCTCCATTTAGCCAGATGTACTGGCAACCTGTGCTTTTAGCTCCCACCAGGCCCACTCAAAGAACACAACTTCTGAACAGATTTATGTTGTGCTTTTTACCTTTTGGACTCTGTTGTCTTGGGTCCTTTACTCTCCAACCAACTGGTAATTGTCCGCTGCTTACAAACTGAAAAACCACAGTTCACTGTTATTACATGAAACATGACAAAACTGCAACATCACAGTGTATGAATAAGATAACTTGTACTGGGTGAAGATAAAGACACCTCAGTTAAGCCCTCATTAGCATCTCTACTACAGGGAGCATCCAGATACCAGCAGTATTAAAAGTACCCGTGATGCAGTATTTAATTTGCATCAGTCAGCAGCTGTAGATTTTGTAATAATCTTTATAAATTCCAGGCTTGGTGTGTGTTGGGATTTGTTTCATCCAACCTTTTTTTAAAATATGGTTAAAAGGTTAAAAACATACAGTGAATGTGAGAATTAAAAAAAAACTAAAAAAAGAAACTTGAACTTTCTAGCCCTCATCATTCCCTTTAATCACCACCACAGTCCCAAAATCTTCTGCTGAATTTTGGAATGAAGAGGCAGCATGACATAACTTAAAATCAAAAAAGAACAACAAGGCATCTTTGAGGACCCATCCGAGAATTTTATTTGTATGTAGCATACTGTGAAACATAAGGCTCAATATAAGCATAGCACACACTAGAAGTGACAAGCACTCAGAAAAGGACTTCTTTTCTCAATCACCCATAAAGAGTTTGAAAAGCTTTTCAATGCTTACTCCCCTAAACAGCAACAAAACGAAGGACACAGTTTTTTCAGATTTACTACCAGCAACACAGTTTCAGTCTTATCTGTGTGTTGTTGCAGTTCAGACAAGCTTTCAATAGAACAGCAACACGTAAACTAATTATGCAGAGACTTGCAGAGAAAAGGAGAAAAAATTCAAAGCAATTCTTTCAAAACCGGAAAACACTCTTTATTAGTATAAGGGGTGTTTAGTTTTGTTGCTCTTATTTAAAGATATTCTGCAAATTTGGCAACTAGCTTCAATTCCCTTTCTTTCCATTTCCCACGAGAAAGCACCTATCTGCCACTGCTGAGTGCAAGGTGTTTGTTCACTGTTTTCAACTGGGTAAGTAAGAGCTGTAGTGCCTTACTGTAACAACAGTTTTTGCAGAACTGAAAAACCATTGTAGCAGACCTGGCTCTTCTGATTCTGAGTATAGGAAGTCCCAGCAGTTTTCTACAAAGGGAGGTTGCATAACTTGTAACAAAGGTAGCTTAGGCCATAGGTAACTTAAGAGACATTGTTTCATAAACACTTTCCCTAACATTCAAGGCCTCAAATGCTTTTACACAGGTGGTTATCAAATATCCTCATCAGAGGATATCAGAATTTTTAGAATGAAAAGTAATCTCCAGAAAATACTAAAACCGATTGAAGTTCTGTAATGGCACAAAAAATAGTGCAAAACTGCTACCATGTGACTGTGTTACCAGGGAGCACTGCCAAGCTGGATGCAGCCTACAAGCACAAGGATACCTGTGCCATAATCAGCCATTCACAAACACTCAGCTTCACCCCATTCATAAAAAATAACAGACTGACAGATTTTGTGAGCTAAAATATTTTTATTTCCAAAGATTCACTAAACTGAAGTCCATTCTGATTACCAAATCTCACCACCTTACATTTGAAGTGTTAATCCAAATTGCCTACAGTTAAGCAGTCAAAAAAAAAAACCAACAAAAAAACCCAAAAACCACACCCCCCAAAAAAAAAAAAAAAACAAACCAAACCTAAAACAAAAAACAACCAACAACAAACCAACAAAAAAAAAAACCCAACCAAAAAACCCTAACAAAAAACAAAAACCCACACAAAAACACCTGAAGAGACATGTTAAAACATGGGACAAATAAACTTTTTCAAAGGCAGCTAACTAACTACCTCTTGAGGTATATTCATTAGTACAAGACACAGAAAGTATGGGTATGGCAGCAGCACCAGAACAGAACAAAATGGTTTTAGTTCGAACTTCAACATGCGAGTAGCCATGTGAGCCCTCTATCCAACATAACACACATCATTTTTATACTTCCAGCAATGCTTCTTGCTACAGAGAAGGTGGTGAAAACAAAAAAAGCTGGGCAACAAAAAAACAATACATGCTTATTTGCAGCATAAACAACAGAACCAGACTTTGCTACCATTTTTTTTTAAGTGGCATCCAAATTTCTACTCAAGATTCCCCAAATCATTCCCATGAAACAAACCACTACCTACAATCTACCTTTGAGGAAAGCAGCTTAACTTTTAGATGATTCTTATTTATCACTCTCTAGGAGTGTGAACCTCTAACTCCAAACTATTATCCACTCAAAGTTGCCTCTCAGTTAGGGGCTAGTGAGGTTTAACTCATCAGCTGCAGACGACAGCAAATCTGTTTGGGGTCTTCTTCCCCTTCCACGCATTCCTCTCTATTCTTAAAAGAGGTATTTTAGTGCGCATCAAAATTTTATTTTGACAGCGTTAGCTCCAAATAGAAAAACAAAAATAAGGATGCCACGTGGGAACTTCGTCTACACAGCTTTGTTAGGCGGCAGGAGAAGCAGCCACCCCACCCCAGGGGGCCAGAAGCGCTCCAGGCTGGAGGCCACGTGCTTATATGAGCTCCTGTCACTACTCTCGTCTCTCCCTGTGTGACAGCCTGGCACAACCCCCGCTGAAAGCCCTTCTTCTCGCAGCAAGCATTCGTCCTCTCTCTTGCGGAACACGCTACCTTTAGCGGCTTCAATGATTTGCACTGTTAGTGGAAATGGGCAAAGAAACAGGCACAAAACCACTATAAAGATCCTGCACCCAAAGCCGTCTCCAAAGGGAAGCAGCGTGCACTGACCACACCACCGGGCTGGGATACGGGGGACACGCTGGCACCGGGAACCGAAGTTAGAGACAATTCCAGCCCGACGTGGAAGAGCAGCTCCGGGGAGGCTCCGTGCCCAGGCACATGCGGCCCCGGCCATTCAACGCTGTCCACGCCGGCAGTGGCACGGCAGAGATGCCACGAGTGGCAGAGAGGCACACGGCAACTCGCGGAGCCCCCGGCCCGGTCGCCTCCTTCTCCTCCCGCCCAGCCCTAGGCGCGACCGCAGGTGGGTCGGGCTGGCGGGGGGCGCCAAGCAGCGCTCCCGGCTCGGGCCAGTTCAGCGCTGCCCAAGCTCCGCAGGCACCGCCGGCCCGTCCCCGCACCCTGACAGCGAGCAGGCGGCCGAAGGAGGCGGGGGCGACACGGACCCCAGCGAGCCCCGCTCCGCGCCTGGCCGCTCCCTCCGCCGGTACAAACCTTTATTCCCCACGGCGGTGGCGGAGCTGCTGCCCCCGGGCCCCTCCTGCCGCTCTTCCTGGGAGCCGCCGCCGGGGCTGCCGGGGTCGGGCCGGGTTCTCTTCCGCGGGGGTTCCCGCCCGCAGCCCGCGCTCATCCTCGGCGGGGCCGCCCTGCCC
>VZTX01015528.1:0-35684 GCA_013400915.1 Pardalotus punctatus
GGCTCGGGCATCCCGCCGCCCACCTCCCCCGCTCCACGGCTCTCCAGGGCCGTTGCGGCCAGGGAAAGGCTCTTGCAGGGATTGGGGGTGCGATGGGAAGGGGGAAGCCCGGGCGGTGGGGGACGCCGAGCACAACCGGCTGGGATGGTCGGGTGGGATGCTCCCAGCATCATCCTGCTCCCTGCATCCCGGGGCTGCACCGAGTCCCTGTGCCGCAGCTTCATCTGGGCGAAGCTCCGGGGTTGTGGTGCCCTACAAGATCCTGACTCATTTTCTCAGGGTTGTGTGGTCCGACTTTGCGCTGTGCTGGGTTTGTTCAGTCCCCGTGAACCCTGGTGGCAGCTCGGGTGGGTAGGACAGAGTTTTCCCGTTTCTAAACCTACTTCTTTGCAGCCACTTGAAGTTTTGGAAGTCCCAAACCTGGGGCTTAGCCTCCTGCTCCCTCTCTGGGGGGCCCAAAGCTTTGCCATTCATCAAGGACATGCTGGCCCATCAAATCCCCAACCTCACCACCAAACCTCTCCACAGAAATGGTGGCTGCCTTTGCTGAAGTGGAGGAAATCAAATCCTTTTGTTTATTCTGAAGGATCTCTGTTTTATCTCTCACCGGGCAGCAGTAATTAAAGGAGACCTGTGCTTGAGCTATTTGCCTGGCTTTTGTTTTCTCTTAAGGTTATCCTGGAGGATTTTATTCCCTCCAAAAGGGCATGTGGAAACATTGTGTTTTCAGCTGTATTTCATTTGTGTACTATTGATTGTCTCTCCAGCAGAGAGATTTTCTAAGGGGCGGGTGGAATATTCCACCCAACAGAGGCTTGTGTTTCTGGGGCTGTGTTTTTCCCCTTTTCCCAGCCTTGCCCTTTGCTTGCCTAAGCCACAGAATTCCCCGTGATGCTGTTTGAGGGATACTGTATGTACTGGGGTGGATGGTTGGCATTCAGCCTTGTTCCTGCCGGATCCAAAGGGTTCTAACCTGGGCTTTGCCAGGGATTGGGAGAAAAGGCTTTTCCTAGGAAGGACTTGTTCACCTGTTGAAAAGCCAAGAGGGGAGAGCATCTTTAGGCTGTCATTCTCAATATGATGGTGAACATCAGATCAGTGAGTCTGATCCTATTTCGGCACCATCTCCACTGGGATGTGAAATCCTCGTCCATCTCTTTCCAAAGTGCTGGATTTCAGCCTGGCCACAGGCCTGACAACAGCCAGCTCCAGAGACCTGCTTAGGAGAGGCAGCCCAGCCCTGTGCTGCTGCAGCCCGAAAGACCCTTTGCAGGGTGGAAAGCAGGTGTGAAGGATTTTCTACTTGGCAAACCCTCCTCTCTGGAGAAATGCAGAGCATCCTCCAGCCATTTTGTATGGGGGCATTTTGGGTGCATGGACTGACAGGAAAGCCAGGCAGCTGTGTGTGTCTGCTGGGAAGAGTTAGGATGGAGAGTTGAGAGGAGCTCAACTCCCAGCTGGAGCAGGATCACCCACCTCAGCCATAGGCATGAACAAGAACACAGGATGTGCTCCCGTTTCTGGGACCTGCTCTGTGGTCATGCCTCAAATCCAAGTGCCCCAGGGCAAGTGGCAAACAGAAATAAGGTCAGGCCATGGTGTTCCCTTTGTTCCCTGCCCCTGCTGTCTCCACCTTCTCCCCCGGCATCTTCCATCCCCACTGCCCCCCATCCATCCTGGCATCTCTGCCCTCCTAACCTTCCCTGTCGCTGCTTTCCCACCAGGATGAAATATTTATTGTGGCTCCGTTACTCTTGTTTTCTTGAAAGCAAGTTTCACACTTCATTTGCAGGAGACATTTAGAGATTTCACGTTGGGTTTTCCTTCTCAGTGGGTGTGTGTGGTGGTGTGTGCCTGACCACCCCGGCCGTCCCCGCTCCTGTCTGATCGGGCTGCGTGAGGTGGAGCATCCTGAGTGATGGATGAGTCTGTAGCCCTGCTGTGCGATAAATCAAGGAGAAAAAAAATAGCTGGTCTGAAATCCAGTGAAGAGTTTAGCTCTGCAAAGTCTGTGCCTGCTTGCATTGCGCCTTCTCGCTCCAGCTGGGATGCAGTGGGTGAAAGGAGTAAGTAGTCCTGTAAAGCAACTACAGGTGAGCTTTTCCCATAGCTTTATGGAAAAGTCAGTCCTAGACCTGATCCTGGAATGACTCCGCTTGGATTTACCACAAACCGTGGGGTTTGGATCAGGTGCTGTGCCCTGCGTTTGACCCCAGGGTAATGTGTGGCTCCAGCTGTCCCTGGTGTGTGCAGCCTTGGAAAGCAGAGCTGTGGCTGGGGAACCCTGTGCTGTCTCCAGATGGGCTGTCCTCCCACAGCACACCATCAGCACCTTTGTGGGCACTCCGGGTGTCTGAATCGCAGAGCAGGAAAGGGCACCCATGGTTTTCCCACCCATCCATGGGGCAACTTTCCAGCGGAAGAGAACCTCAGGTTGATGTCAGTGGATTCACTCTGGCTCTGTGGGTGAGAAGGGCAGGATGGGCTTCCCAGTGTATGTCCTGAGGATGTGAATCTCTGGAGGTCAGAGTGGCTGTAAGCTCCTATTCCCATGGGTGACGTGGTTGTCACTGGGTCTGCATCCCACTAGGAAGGATGAGGTACGTGGGCTCCTCGTGGCTGGTGTCAGTAGCAAGGCTTTCCCTGGATCAGCAGTGGTGGGGTTTGGGCTGGTTCCCCTCCAGGCTGGCTGGTTTTTAGCATGGCCACTCTGTGGCCATTCCTTGGGATGGGAGGAGCAGCTCATCCCTGTGCCATGTCCAGCTCTCTGCCTGGGTGACCTGCAGTGGCTCCCTTCAAATCCCACCTGCTCCTGCTCCGGCATCCTTAAAAGCCCAGGGGGAAGTTACAAACACGTGTCCCCAAGGCTAGGAAGTGGTCACCCAGAGGCCCTGGAGATGGGCATCCAAGCTTCAGGCAGATCACGTCTCCTCCCTGGAGCTCAGGGATGAGCAGCTGGTGGCAGCTGCCACATCGGGCAGACGGAGGCGAATGAAGAGAAGATCAGAGACTTTTCTGGGTTGTTTTTTGGATCCCAATCACAAAGCCATGCTTCCAGAGCCAGCAGCTGGCCCTGCTGTCTGGCCCCACCAAAAAGAGACAGTCTGTCTGCCTTGTGCTTTCGGGGAGGCTCTGAGAGCCCTCCCGACTGTAGTACTGGTGCACGTGGGAGGCTCTTCTCTCTGTATTGCTGCCTGAATGCAATTAGGCTTTAATGAGTCATTAAAATAAATCTCTGTTTCTACTCCAAGCGAACATGCTGGGGGGATGCTGACAGTCGGAGCAGCAGGTCTTGCATCATGCGGAGGAAGAGGCTGCACTTCCCTGTGCCCTCCTCCCCAGGGCTGGCACCCTCCATCTCCCTTTCCCTTGGAAAAAAGGACATTTCCTAAACACCATGCAGGTTTCCAGCTACTGTGAGTGTGGGATTAAACTCTAACCAGCCCTAGGGTTGGGATTTTTGTTGGAGGAGCAGTGGTCTCAGGGACTGTCTGTTCCCTAGTGCCAAAGGGTACCTGCCCAGCTGGAAGTGAGCAGAGATGTACCTGGTTTGTTAGAAATGCTGATGGCCATGTCCTGTTTAACCCTTATGTGGCACTGGTGGGCAGCTGGGGGAGATCTCAGGTGGTCCCATGGCTGGATGGAGATGAATATGAGGCAAGCACTGAAATATGAAAGGCAAAGTGCAGGGAATCACTGATAGGGGTCAATATAGTTTTCCTAACTATAATGTTAACGGGATTTAAAGCCCTCCTGAGGAAAGCAGGGTGGTGGTGGCCCCTCACCTTTTGGGCAGGCACAAGGCTCATCTCCCTTCACTCCTCCTAACTGGTAATCAGAGCAGTTACCCCTAATGATGTCTTTGCTAATTGAATCTCTCCACAGTGGCTGTCTCACTGGCACGCTTGAAGGCAGGAGGGCAGATGCTGGCAGGACACAGGGGGACATCCCCTGTGCATCCCTGAGGAGCAGCACCCCTCAAACACCTGTCACTGTTTCAGCCACCAGTCCCCAGGCTGTGGGAGGGCACAGGTTAAACCCAGGGGGTGAGACAGAGAATTTATTTTGAGTTTTATTTTAGCAAAACACATAAATTGGGTGACGTCGAGGCACAACAGATCCGCCCCGGCACAACGCGGGTGGCATGGCCCGGTGTGCCGTGCCAGGGAACTGCAGCTGATGGGATTACAGAGGCTCCAGCCTCATCCAGAGCTTTTCCCCCGGGCTTTGTTTTCGGGAGCAGAGCTTGCTGCTACACGGAAAGGTTTTGCACAAGTTGTGTTTCATGTGTTGGGCTGGGAGGAACTGGGATAGGGCAGCGAGGACTGATCTGTATGGGAACTGGGAAACTAGCAAAGGCATTTTCATGGGAAAATGAGGTGGAAATGGTGAGATGACACCAATGTCCAGGGCAAGGAGGGAGATAATGAAGTGGTGCCTTGGAGGAGAAGCTGTCCGGGGAGTTGCTTCACAGAAAGCTGCTGAGAAACTGGTTTAATGAAAAAAAAATCTTTGGAGGGAAACTTGCTGCTGTGCTTGTTGGGGATGCTCTGTGGGGTTTTTCTGAACAATGCTGCTGGGATTGATCCTCCTCTTCCACTGAGTGCCTGGGATGAACATGCATTTGGTGTCACTGAGTTCCCAGTGGGATTAGTCCCACTGTAGAGCAGAGTATGCACCTTCCCTGGTGGAGGAGCAAGAAAATCACATTGGTCAGAAGATTGTATATCCATGGACTGTGTTTGCAGCCCCCAGGGAATGGAGGAATTCATCTGGGCTCTTCATGTCCTTTCCCTGATGGGAAGGGCCCACTGGTGTGAGGAGTTGAAGGTTTCATCTTGGAGCAATGAGGGTGCTGGAGAGATCTGCCCAGGGCTGGGAATGAATGGCAGTGTATCCTTGGAAGGAGGCTGGCTCTGTCACGCTGCCGGGAAGAGTCTTCAGGCTTGTGGGATTGGTAGGATCCTGATCCATTACCTGGACCTTCCTCCTCCCTGAGACCTCATTGTAAAATGGCTGGAGGCTGAGAGCTTTCAAAGAGGTTCCTGCTGCCACATTTTGCTTTGCTGGTGCCATCTCTCCTATTCCTGGGCAAGTGCTGGGAATGCTGGCTGATGCTGGGGAATACCTGTGCTGTGTTGGTGTCTTGACACGGAGTTAAATCAGTCGTGGGATACCCACAGCAATGCAAGGCGTGAACACCAAGGGTGGCATCAGGATGGAAGCAAATAACTCTTCCTGCCCCTTTCTGAGCTAACAAGGATCCATGTCTTTTGCTGGACATTGTAAGCACCCATTGTGACAGGGGCGACTTGGGACACGAGTCCTTGCTCTCCAGGTCCGTGTCCTCCAGGGATCCACAGTACAGCAGGATCCAGCCTGGGCTCTGGCTCTCCCCAGGCTGCGGCCATAGGCAAGGTCACAAGCCTTTAGCACATGTGTGTGGAAAAATTCTCCAGCTTTTTGGCAAGGGTCGGTCTCAGCTGGGGCACACCCGGCATTCCTGCTCCCTCCCCTCCGGCGCGGCTGCTGCAGCCGCTCCTCTCGGGGATGTGTGGGTGCTGGGAGGGACGGTGCCTGCGGCAGGGACGCTGGCCAGGTGCTGGCTGGATCCGGGGCACCCGTGGGGATCTGACGTGCGGGATAATCTCAAAAGCCCTTCTCTGTGTGACTTGGCCTCCTGCCGCCGGTTTTGTCCCTGGTTATTTTGGGAGCACGGCGGAGCGGCTCCCCGGCACCCGCTCCTGGCCTTGGCCGCACCGGGCTTTTGCCAGGAGCTGTCCCGGGAGGAGCCCTGGGCACAGCGGCAGGAGATGAGCCATGTGGATCAGGCCCAGGATATTCCCACCCTGCATCCCGCTGTGGGCTGCCCACATCTGACGCCTTCCCTGTGTCCGGGGCTGCACATCACCCTTCCCAGGACTGCGTCCACCCGCCCTGGCTCCCGAGCTGGGCTGGCTGGGAGCCGGCTGAGCAAACACAGAGGGTAGGAGACGTGTGGGGGGATGAGGAGGGAGCTGTCATTCTCCTGCCCTGGGTTTTAAGCTGCTCTGCAATGAGGAGGAGCTGCAAATAGGGTTGTAATTATATAGAGACTTGCCTTGATCCAGGTGTAGCCCTGGCTGAGCCATGGGGTTTGCTGTCGGTGTGTGTTTGGGGGGACAGGGTGGGGTGACAGTCCTTTCTGTGTCCCTCCATCGTATACATGGCTGCAGTTAATCCAGGCAGGCAGGCGAGACAGGATCTGAATAGTCGCTTAAGGAGATAAAGGGCAGATGAGGTGCCCAAGTAACGAGATACCAGGATAATCCGTGCCTGAGACATCCCAGCCTGTAAAGCTGCCCTTCCTCCAGAAGTCTGAGAAGTGCTGGGACGTCTCCCTGAGAGAGGAATGCGGGTGTGCCAGCTGGTCCCAGGATGTACCAGGGCTTCACACACCTGGACAGAGATTGGAGGGGGATGCTTGGTCCTATGTGGCTGTAAAGGCAATTGCTGTTGGCAGGGAAGTTCTCAGGGCTCCCACAGGGCAGGATGAGGCCTGGTGTGGGAGGCAGCAAAGCTGGGTTGGCAAGAAGGTGGTTTTTGCCAGAGTTTGATGGCCAGGAGAAGGGAGGGTCAGGAGCACAGTGTTAGCTGCAGGAGCACAGCCCTTCGTGCCCATCTGGGAGATGGCATTTGATTTTTGTTAATTGCAATTAATATCTTGCCTTTTCCACAAAGCGTTTGCAAGAGTTGGTTTCACATCCTTGCTGGTACTTTTTCTTTCCCATGCCTGGGCTGGGAAGAGGCAGTGGGGAGCCCAGGGAAGCTGGTCCAGGTGGTGGAGGGAAAGCAAGGGCAGACTTGCAGCAGGGCACAGGATTTTTGGTTTTGATAGCTGACTGTGATTCACTGGAGCCTCTGGAGCCTCAGCTGGTGGAGAGTGTCACCTCTGTGACCTGGCTGTCCTTGTGGTGGCCGGGAGCAGGGTGTTGGCTGGAGCAGCTCGATGCAGAAAATCCCACCTGGCTCAGGGCACCAAAGGCATTACAGCAGGAAAAAGTGTCAGGGAGAAAATGGGTCACACAAAACACCCTTTCTGCTGGTAAAAACTTTATTTGGAGTTCTCTGCACCAGGCTGAAATCAAAGTTTTCCCAACCACCACTGTGATTTCTGCCTGTAGGTTGGTCCAGATTCCAGTGTAACTCCAGCAGAACCAGCAGCAGGTTTGGCTGATTCATTAATTAGAAGTTTAAAGACTTCACAGTCACCCAGGGGTTTGCCACCTGGGCAGGAAGCCTGGGGGTGAGCATTAGGACCAGAGGGAGGCTACTGGGGGGCTGCCAGCTGTATCCTACATTTTACCTATCACTCTGGGTAAAATTTCATTTGGTTCAGCTGGTTTGTGTGGTGGGGTTTCCTTGTTTATGCTCCCCCATGGCTTGGTTTGTCCTCTTAATCTTTGCAGCACGGAGCACCCGACATGCAGGGAGTTTGCAGGACCTCAGCCTTGCCTGTGCCCCCGTCCTGCCCATGGCTGGGGGTTTGCAGCAGGTTTGATCCCCCTGAATCTCGCTGGGCTGCGTCTGTGTGGGGCAGGTCACAGCTGCCCGGGAGCTGCCCTGTTGTTTGCTGCCATAATCTGTTTTGAAAAGGCAGCCCCTGATGCTGTTTTTTTCCAATTAGGCCCTGGGAGATGACTCTGGTAAGGCAGCGGCAGGGCTAATTTACCAGGCAGACATTTCATTGAATTATCCCGTGAGCTGCAGAGCAAAACCAGGAGAGCAGAGCCTGGGTTGGGGCAGGACTCGTGGCAAGGTTCGGAATGATGCTCACGGTGCATAACCGTGCCCTGCCCCAGCCTAAACCTGCTCCCGAGCTCCGGTGTGAGTGTTCGACCCCTGTTGGGTGGTGGGATGAGCTCGGGGCTGGTGGGATACTCAGGATGAGGAAGGACAGGAGTGTCTCAGCTGGGCTGGGAGTGCTGGTGGTTGGTAAAAACCTCGGCATCGACTTGCAAACCGTGCAAATCTGCTATGAACGTCATTGAAGGAGAATAAATATAGAAGCCCGAGGTGCCCCTCGTTCCCAGAGTCACTTTTCAGGCCGTACCTTTGCGCTGCGAGGCAGCATCAATAAAAGAAAATGTATCTCTGCAGCAGGCGGCTCTGCCCGGAGCAGCTCGATGCAGCCACGGACCGGAGCTCCCTCCGCCCGCTCCCGACCCGCCGGGGACAGGGTGACACCGCTGCCGAGCACCTCGGGTCACCCCCCGACAGGCGGGGAGGGTAACGCAGCCCTGCTCATAGAAATCCGAGATTTACTCTGATGATTTGTGTGCCACAGGGTCCCCACGGCCACCCTTGCGTTGTCGCCTCTCCTGAGCTGCCCAGGAGCGGGTGAGCAGCGAGTGCCAAGGCACCTGCTCAGCCTGGGATATTTAAATATTTAAACAACTCTCGACTCCCTTTTTAAGCCAGAAGGAGAAATGGGACTGTGCCTTGGGGGGTTGGGCTTGTGCATCCCCCTGGGCTACCTCTGCATCCTATCCTGCTCCGGGAGCAGGAGCTGCGGGGCTTAGCTCAGTTTACGGGGTAGTCCAGGCTTTTACAAGATCCATAATAATTTTTGTTGGGATGGCGTGGTGGAGCTGTGGTGAGTTGAGCCAGTGGAGCCCAAAATGCTCCTTTTGCAGCTGGCTGGGATGTGTTTGGGGAGGGTGGATGGAAAATGGATATGGGCTGGTTCCTTGTGGCAGAGATATGCAGCTGCTGGGACTGTTGTGAAAAGGCTGCTGTAGCTGTCCTGCCCCTTTCTGGGCATAATTAGTTTGTAATTCCCAAAACCCCGGTTATTCCTGAGACTGTGGCTCTTGCTCCTTCCCTGGGAGGTGTTACATTCCCTTCTTCATCCATGCAGAAGAGAGCTCTGGGCTAGAGAAAGCTATTTTACAGGCACAAACCAGGTAGAAAAGGAACTTCTGAGCTGCTGGTGCACAGGGTTTGGGGTGGGGAAGAAGGGTAGGAACTTCCCCCTCTTGGAAAACATCCCCTCCAAAGAGAAGAGGAAAGGCAGAGCTTCTCTTGTGCTTCATTTTCACTTTTGCCTTTGTTTAACGTTCACTATTTTAATAAGGAAGAGCCTGGCTCCCGAGCAGGGCTAGTGAAATGCTGATCCCAGCAGCCCCAGAAATGGGAATGCCGAGATGGGGCATGCAGAAGCCCAGGCACCCTCAAGGCAGCACTGAGTGGACACTCAGCTCTTGGAGGTGACCAAAGGATCCCCAAGGCTAGTCCCTCCCTGCCCAGGGTCACTCTCCAGGGCCGCCTGCTCGCTCCAATCCTCAGGCTAATTGGATGCTGCTCTCTAAGCTCTAAATCAAATCACAGCTCCCATGAAATGAAGTTTTCTGGATGCAAACGGCTGTCTGCATCATCCATCACCGCCCAGCTCGCAGCGTGTCCCTCTCGGGGTCATCAAAGGTCAGCATTTGCCTTTTTCAGCCACCCACTGTCACCATTTCCCTGTTAAGGAGGCACCTCGGGAGCTGACAATTGCACCGAAGGCTCCCTGTGTGTCCCCTCACGATCCTGGCAGTACTTCAGGGTACAGTTTGGTAACAGGGAGCAGGAGCTGAGTGTGTTGGTCTCTATTATTAGCTCTGTGCTGGGTCTCCTGATGGATGGAGATATTAGCTGGGTTATGGACATATTGATTTCTTTGGGTTTTTTTTCCCCTTTGTTTCGTGTGCGAGAGCGGCTCAAGGAGGAAATCCAATGCGTGCCTGCCTTTTGGCTTCCTACAGGAACTTCCCAAGAGCTGAAAATCAATTTGTGGCAGGCAGGATGTGCAAATCACCACAGCAGCGTGAGGAGGGTGGGTGATTTTTGGCGAGGGAGGTTCCACACTGTGTCTGCTGGGACATGCAGCAGAGAGGGGCCAGGGTGGAGTTGGGAAGGTCTCGCCTGGAAGCTGCCACCTCTCTGTGTTAATTAGGGCCACGTGGTGAGCGGGTAATTAGATCTCCTCAGCTGCAACGGGCTGGCACTTGGGCCCTATCAATTATCCCTGCTCTGGACGAGGCACAGAGGGACGTGGGGGCCGGTAATGAAATGCGGCTGTGCCGGGCACCGCTGGGAGCAGGGGGGTGATGGGGCCATGGCTGCACCCACGTCTTGGGGTGAGTCCTTGGTTTTGTGGAAATGGCAAATTTAGGGCGTGGGATTGTCCTTTCCTGGCAGTTTGGTTTACCCACCTTTCCCGACAGTCTCCCTAAAAAAGCAGTTTATTTAGCCCCACGGCGATGATGGAGGTGGCATTGGTGGGGATGGGGACACCGGGCAGCCCCTTTGGGGAGGGGGATGAGCTGATGGTGGTGGAGTTTTTCTCCTTGTTCTCTCTCCCAGGGCCGCCGAGTCTCCCCGTGGCCATGCGGTGCTGCCTGTCCCAGCCAGCCACCCTGGGGCCGGCGTGACTGTGACATCCTGCCTGTCCTTTTCTGGGTAAGTGTCCGTGGGGTGACAAGGATGATACTCAGCTCACCTGTCCTGGAGGGGATGGAGGGGAGATCCCCTTTCCCAGCAGCACCTAAAACATCGGCCACTTGTGTGATGGTGCATCCTCCTTCCCTGTAATTAATTTTAAAGTGGAAAAGGCCAAGTGCTGACTAAGCCAGGCCTGTGCCTTGCTCCTGTAGAGCATTTCTCTGAGCTTGAGAAATGCCTCCTTTCCCTGCCTCAAATTAAAGAAAATAACACAGGGGTGAAGCAGGGCTTCCTGCACGTCCCAAATTAAGGCAAATTCTTGGGAAATGTGGAAAGGCAGGCAGGTGCAAGGGGCACTGTCAGGCCATGTCTAACCTCTCCCTCCACTTCTTCCAGGTCCTACGCCTCCGTCACTGAACGTAAGTATCCCCTGGGTGCCATGACACAGGAATGGGGGTGGGGGCTGCTTGGCCTTGGTGGTGCCTAACAGGCAGCTGGGGTGGCTTCCCTTTGGCTTTTCCTGGTGAAAACCTGGGTTTGTTCCTGCATTTTGAAGCAGAAACTGGATTTTCTTCCAGGAGGGTGGAAATCATCCCTTTTGGCTCAGTAAGGGGGGATGTTTTGCCAGTGGGCTGTGGGGCGTTTGACAAAGACCCCAAGCCAGAGCAGCAATGACAGCAAGGGGATGTGATGCTGTGTCTCGTGGCCTCTCATTAAGAGGAGGAGGATAATATTGGATGATACCTTTCCAGCTGGGGAGAAAGGAATGAGAATGCAATATTTTGGGATGCCTTGTGTGCATCACGTCTGTGATGTGATGACGAAACCACGGTAGCTGAGTTTTGTGTCCCTGCCTTCCAGAGTTTGATGGAGAATCGGTCGGATGACAGCGGGAACTGTTGTTATCACCGGGGGAATCCTAGCGACGGTGATCCTACTGTGCATCATTGCTGTGCTCTGCTACTGTAGGCTACAGGTGAGTGTTCTCCACCTTGCCACCCCCTCCTTGCACTGGAAAAGGCTCCCCAGGGCAGTGATCACAGCCTCCCAGAGCTTAAGAAGTGTTTGGACAACATTCTCAGGCACATGGTATGATCTTTAGGCTGTCCTGGTCAGGGCCAGAAGTTGGATTCTGATCTTTGTGGGTCCCTTCTGACTCAGGATATTCTGTGATTCTGTGCTCCCCAGGCCAAGGTGCTGCTGCAAGAGGGGTCTGGATGGGGTTTTTTTGCCTGTGATGGGAGGGAGTTGAAACTTCTTATCCCCCCAGGTGCTGCAGTTATGTCCTTCTCCCCCCCCAGGTGTGGAGGGTACTGTCCTAAGGCTTTTGAGGCTCTGCAGCACTTGCTAATTGAGGTGCAGGCTTGGCTAGGTATGCAATACCAGATGGAGGTTTTTATATAATTTTTCCCCCCTTTTAAATTAAACGAGGAGGCTTTCAACAACAGCTAGCTACAACCTCCTGCTCTTTAAAAGTTAATGTGAAGTCTGTGCCATGCAGCAGTGCCTGTGTGATGAAAAGCACAGCGCTTACTTGGAGCAGTTTCCAACTGGCAGGATGAAATACCTTCCCCCTGCAAACCTCACAGGGGGATGAGGGTGAGTTCCCTGGCAGGTGCCTCCTGCAGCATGCTTAGGTCCAGGTTTTGTGTGGCTTCTGCTGCTTCACAAGACCCAGGAATGACGGAGCAGATCAGCAAGAGGCACAGAGGGTTCCTCTGGCAGGGGGATGAGGGGAGTGGGGATGGCGCAGGGCTGTCCCACCAGCTGCTCCACTTCCCCTCATAAAACCCTTTCCCTTTCCTGCAGTACTACTGCTGCAAGAAAAATGACTCTGATGAGGAAGAGGAGGAGGAGGAGGAGGAGGAAGAGGAAGAGCCTGACCTGCCCACGCACTCGCACCTCGTCATGTGCAACGCCTGCAGCTCCCGCATGGTGGACGGGCAGGGCAGCCCCGCGCCGCCGCCCAGCGAGCTCAACCAGCACGGGGCTCACACCTACTGCCCGACCTGCTCCCCCTACGGCTCCCCCTTTTACATCCGGACTGCCGACATGGTGCGCAACGGGGGCGAGAGGGTCACCTACACCCCCGCGTGCTACAAGGAGATGGGGCCGCCCCTCAACATGGCCACCCTGCAAGGCTACACGCTGAGCCGCCATGGCCTGCTCCGCGACAGCTTCCCGAACCCGCGGGCCATCAGCACGGAGGTGTAGTCACCATTGCCACGAGCACGGGGTGTCCCCAGCCGGCGCCCACTCCAGGGAAGGGGCTTTTCACTTGTCTTTGAGGAGAGGAGCCCGTACGCCCAGCCCGAGGCCAGCACGGCCCTGCTGAGCTGCCCGGCACGGCCACGCCTTGTGGGCCAGAAGGCGAGCGAGACCTCGAAGGGTGACATTGAACCGACCACCTCCGAACCCATCATAAGTGTCATTATTATCTACTCTCTCTCCCAAAGGGACTTGTCTAACGAGGGCTATGTACAGTACAACCTAATTTAACTACCCCCGGCTCCCTGAGCCCAGTGAGGCCTTTGGTGTCCCCACGTAGCCACCCGAGGTGATGCCCCCTGCCTCCGGCACACGGAGCTATGGGCTGATCCACCGCCAGCTGCCGTGCCCGGTGAAACCCAGTGCCAAGCAGGGCATGGCAGCGCTCCTCGGCGATGGGAAAGTGAAGAAGGGAAGATCCAGGTCATCCTGCTCCCCTCGTACTGCGTCAGTTGCCACTAGCAGTTAGCTTTTCTGTTCGAGTGTAAGGTAGGGCACTGTCTCCCAGCCTGCTTCGATCTTCACACATGCTGGAGAAGTTCAGGACATGAATTTAGGTCACTGCCGGGGGAGGCAAAGTTCCTCGCAAAAGCGCTCACCCACACAAACAGGCACAGGCCAGTCCTTCTGTGGCCAAAGCCCCCACCTCTTCTACTCTTCACAAGCTTTCTTAGGAGCAATTTTAACTTGGACCCATGAATATGGCAAGATTTTACTTATGGGAAGAATTGAATCCCTAAATGACTGCAGTTTTGGTCACCTTCAGCTTTCAAAGCCCCACCCTGACAGCTCCGACAGCCAGAGGAAGGTTGGCTTTAGGATGGATTTTGCTTTTGGCAGCAACAGCAGAGCCCACTGGGTCATGTCTCCTTTGCAGGGCCCACGGTCGCCCACAAGACTGATGTTCAGATGGTTGGGGTCCCCCTGCTTTTGCTTTTGAAAGAAGAAGGTGCAAGACCCAAACGTGTTGTGAACGTGGGCTCACCGGCGTGGCAGCTGGCAATGACGGCCAGTGACTCTGCCTTTCTGCAAAAATGAACGTGGGAAAGTTTCTTCATCCTCCATAAATTAAATTAGGTGAAAAATTACTAAAGGGACATCTCCATCATTCCCAGGCACTTCCATAGCAACCAGTGCAGGACTGCTCAGCTGAGCATTTCCCATTCGCAGCAGGGAGGAGGGACCGGCACAGCGATGATCCCTGCGGATGCTGTTGGAGGCAATGGCAGGAAACCCTTGCCATGCCTTTGCAATAGGGTAGGACTGCTCAGAAATGTGAGTGGTGGGGTTTTATTTTCACCACTGCAATTTAGAAATCATCCCACTGCTCACAGAAGGATTTGGACTTAACCTCCCCATTCACACACAGAAAATGTAGGTCTCAGCACAGGCACACGGTACACCAGCCTCCAAGGCCCACATTACCAGGCAAAAGGCTGGTGTACACACTGGACCTGCCCATGCCTTGGCACTTCTGATCCTCTGATCTGAAGAAAAGAGCCAGACAAAACACAGAGATGGTCCTTCTAACCAAACACCTTGCCCCAGCCTGCATTTTACACACACTTCTGAGCAAATGTTATGCACCATCTCCCCCACCTCCGGCCCAAAAAGACATTGCATTTCCATTATCTGGAGACTCAGTCTGGCTGCATCACTTTTAGTCTCTTTCCATTCTCCAAATAGTGATAGCAGGTTTTAATGTCCTCTCACATTAAGGGCAGGCAGGAGGGAAGATGAAAGTTAGCAGCAGCAAAGCTCTCTGGATCCCACTGGTCGATAGTCTGTAGCTCCTACTGCCTCCCATCCAGCCAGTGCTCCTCCCTGGAAATATGGTCTGTAACTGAAAGAAAATCTCAGCTAATGTGATAAATCCCATTCTTTCCCACTAGTGCATCTGCTCAGCTAGGTCTCATCGTGCTGGGAGCCACAGGAAGTTAATGTGTCCCAGCGTGGTCTCTGCCAGACGGCCCCATGATGCCGTCCCCTCGGCGGGCACAGAGCCAGCGCAAGGGCACGGCAGCTCCTGGCATCCAACTCTACCTCTTGGCACACAAAAAGGCTTCCCACCGCCATGGCAGCTCCATGACCTCCGGAGGGTGGGAATAACACACTTCTGTGGGTCACCCTTGTGGTGAAAGGAAGGCCACTCCATTGTCATCTTCGTCACACACAAATTAAGCGTGACCTGTCGCGGGCTAACGAGGTGCCAAGGCTGGGGAGGCAGTTCCAGAGCAGCCAGATGGCCAAGATGAGGGTTGACCTTGCAGCCAACACACGCCCTGGGTCTGGCATGGCTACAGGGAAATGGGTAAGTCTGGAAGGGCTGGAAACACAGGGGATGCAGCTGAGGATTAGGTTTGGGAGCTGGTGGAGGAACAGGATGGGGTAGGGGCAGGGATCCCAGATTTTTTCCACTTCAGATTCCTCCTGTTACTATTCTCTGTCTTTGTTGCTCAGCTATGGGTCCAAATTCAATGTCAGAAATAAATGAGGACTTTGAAATACAAACCAGGAGTGGTTTCTGTTCTTTTGGCAGGCAAAACCGAAAGGGTTTTATCCAGTGCTGCCTGAAAGCTCTACTGGTGCAAGGATTTTTCTTCCCCACCCTTCCTGCTCCTGCTTTTGCTCCTCTTGTGTCCCCTGCTCCTCCCTTGGCTCTGGCCTAGGTACGTGTATCCCAAATCCACAGTTTTATAGTTTATCTCTTTATTGACACGATTTTTCTGTGTGTTTTGGCAGTTGCCCTTGTAGTAGGAAGCCTGCAAGGGCAGAGCAGAGGGACACTGCCATCCATGCCCTGCCACGGGCTGGCCTTGGCACCCCCCTGCCTCCAGCCAGCGCCCTCAGAGACGGTGACAGCAGGGACAGGCACTCCCAACTCACTTCTCAGTAGCTTTCTAGGCACTGATGGTTTGTCTCATGTAAAACCCTCTTGGGGGAGAGGGAACAGTGATGACTAAGTCGTAGGAATCCTTCCTCGCAGAGCAGGCTGCTCTACAGGGACTGGCTCCACAGCCAAGCCAGGTGGGGTGGCTTCAAGTAGAAAGTCTGGCTCGAGGGGGCTGCTGCCCCTGAATTTGGAAGGGGGAAGTATGGCCTGGCAGTGCTCAGGGTGACTTGAGCCGACAGGACCAGCAGCAGGCCTTCCTGTAGTACCAGTGAGAGCACAGCTTCACCTTCAGCACCAGCACGCAGTTGGCCGTCGCTTTGTCTTCACACGCATCTTCTGGGGAGCAGAAGGACACACAGAAGGGGTTAAAAAGGAGATGTGCTTCCCCAGCACGGACATGGACAGAGCCAGGGCTCCTCCACCTCCCTGCCCTTCCAGACGTACCTGGTGCCTCCGTGGGGCAGGGCTGGAGCTGGCACGTCTGCCTGGCCTCTGGTTTGGCAGCGGGGTCACAGCCCTGAGCCAGCGCTTCCCCCTGGTAGCACTTCACCTCCCGCAGCCGCACGCCAGCACCACACGTCTTGCTGCACTGTCGGGGTCAAAGAAACATGAAAGAGAGCATTAGAGGCATTTTCTGTTTTTCTATAGCTCCCAAGTTCCTTCTTCTACTGAGGTCTCCCAATCCCTGCTTTGGAGACTGTTCTTGAGGAGGTTTGGGTCAAATGCCATGCTGATCTCAAGCTTACTCTCCCTTTTTTTTGGCTGGAGGAAAGCATCCCTGAGCTGGGGCTGGGGCAGAGCACAGGGAAGTTTGCTTTTCATCTCTTTATTGCAACTCAGAACTATTTTTGTTTGGCGTGTTGATGCTGTGACAGAAAATGGAGAAAATTACTGCAATAAGCCAGACCCATCTCTCCTGTCTTCCCATTCCCTAAATGCTCACCAGTTACCATCAAGGGAAAGAGGGAAAGACAGAGCATGGACTCCTGGCAGAGAAGGAGACACTGCTGTATCCTGCATGCCTGGAGTGGGTGCAGGCTCTTGCTTGAGGCAATAATCCCCATGCTCCGAGGTTTTCTCCAGCCTGCGTGTGCCAGTCCCTCAACCTGCTGCCTGGTCTGCAGAAGAGCAGAGCTCGGGGTCCCATCCAGATTCAGGAGATACTCGGCAGAACAGGCTGCCAGAGCGTCTCAGCACAGGTCCTGCTCCACCAACCAGGGCTACGAGGCCTCCCCTGCCCCTTCCCCAGCACCCCCAGCCCTACCTGGGACCAGGAGGTGGTGAACCACGTTGAACACGGCCTTCTGAAACAGGCAGCTTGTTCCTCAGGCTTCGGAGAGGCCTCACAGCGCTTCTCGGGGTACTCCCGGTACACGCCGTTCTCCAGACCCGCGCACAGCACGAGCCGGCTCTTCATCCCTCGCCCGCAGCTGGCGTCACACTGGGAGGGAACAGAGCAGCCTGGTGAAGGAGCTCGAGCTTCAGGTGAGATGGCATCCCGCTCAGAGGGAAGGCGAAATGCCTGTGCTAGCACCAGGCTAATTGGGAAGTGCTGCCCAGGTCACAGGAGCAGGGGGTGTCTCCAGGTTTCCCAGGGAGCAGGGACAGATGCCGGTGGTCAGATGAGCTCACCTTGGCTGGCCTTGAGAGCAGCTACCACAGGGGGCCTGCAGCAGCCAAGGTAAGAGTACAAGAAGCTGTTTCTATCTTATTTTATGGGTATCTTACGTTCTCAAAAACCACACCGCATATGTGTGTAGCAGCCTACATTTTGGAGCACTGCCAAGCTTTGTGCAGGCCCAAGGGGACCAAAGTGGTGCAGTGCAGGTGATGTGCACAGAGAAGCACTGCTGAGCCCAGAGCTATGTAGGCTTAGCTGGGAGGGCTCATTCCCTTGGGACACCACCAGGAAAAGCAGCAGGAGGCAGGATCTGCTCCCAGATGCCCATGGAGGCAGTTGCCAGTTTGAGATTTCACTGCTTGGAGCCCTTTTTCACACAGCAGAGCCAGCACAACTGGCTTGCATCCGCCCTTAGTCATCCTGAGAGCTCAGAGCTCATCAGCTGAGAGAACACAGCAAGGAAGCCGGCACAGGCAAAGGTGGGGAGCTCTGCTGGTCTTTCAGAGCTCTGATGAGTTGAATAGCCAAGTCACAGCTGAAAATGGCACTGCAGGACAGTGTGTGACCCACAGGGAGGGCCAGAGCAGGGGAGGGTTACAGAACTGCCAGGTTTAACCAGTCTGAGCCCATTACTGGTGCTGGAGGAGACTCAGCAGCTGTAAAGGGAGCAAAGTGAGAACAGAGGTATGATGGGAGGGAAGAGGGCTTGGCTGCTTCCTTTATTCCCTAGAAACCTTCTTCCTCAGTGCTATGTGAATCCCTGTTTTGCTCAAGACTTCAAAGAAATAGCTAAAGCCCCACAACTGACTCAATGTGTTTCTCTGGATACTCTGGGATTTGGATCAGCTTGTAAGGGGAAGCCTAAAGTCTTTCGACTTTGAGCAATAGAATGAGAGTAAAGAGAGGAGGAAGACATTGTTGGGTGGAACAGAGCACCTGGACCACGTTCACCGGAGTGCAATCCCTGAGGTAAGCACAGTTATGGTCTGGATGTGACTTTCAGCACGGGGATCTGGGCTGTGGTTCAGCTTTACCTCCAGCTGTTATTTACCAGAGATGAGGCTGGTTTTGTTGAAACTTTCTCTTTCGCAGTGGGAAGTTCACCTCTCTGTGGGGATGGTGAAGCAAGGCCCTGCTGAGGTGCCTGCAGCTGCCAGGCGGGAGAGCGGAGTTTCCTTAGGATATTGCTGCCCTCCAGTGGAGTTCTTGGGAAGGCAGCAAATGCTGCAGATTTTGGGGTGTTACATGAGGTAACGCAGGGACAAGCTGGGATATTCACTACTCCTTTTCTCTTTTTCAAAGGAGCTGGGATAAGGGTGCAGCTCCATGTCCGGAGGTCACACTATACAACGGTGCTCCTCCAAGGGAAGCAGGCTCCCACCACATCCTGGGAAAAGGAGGGCTGAGGACACAGGCTGGGCTTGGCTTTACCTGGTCCCACTCCTGCTCCACCCAGTGTGCAGGGCAGTTCTTGTCTCCACACGGATGGACAGCCAGGGGCTTGGTGGCCGGGTCACACTGCGAGCTGGAGATCACCTTGCCCTCCAGGTTGCGACACGCGATGAAGCGGCTCATGCGCCCCTCGCCACACGAACCTGAGCACTTGGAGAGCAAAAGGCATTTAGACACATCAGAAAGCAGGGAATTGGAGGGGTCAGGGCTGGTGCTGTCAGGAGAGCCAAGCACAGAGGCCAGCCCTGATGCTGGCACTGTGGCACTGGATCCCAAGGGGCTTTAGAGGTTCATTTGGTATGGGGCTTCCATTCTCTGGGTGCTGTGAGCTTCCCAGACTATCAAATGGAACTCAACTCACAGTTCACCAAAATTTACAGCAAGGAGAGGTAAAAACAGAGGTTATTTTAGTTTCCTTAGCTTGGCCTCTGGCAGAAGAGAGCCAAAGGAGAGCGGCACTGTGTCTGCCCAGCTGCTCCCCCCTCCAGCCCAGCACTGGGTGCAAAAGGAGCGGCAGATCCCCGGACTCACGGGGCCCCAGTCCGAGGCAGTCCAGCGGCGGTCGCAGGGGGGGCCCGTGCACGCCTTCTCGCTGCTGGGCTTGCGGGACTCGTCGCACAGCGGAGCTTCCACGGAGCAGCGCACCTCCCGCTTCATGGTCCCCGGCGTGCCACACCGCGCCGAGCACTGCAAGGGCCACAGGGAGTCAGCCCCGGGCTCCGGAGCAGAGAACAAGGGTGGGGAGGCGGCTGTGCCACCTCCTGTTTGCCTCCTGCTGCTCTAGGGAGAGAGGGGAAGGGCCCCAGCGGGGACAGAAAAAAGTGAGTCTGTCTCTATCTCTGCTGCTCGTTTACTTTGGGACCTAAAGCTCCAGCACTTTGATGTGCTGATGCCTAAAGTGCTGTTCAAAGTCACAGGGCCACAACCAAAGCAGGCTACGGGAAGTCAATCAAAGGGACTGCAATGGGCTTTTAGTTTTTCTGTATCTCCACGGTACTGTTTCCCTATTTGCCTTCAGTCTGGATCCTCTGGCAGAGGAAGCTTCTTGCTGGCAGGGCTTTCACTTGGTCGATGTCCTGCTTGAGAAGTGACCTTAGAAAAAATGTTTTGCAGTGGCCTTTGTCTGCTGAGCAATGCCAGAACAGGGGCGCTGCACATAAAGGCATTCCGTGTTTCCCCATGGTGCAGTTGTCAGGGGCTCCCTCTGCACCCAACATCTGCCAGCCACCTTCCCCCAGGCCCCACCCCAGCCCTGGCTGGGGAGCTCTGGGAGCAAAGCCTACCTCGGACCACTCGGAGAGCTCCCACTGGGGCCCACAGGCCTTGTTCTTGCAGGCTTTCCTCTCCATGGGCCTGGCCAGCCCCGCTGTCTCGCAGAGGTCGTCGTAGACGGAGCTGTCGAAGCCCGGCGCCAGCATCTTCCAGCAGCGCACGGTGCGGTACTGGAAGCCCTCGCCGCAGGTCCGGGAGCACTCGCTCCACCGGCTGGTCTCCCACCTCCACGAGCAGAGAGAGCACAGAGGAACACCCAGGTAAGGGGGACAAGGGGTGGCAGGGCTGTGCCTGCACACCTGGGGCTCCCTCACCCAGCAGCTGCTGCTGTGGCTCTGCTCATCCCCTGCATGTCTGGAAATGCAGTGCTGGCCTTGGAACCAGCTCTGCCCTTAGGTCCCAAATTCTTTCCCTCTTTTTGCTTACAAGGAGATACAAGGACTTCTTATTTAAGCATACCTTTCAGCCCAAAAAGGGCTGTATGCCTTGAGCAGAAAATGATCCTTAGAAAGATATGTCCCTGTGGACAGAAGATGTCACTTCCACTCACCTCGGCTGGCAGTCTCTCCCTGTGCAAAATTCGTGAGTGGGCTCTGGTCGGGTCAGGGCATCACAGTAGGATTCATCCACTTCCACGCCGTCGTAGCGCACACACATCGCATAGGAGGTGCTGATACCTGCGGGGCCAGCAACACCCTCAGTCATGCTCCATCAAATCCACGAGCCTCCTCTCACCATCATTAAATAACTGGAGCGCTCACTGCATCTGACACTCTCCCTGCCATATAAAAAATAACCAGGATTCTCTCCCTCAACAGCCCAAAGGGACCCTGTGTGATCAGACACCTGAAGCTGAACCTACCTGAAGTGCAGGTGGAGCTGCAGGGGGCATAAGCTGAGACTTTCCACCGGTACATGTCAGCCAAGCTGATGTCATCGTGGCCAACAGGGCTCACATCAAACTCGTTACTGCGGAAAAAGGAGGTGGTATGAGCTAAAAGTGAAAAGAATTGCTGTAAACATGAAATATAGGGAAATTCCTCCTTGCTGTCTCTGAAGATGGGAAGAAAGCTAGTTTCTGCTTTCCATTTTCCCCACCTTGGACAAGGCAGACCACTCTGATGAGCAGAGTGTAAAGCCTTGATCCAACTCCTGAATTCAACTAGCAAGGAGGAAGCATCGTTCATAGTGAGTCTTGTGTGTATCATGGTTTGTCAGCCACGCGGGTGCCCTCAGCCTCAGCTCGTACCTCACCTTGAGAGGCATGGTTTGGGCTGGAAAGGGAAGCTCAAGCAAGGTCCCTCTCATATCATAAAATGTGGTGGGCAGAGTTCATATGTGGCTTGCCAGAAACATTTAAAAGCTGGCCCTCAGTCTCCTGCCAAATGTTTACAGAAGCTTCAGAGGCTGATGTGCCCAGAGGAATGAGACAGGAGGGGCGTGACACAGTGGTAAATGTGTGTATGTGACATGCTATGGACTCCTGGCTTTCTTTAAAATAACACCAGCGTTGGCCTTGCAGGTCCTTCAGCACCCATGTAAATGGATCCTGAAATATGCTCCAGGAGCTTCGTGTCAGGCTGGCTGTAACAATCAGCCAATTCCTTTGGAGGAAGCGCCTACAGCAGCTGCCACGGATACACACTGGTGAATGGGGACATCAAGGACAGCAGGGAGACTCCCAGAGCACTGGCTTGGCCCTCCCTCCCCAGCCAACCCCAGGAGATCAGGTGCCACCTTTCAGTGCCAGGGGCTCGCAGAGGCGCTGCCTGGCCGATGTCCCCGCTTGGGCTGGGCCCAAGCAGAGGGCTCTCCACAGATGCCATCAGGCTGTAGTTGGCTGCGTCCCCCTGACTCCCAGCAAACGCCTCCACCTTCAGGTCCTCCAGCGCGTTCTTGCGGGCTGGCGCCTTGTGGAGGCCCTGTGGCCAGCGGGCAGCTGCTCCGGCCCAGAGCCCGGCTGAGGAGTTCCTGGGGGCCAGCCTGGCTGCCAGGGGCTGCAGCTCCCTGCAGAAGGCAGCGTTGTGAGGGTCGCGGTGACACAGGCGCCTGAAGAGACGGAGCCTGGCGGACGTTACACGGCTGTTCTCCGGCAGCTCGGGTCTCCTCATGCTGTAGGGCACGGCCGTGCTGATGGAGATTTGGTTGAACCTGAGAGCTGGAAGAAAAATACAGGAATGCTTTAACTATACTGGATGGCTTGTACTTCAGCATGCGGCATTTAACGAGGCAAAAAACATTCTGCGTTCAGCCTAAAAATCATAAATTTCCACCAGGGAGCACCAACAGGCTTTAATTACCCTGACCAGCCCCTCACTCTGCCCACTGCTCTGGAGCTCCATTTAAGCTCCAGTCAGGGCCTTCAGTCCTGGGCTGCACAATGTTGCAGGTGTACTTTGTTCCTGAATTGCTGTTCGGTGCTCTCAGACTGACCTTGGATTTGACTTGTCACCTTGCTGTCCCCTGATGATCACTGCACTGTTGCTAGGCTCTGCTGCTGTCATTGCCCTTCCTGCCGAGCTCGGGTGCCAAGGGAATGCCCTGCCTCATCCGTATTGTGGCCACCCTCTCCCAGCCTCCCCTTCCCTCACACAGCCACCGGCCCTTGCTCCCCCTGACAGTCTCCACCCCACTGTTAACCATCCTTTCCTCCTGCCCACCCTGATGCTGAAACCACCTTAGATTTCAAGAAGACCACTGTGGAATGTCTGCTTTCAAGCAATAAAATGGGGGAAGGAAGAACAAAGCAACCAACCCAACTCTGTTTCTCCACCAACTGCTGCTGCTTCCTCCTCCTCTTCTTCTCCTGCTGTGTTTGCATGGTAGACCTGTCTGAGCTGAAAGTCATACTTCTTCTCTTCACCTTGTTCCCAGCCCCAATCCTGGGTCTGACCGGTGGAGTTGGTCTGGAAGAAGAGCGGGGGAGCAAAGTCTAGATCTTCTTGCCCTTCTCTTAGAGGGAGCTGATCACTGCTGTCATGTGGTGACAGGGAGAGCCACGTGGCATTGAAGTCCTGGGCAGCTCTGGAGTTGGCTGGAATGGGGTGGTCCTGGCTGGTCTCTGGCAGGTGGTGATAGAGAGGCCTGGTGAGAGCAGGGGCTGCAGTTCGCAGAGGCGGCGTCCGTGGGACGGTGTAGTCGTAAGTTATGTGAGGCATTTTCCCATTAAAGTTATAGTACTGGAGGAAACAGGGAGAAAACAAAACTGCTTTTATTTTAAAGGTATGAATTCCCAAAAGCCTTTTCCAGCCATGTCCATCTGGTGATGGTTGTTAAGACAAGACAGCATCGTCATGAACCCAAAAGGAAAGCCCCTCCCCACCAAGACTGTGCAGCTTCCTCAGCCCATCTACACACGCAGGTTTGGCTTGGGTACCAGGCTGTATTCCCCTAATCAAGACAGGAAACCCTAAAACTGGCTCCTCACATACCATGGCATTCAGAGACTGGTTAGTGGGCCCGTGAGCTATGATGTACTCCAGCCCATCCGAGTTCAGGCTCGAGGGCCGACGGTACTTGAAGATGGTGCCAGCTACCCTGAAGTTCTGGGGGTTGTCAATGGCGGAGTTGCCGTTGAAGAAGAAATGCCCAGATTCATCTGCAAGTGCTTCAAAGAGAGAGAGAACAGACAAATGTGATGCTCTGCAGAACTCTGGCACTGAGGAGAGCTAAGAGCCCATCAATGAGGAAAGCCCAGCAGAAATAGAACCCCAGGCCCTGCCCACAGTGAACTCGGGTTCCAAACATCTCTCTTGCCACTGGAGATGTGGTAGACTTGGTTTTTGGAGACATGAAGCACCCCTGTGCTACCCTGGAGGAAATGTTCTCAGTAGCTCTCTCACAGCACCGGTGGGAGTGCACAGAGCCTCCTCCCAGGCAGCTGAACTGGGGTCTCCACACCCTTCCAGCTCCTCTGCTCACCCAGGATGTTTTCTGTTTTCCTGCGCTCAATGATGAGGATGTCCATGGCACCAGCAGGGATGTTGGTGATGAACACGTAACCTGAGGAACAGAACAGAGCGTGAGGAGACCCCGAGAACAGAATAAAAAGGTCTGGGTGGGACAAGTGTGTTTGTAGGGGGGGCAGCGCTGCCCTTCGGGAGCAGGGTGCCAAGGACCTAAAATGCATGTTGCACCAGTCTGTGAGCTCTCATCGCAGCTCTCCTCTGAAATCCCATTACAGATGTCAGTCTGAGCACTGCTGGGTTTGGAGTCGGGAAGGAGCTGCACAATGAAACAGTCTGGCTTTGGGGGTGTGGATGAATGTGCTTTCACACTCCTTCTGGCAAGAGCACAGAAAAAAGGCTTAGTAGTGATCAGGGCTGGTGCTGAACAGAGGGTGGAAAAAGACCATAGGTCCCCTCAGCTCCTGACTCCATGGAATTTGTCTTGGGAGTAACATAAAAATTGACCTTTAAAGGGAGAGGAAATAAGAGGCTCTTTAAGTTGTATGGTTTGGCAGTTTGTCTTTCCTGCTGGAAATGCAGGTCTTGTCTGTTCTGTAAGATGTTATGAGGGCTGGAACAGGAGGCCAAAACTGTACCCATACTGCTGCAGGGGGCAACACCATTACCCCTGCCCTGGAAAGGGGCCTGAGTGCTTTTCTGGTCTGGTGTTTGTAGGGAGTGAGGCAAGCTAGTGGAACAGCAACAGTGTGAAATGTTGTTCCAAGACATCCTCAAACCAGAGTTAATTAATTACTAATGAGCATACCACAGTCTATTCTTCCTGTGGGTGGAGGACTGGGCCATCAGGCTGCAGGGATGTATCTCAGCCCAATTTCAGAGGGGACAGTCCCTCAGCTGTGCCAGCCACAGGACCAGGGAAAGCAGGAAATTAAGTGCAGGCTGAAACAAACACTGTGACCCTCATCGTAGCTTAAGTTTCAAATGAACACGTAGCACAAGTAAAAGAAGATTCATTGATCCCTTCACATTATCTGAGGTGGGCAAGATGCCAAAATCAATAGGAACAAATAGATCCCCAGCTGCTTCCTATTGTAAAGAGGTGAAGGGAAACCTTACCAGCCTAATACAGAGCACATCAAACCAATCTCCTCTGATGATTAAGTGAGAAGGACAAAACCCAGGCGTTTAAGCAGGGATGGTGGCACTCCTCAACTCTTTCCACCAAGCAGCTGGGAAGCTCCTACCCACGTTCAAGCCAGTCCCCCTCCATGGCAGCTGGTGGTAAGAAGTAGCAGGTGAAGTCTCCAGACTGTTGCAGGGAGTACCTATCTGTGAGATTGCCTTTCGGAAGCTGCCCGAGACACGGTGGCAAGTGCTGCCGTCCCCTCCACACACCCTGCATCTGTCCATCGTCCGGGGCGAGTACAGGCTCCCGTCGCACCCAACCGGCTGCAAAGGACAAAACAAGAGAGGGTTTCCTGGGGACAGCTTATCTCCACAGGGCCGGGTCTTTCCCAGGAAATGCTACTGTGCTCTTCTGGGGAGGTTCTGGGCAGGTGTAATGAATTCATCCAATGCCAGGCCTTGGCTTCAGTTCCCTGCTGGGACCCCTTGGCTTTGCAATGACCAGGAGGTCCAGCCATGCAATTACAATCTCAATTTCTCTGCTACTTCCTCCCAGAGCCTCACCTCACACTTCCCATTGATGCAGACCCCTTGATAGGTTCTGTCCTTGCAGGAGGTACCATCCTGTGCTCGGGCCATCAGCTGCCTCTCTCCACTCCGGGTGGTGCACTGGAGGTCACACGGCTTGTTGGAGATACTGGTGTAGTCATCTGCAGGGACAGCAGCACAGGGTCACCAGGCAGGTCAAGGTGCCCAGAGGTGGGCAGCAAGGAAGGGGACCTTCCCCTACCCCCTGCTGATGGTTTGATGTCACCTTGGATGTTCCTGCTGCTTAAGATGACACCCCAAGGCCACAGATTTTACAGCAGTGATGGGGTCACAGTGTGAGGCTGCACTGGGGACCATGCCAAGCAGAAATACTTCTTGCTGGCAAACCCTCTTCCTTGCCATGCCCTTGTAGTGCCATCACTGTGCCAGACACGGGAATGTGCATCAGCAGATCCCAGGCCACACATAAATGCACAAGAGCAAGAAAAGGGCTGCAAGAGGGGCACTGATGGTGTGAGGCTGTGGCCAGCTATGCCCCATTCAGCAGAGCAGCTGGAGGTGCAGATGTTCCATGTCCCCTTGGCAGCTAATGGAAAAACAGATGAGTCCAGAAATGGGGTGATATCTTAGGTGAACTCAGTCCAGGTCTCAAGGGACAACTGGACACCTGTATGAAGTCACTGTGCAGGAAATGGATCAGCACCCTGCTCAGAAAAACCCAGACCAGCCGGGAGCATCGATCCCTTGTCCCCTGGGACTTTACTTTTCTGTGCCCGAGAAGATCCTGTGCATGTTTTCCTACCCTCATCCCTTTGTGGAGTTGTGAAAACCCACCTGGATAGAGGGGCATCCAGTGGTAGTAGCGCTTCCCAAAGGCTTTGGCATTGAAACTGGAGCACTGCTGCTGTTTGAAGCTTGCTGTGTTGGCTGGGCAGGGCTATGGAGGGAACAAATGCAATCAAACAGCTCCCTATCTCACTGCCATGCTTGTGACAGCTGCTTGTCACTGCTGCATCCTTGCAGGACCAAAATGCCCTGTCCACCCTGGAAGGAATCGGTGATGGACTTGGAGGTGCCCTAACACAGGCAGAAAGGCCAAGCCTTCACTGCCAAGGGCAACTGCATTTAACAGTCCTGCAAAAATTCCTTCCAGCATGGGAAAAGCATACTGGAAAAACTTCATCCCTCCCCTCAGCCACAAGAAGTATGCGTTTACATCCTTTTGCCCCATCTCCCAGTCCCAAAGAGTAGAGCCCATCTCCCATACCCTCAAAGGAACACCATGCACCACCCCAGGAGTGGATCACATCCCTTGTCTCCATCTCCTAAAGGCCCAGTCCTACCCCGAGTGCTGGTGCTTTCGCAGCTCCAAGCGGGACCCCCCGAGTCCCACATCCCCCAGTGAGGACTGGTCAGAACTGGAAGTGGCTCTCACCTGCTGCTGGCACAGTTGGTAGTGCTTGGCAGGACCAACACACATAGTGCTGTTTGCTCCCTGGGGCATCTGGAGCCTGCAAAGCAGAAATTTCCAGACATGAGCTGGAGCTCTGGGAAGTACCAAGGTACTGAGGATGACACAGGAGTCAGGCCTAACTTTGGTGGGAGAAACAAGGCAGGTGTTTTATCAGAGCAGAGCTTTCTGGATCTAGACTGGCAAACATCTCCTCTGAAACACATCTTCATGCTTTTAGGTGGGCTAAAAAGGTGATTTTTTAGGTGATTTTAGGCTACTCTTGTTTTGGGGCAGGTTGAGCAGACAGGGAGCAACTGCAGTATTGCCACCCCTGCGTCCTGAGCTGCAAAAGAGCTGATGTGACCAAAAGACAATAGAACCTGATGGTCCATCACTCCCATGGATGTGCCCAGGATTTGCAGTGACTGGGAGAGTTGATTTCAGAATCCACTGTGCAACAGGCAGAGAGATGGTGCCTCTCTTGGGACTGGCCACCCCAACAGATTATCAGGGAAGGCTTGGTACAGGTGATGGACCAAAACCACAGGAATTTCTCAAAACTTGAAGCTTTTGCTCTGGCCAGCATGAGTTACCCAGGAGATACTAGACTGATGTAAAGACAGAAAAAATTCTTGAAGGCTGTGAAGATGTATGGAGAATAGCTGAGACCACAGGTAAAGGCAATTAAGTAAGGATCTGAAAAATAATTTAGGCAATGTGTAAAGAACTGTATCCAACAATGTGTTAACAGCACTGGGAATCAAGGATACAAGGAACACCATAACCACATTCAGGCTGGATGGGCTGAAGGGCTGGACTGCAGCTGTCCCTCCAGGGCAATGTTTTATGGGACACAGGCAGAGCCTAAATTTGCAGTAAAAGACTTGAAAAGTGCCACACCTTTCAGAAGCAGAGGCTGCCTGCAGACTCAGCTGAAATTTTTTGTGGCCATACCTGGCTCACACTTAAGCGGTTCAGGTTAAAGCTGCAGAAACCTTTGGGCTGAGTTTTATTATGGTATTTCTCTTTTTTTTAATTCAGATTTAATCCTTGGGGAAAAACACCAGCAAAGCCTTCCCTTCCCAGCTGTGGAGTCCAGGATAGAGCTGGCACCAAATGGAGAGAAAGGTCTCTCCTCTGGCAGCAGGCAAAGGGCAGAAGGGCTGCTCTGGCTGTGGGGGTGTGGGACAGCTCCAGGCTCCCTCCCCATGCTGTTCCCCACTGTTTTCAGGGGGTGCTGGAGGGGAGGAGCAGCAGCAGAGACATCCAGGGGGAGGCACATCCAGAATCCAGAGGGAAGGTTCTGCAGCACATCTGGACCCTCACCATGCTGCCACCCAGCCCGCATAAAAGAAGTTTTCTGCTGCAGGAAGGAGGGCAGGTCGGGGGCCCTGGTCTGAGCTTAGGAGTGCATTCATGCAGAAGGAAAAGCTCGCGGTGCTGCAGGATGCCCGCTCTCATTAACAGCCCAGGAGCCTGGAGCAGCAGGTTACAGAGCTGCTGGAGGAGGAGGAGGGGGAATTGGTGGCAAGGTGGCCTGGAGGGGACAGCAGGAGTTCAGGCAGCTGCTGTTCCCCAGCTCTCCCCACTCCCACAAACCCAGTCTGGCTGATACCAGGACTGCAGCAGCTGTAGGGGACAATTGCAGATGCTGTCAGGTGACAGTTGGATAAATGACAGAGGGGGAAAAAAAATTGCCAGCTCTGAAGGGAATAAAGAGGGGAAATTGCTGTGGGATGTGGCTGAGCTGGCTGCTGCCAGGAGTAAATCAAACCCCCACAGGGTGTCTGGGAATATGTGCCCACATCCTTAGCACAGGAACTGGCCCCAAATCGGGGCTAGGCTGGTCAGAGCAGCCACGGTAAGGAGGGTTTGTGAGGAAAAGGGGGAGAGGAATGGAGCCAGCCTTCTCCAGCCCATAACCCTGTCACCTTCAGGACTCCAAGAAAGGACCAACCCCTTGCTCCCCAGCAGACAAGTCTGGCAGAGTGGGTGACATGTTCAGGGAAGATGTCACCTGCCCCACTGTGGCGTGCTTCTCCCGTGACCCATCCCCATCACTGCCCACTCGCCCATGGAAATAAGCTGCCTTCCTTTCCCAGAGGCCACAGATGAGGGAATGGCCAACCCTGCAAAGCCAGGACGTTCAGCCCCAAAACACAGGTCTGGGACACCCCATTTCCCTTCCACCACCTGAGACCTGGCCACAGGCTCGGGCTGGGACACAACTCACCTCTGCCGCAAGCAGTGCCTCTCCCGGGACATCACACCCCCTCCGCAGGACCGGGAGCAGGTGGACCAGGAGCTCCACTCTCCCCACCACTTGGTGACTTCTTCATCCCAGCCGCCAGCTCCATCTGCTGCCTCACTACTGTCCTGACAGAAACAGAGCACGGTTAGCTGGAGAACCTGGCTCCTCACCACCAAAGGCTGCTCTCACCTCACCCCGGTGCCTCCTAAACAGGCAGCAGGGGGACACACGTGCCAAGATCTGAGTCCTGTGGGGCCCCACCAAGATCACGTCTCAAAATTGAAACTTCCCTCCAAGACTGAGTTCTGCACGGGAAGCAGGATACATCAGGATCTCATGGTATAGAGAAGGGCTGCTGGGCTGGGCATGTGTGACAGTAGCAGCAGCTGCAGCCTGGCCCCACAGCATCGCTCCCAGCCCAGGTGAGGCAGAGCAGCAGAGCAGCAGAGCACAGCTCACACCTGGCTCAGGAGAGAAGGGGAAGAGCCCCAGCAGGGAAGCTGGGAGCACACAGGTGTCGTTCCTTGGAGCTGCATATCCATGAATAACCTTCCCTTTGTGACTAGAGCAGCTCAGATCCAGGCTCCTCAGCCCCCAGCCCTCACAAAAATAATTTCCAAGAAGGCTTTAGAACCACAGCCTCTCCCCATGCACCCCACTATGCTCAGAGGAGGAATGCTCCCTCTTCCAGCACACCTTGCTGGGGCTCACTCTTTACATTTGGCAAACCTGAGCTACTCTGGACACAGCGTGGTCCTTGCAGCAGGCTGCTGTTGGCTGTGCTTCCACAATTCCCAGCAGGTAAGCAATTCTGTGGTTTAGTTGGGGTTTTTTTTCCTGGCAATATTTTCCTGCTTAGTGTCTGATGGTCTAAAAGCTCCCAGGGACTTTGGCAAACTTGCCTGTGCAAGAACTAATCTGTGGTTTACTGAAACACAGCTGTGTGTAGTGTTGAATGCAGCTATGAGTTTAACACAGGACAGTGACTGGAAGGGATTTATCCAGCTGAAAATGCCAAGTGTTTAAATATTAACGGATGAAAATTAATAATTTGTGTGTGTGTGAAGCGTGCTGTGTTAAAGCAAGGGCTCAGGGAAGTTGTATCAGTGCTACTGTTAGCAAAACATGCTGATTTTAGTTGGTCCTCTTGGAAACAACCCTCTGTAAAGCAGAACTGATGGATGTGAGAGAAAACTCAGCAGGGTTTGCTCGTCACTAAATGTGCTCTGCTCCCTATTTGGACTGACTGTCTCTTGGCTTTATGCTCTTTCACGGTGTAATAAAGCCAAAGTGCTCTTCATCTTGTAGCACAATTCCTGCCTGAGAACTTGTGTTTCCTCAGTGCCTGCCAACAGAACAGCCTCTGGGCAGAGGAGATGCAGCTGGTTTATGCAAATGTTTTTAAGTTGTAACTTAAATGGTTGAAATGTGCATGGTGCCTCTTCTTGATGGCCAGAGCACACTGGAAGAAACCTACTCTGCTTCAAAAAAAAAGCAGTGTTACCTGATGCTTTGCTCTCTAGTGATTGCAATAGTTGATTTCAAAAACAATACAAAAAAAAATCCTTGTTGTACTTAGATGTTCTGGCTGGAGCTGACTTGCCTGACAGGGACCAAATGCTGTGGGCAGCAGCTGAGTAACTCATTAGGAAAACGAAATTAAAAGAAACAGACATGTTTTCAAAAATACCTCTTTCTGGTCTTCCAAATGATCATCTCAACCAATTTCCTATGAGAATTTTTGTCTCGCTGTATATTATCAGACTGTAAATGGAAATTCTGACTACACAGCTTCCACATTTACAAAGGAAAGAAACCAAAGGTTTGCCTCTTACTGTAAGGTATTTTTTCCCTGACTCCTCCTATGCTTCTTTGTGATAAACATTTCAAGGCTGGGGTGGAAGAGCTCTTCACAACTGTCAGGAAGGAGAATTTCAGTGATTTATCTGGTGTCTGAGTGGAGAGTTCAGCACAAAACCAATTCTTTCATAGCTGGGGGGAAAAACCAAAGCTGGTGTCTTAGCCCTTCCCTGAGTCCATGAGGCACGTGGACTGCCTGGAGGGGAGGTATGGAGACCAAAAGCTGCAATATTTGCATAGCTTTTTCCCAGGTGGCAACAAATATCTGTGCAGCTGTAACCCACAAGATAGTCCTGCCCCGGGGAGTTTTGTGATCCAAATGGGTGAGACGGGGCAGAAGGGAAATAGGTGAAGTGAAATAGTCTGTTCTGTTGATCTATCCCTGCATATGAAGCAGGGTTTGTGTGCTTGGAGTGGTGCAAAGCTGCAGGCTCCTTTTCAGGGTTGCTTCTCTTGGGGTGTTTTGCCTGGATGCAAAGGAGATGCAAGGAGACCTGGCATGTGGGGGCAGAGCTGAGGTTTGGGGGGATCAGCAACCCTGCCTGTGTGTACCTCTTCCTTATGGAAAGAACAGGAGACATCTCTGCACTGCACCTCTTGGGAATGCCTGAGCCCAGATGAAGATTTATTGAAAGATGCTAGTCAGAGAGATTTGTTCTTTTAATAAAATGTGTTCCCCCATATCCATAAGCCCTGTTCCTGCTTCCTCTCTGCGCTGGAGGAATCAATCCATTTTTAAGCAGATTGATTTGGCTCTCAGGTTTTCCATGACCAAGCTCCCTTGCCAGACCTTCCCTAGGAGCATTTATTTTCTCGTGTAAGCAAGGACAATGCTGAGCTGTCCCCTTATGGCACGAGTACATCCGAGTCCTAGGCTTGGTGACATGGAGTGGGAACTTCAGGTACTTAGAGCTGGGGCAGCTGGTTCCAATCTGTGCTGAATTTATTGTATTGTCAGAAATGAATCTCCCCTCCAACCATGACACACAAATGGTTCTTGTTTTTAATTGGAGATATATGCATTTTCCAAATGTCCAGATAATAAATTAAGGACTGCGGGACAGACTCCAGATTAGATTAACTCCTAGCTTCAGTTTCCCAAGCCTCTCGACAAATCCCAAGAGTGTATTGCAGACAAATGAATCCCCCTCCCCACCTACTCCTCACAGAGGGGGAAATCAAAGGGGCTTGATTTTGAACTCTTTTGCCCTGTCCTGGTTATGGGAGATGCTGGAGCTGCTCTAATTTGCACTGTGCTGCAGAATCATGGAAAAGGAGCAGAATAGAAACACCAGAGCACAGGAGATGCCCATGGGTCCAGTCTTTATAAGGCTGGCTCTGCCTGGGCTTGGCTGAGGGCTCTGCCTGAAGGAGGTAAGAGGGACAGGTATGATTCCTTAGGTGATGAGAATTTCCATCCCTAGAAAAGACAGACCGTATTCCAGCTCAGCCAGGTGCTCTCCGCAAGAATTCCCCCGGAGGTGCTTGTGGTTTGGCACCTGGCGGTTGCAGAGCTGCAGCTCTTCCTCTCTGGGGCTGACCAGGGAATTCCTGTGCCTCCACACCTGCGCTGGAGGCCGGGCACCAGAGGTGAGGGCTGCCCTCCTGTCCCCTTGCTGCGGGAGCAGAGCTTTGAACCCCAACCTGCAGGGAGCTCTTCCAGGATAAAATGCCTGTCTCCAGATTTGCCAGTATCAAAGACAGAAACATCACTCTCTGAGCCAGTCTTCCTGAAAGCTCTGTCTGCCCAAGCAAAGGCGCAGCAGCTGCTTCCCCTCTCCCCTCTGCCAAACAAAGGCTGCCACAAGCAAAATGCTTCAGCCCTGCACAGAAGGGTGGGCCTGGCTTGACATCCTATCGGATTTCCAGGCGGCCTTTCTGAAGAGTTGAAAGGGATAAAATAAATTCTCCGCTGACTCTCTGTCATGCTCTGGATCAGCTCAGAGCTACGCTGAGCTATTCCCAGAAACCTGGGAATAACTGCAATTACTGTGTCGGTGGCCCAGTCTCCTGTGTTGCTTATTGTTGTGCCTAATCTTGAGATTCATTAGAGCCTGGCTCCTGGAAAAAAAAGCTGTCTGGGAAGAGAGACCACAAACATGCCTCCTTAGTAGAGGAGCTGGGGGGAAGGCTCTTGCTGCAGCCTTGAGGGCTGGCCCACCAGTGAAGGGCACAGTAGCTGTAGTAAAAAGTTCCGCTCAACCCTGTCTGAGAGCATAAGACAACTCAAAACAGCAGCTGAAAATGAAATAAATTCTTCCCAGACCTTTTCCGAGGCCGTTAACTGCATGTCCTCTACCAAAAATTTCCATAACCCCTTTACTTAAGGGCTTCTCTCTACAGCAAACCACACTACTTACTGAAATACTAAGTAGCTTCAGATGTCTGAATGCCTGGAATGAATGGCAGATCATTATCTGGGAATGAATGACTGTGTTCAACGCTCCTGTTTTGGGTTCCCTGTCTCATTCTCTGACTAAAACTGTGGCGATAGACTCTACCACAGCCCTGAGAAAAAACAATAGCAGCTGCAATTATGCCCTGATCTTTTACAAAAGAAGTGGTGTTTGTATAAAGCTATTTCTCATCCTGTCATTGTTTTATACTGTTTGGGTAGACTAGATAGTTTGTGTGAGAGATTCAATATTGGAAGCAGACACAAACCCAAATTTCCCCTAGTAAAGCTGAAACAAGATATCTGAGGAGTTTTTCATAGGGGAAGGTATCCTGAGGTAAAATGAGCAATGCAGAATAATTTTTAAGCGTTCAGGAAGAAGAGTAATCTGAGGAAAAATGGCACCTTGTTAAAGATGTGAAATTGTAACAGATAAGTAACAGAAATCTGGACAGATAAGAGGCACAGATGAAAAGCAAATCAGAAAACCAGTGAATAGAAGCCAGTGGAGAACTACCAAGTCCTGTTCAAAATCCTGCCATGACAGAAGGTTCACAGGCAAGTGCTGCACGTCATTACAAAATACTTGGTCCAAGACAGTTGGGTCATTCCCTGCAAGCAGGATAACACACTTTTCCTGGGGCAAGCCAGTAGAAAGGATGGAAAACTGTGAAGGGGGAGAGGGAGTAACAGGCAGTGTACATGAGACATGTCCACCATCAGGTTTTTCAGAGGCACTGAATGCAGTTAGGAAGGAAGTGAGGTAGGAAGTTGCTTGCCCAAACTATAGATTGAGGTCTTCTGACAATTTTTGTATAATGTTTTACATGGAAAATGGGAGGGAGAGAGGAACCACGGGTTAATCACCCAACAAGCATTTTGTGTGCTGCCTTGCACCAGAGATAGACAACAACGAGTACCAGCAACCAGGACAACTTGCACCACAGTCTGTGATCAGACTGCTCCGCAGGGATCTCCTGGAGCAGAGAGTCTTCAGGGCAGAGCTGGACACAGAACTGGTGTGTGTTTGTCCTGGGGAGCCCTCCTCCCACCCGGGGATGCCCTTGTCTTAGGTGTTGTTCAAACACAGCTGCTGGGGGCAGGGAGAACGTGAGCAGCCAAGGGCTGAGCACACGTTGATGGAGGAGTCCATCCAGGTCAGGCCCCGACAAAGGACTTCACATCTGTTTAGCTTGACCTGGCTTGCTCTGCCTGAAGCTTCTGACTTAGCCCTGCAGCTCAGGGGTATTGGGTTCAGGCAGCAGATGGGTAGGAAGGTAAAAACAAAGTGGAAATGAGACTTGAGCTTTAAAATTAAGACAAACTCCAGAATAGGAGATGCTGCTGCTCCTCAAACCTGAGTTATCCACAGCAAAGCTGCAGTGTCTGGTCTTCTCTGTGTCTAAAATGGCTCATGTGAGATTGCTTTATCTCAGCCATGAGTCTGGGGGTGGGAAACACAGCCCAAAACCCTCTTCCTTCAGCAGAGCAGAATTCCTTAGGCAGCGAGGAAACCCGGCCTGGTTCCCCTCGAGGAAACGGGAGAGCCGAGGCACAATGCAGGCAGGGGCACCGCCGACTCCCCGCGAAGCCGGGATTTCTACCGGCCCTGCCACGGGAACGGGGGGGATTCAGCCCTGCCGGGCCTCGGGAAGGAGACGGGACAGGCACAGGAGTTTCGGTGCTGCTGAGAAACAAGTGCCATAGGAGGAGGGCCAGGCTGAGGGGTCCTTTGTGGAGGAGCGCAGAGTGAGGGGAGCGCCGGGCTCTGATGCCAGGACACGCACCCCATGGTTAGTGGGGAAAGCAGCTGCCTAGAGCCATGCCCGGGGGGGCGGGAGGGACGGGGAAAGGGGAAATCTGTTTGTTTCCAGCCCTAAACTTGAGCCAACCCTCTGCGGGGGACGAATGTGGAGGGATGAACGTGGTGGGCAGCTCTGGGCGAACCCCCAACCAGGGAAGTGCGCTGCTCCCCCGTGGTCCTTCTGGTGATGCTGGGACCCTCCTCACGCATCCTCACACCCCCAACAGCCTTTTGTTACTGCCAGGCACGGCGAGCGGGCAAAGCCTGGTCCTCGGGGTCAGTTTGGGGGAGAGGCGACGAAATCCCCTTCCCAAGAGTGAGGGAGGGAAGCGGGGGGATGCCGGAGCCTGGAACCTGAAACCTGCGGGG
>VZTX01015528.1:35700-51465 GCA_013400915.1 Pardalotus punctatus
CGGGACGGGACGGGATGGGATGGGGGCCGGGCGCTCCTCGGGCCCCGCCGCGCCCCGCCTGCCCCTCGCACCGCCCTGCTGCCGCCGCACCCGGGGCTCGGAGCTCTCTCGCCGCTCCGTGCGGCTCCTTCCGAGCCCCCGCAGCGGCCCCGGCACCGAGAGGTCCCCGCGGAGCCACCCGCGCTGCCCCTCGCTCCCGAGCGGAGCACAAAAACCCTTTTGCTACCCGAGTCCTCCTTCCTGCCCCTTACGGGCAAGCTCTGCTTCCCAGGGCATCCCTCTGCCCGGGCTGGAGCAGCCTGTGCTCCGTGCTGGGACAAAGCTGCCCAGGACACGGGGAGCTGCTCTTGTTGGGGTGGTGGTTGAATCACAGAATCCTAGAATGGTTTGGGTTGGAAGGGATCTTAAAGATCATTTCTTTCCCATCCCTGCCATGGGCAGGGACACTTTCCACTAGACCAGGCTGCTCCAAGCCCCGTCCAACCTGGGTCTGAACACTTCCAAGGATGGGGCAGCCACAACTTCCCTAGGCAACCTGTGCCAGGGCCTCACCACCCTCACAGGGAAGAACTTCTTCCCCATATCCCATCTATCCCTGCCCTCTGGTAGTCTCACTCCATTCCCCTTTGTCCTGTCACTCCATGCCCTAACAAAACCATCTTCCTCCAGCTCTCTTGGAGCCCCTTTAGGCACTGGAAGGGTCTCTAAGGTCTCTTGCCCGCTCCCTTCTGGGTCGCCCCTCGCTGTGCTGGTGGTCAGAAGGCAGCTTTTAGCAAGATGCTGCCGGTATCCGTGCTGGCACACCTCGGCCCTCCCGGGAGCTGCCTGCTGTGATCCATGGACACGGGCTGTGCAGAAATGGCATCAAGGTGTCCCCAGCCCGGGGCGGGCAGCTGGGGAGCAGCGGTTCCTGCCTGCCAGATGTGCTGTAATTACTGTGGGGAGGCGATCCGAGTCCTCACTGCTCCCTCACCAAGCGTTTCAGCCTCAAGGTGGAGGGAGGGGAGAGGAAAGACAGGGATGTCAGCAGGGGGGACGGCCGGGGACTCCTGATCAAAGCTGTTTGCTGGCAGGGAGGGGCAAGGGGAGGAGGGGGCATCTGCTTCTGACCCAGCCGGAGAAAATGAGGGTGAGAAGCACTGACAAAGAACACGGTTGTGCCTACAAAAGCAGGGAAGGGACAAAAGCTTCAGTCAGTTCCTGGCTGTGCTGCCCTGCCGCAGCCCCGTGTAGTGTTTCTCCGGAGCCAGCTCCTGCCTCGCAGATAAGCAAAGCTGTGGAGAGGCACGGAGGTGCGGGGGAGGCTGTGTCTAAGAAAACGGGGGCTGGCTGGCTCCAGCTGAGCGAGTTTCAGTGTGTCTGACCTTCTTCAGCCCCTCTCACAACCAGTGTCCG
Source organism: Pardalotus punctatus (assembly GCA_013400915.1). Lineage (NCBI taxonomy): Eukaryota > Metazoa > Chordata > Aves > Passeriformes > Pardalotidae > Pardalotus > Pardalotus punctatus. The sequence continues at coordinate 37,096 of VZTX01015528.1, forward strand.
CGCAGCAGGCCTGGCAGGCAGAAGCAGGCTGTGCCGCACAGATGATTTGGAAAGAGGGATCTGTGGGAGTGTGAGAGGCAAATCCAGGTGGCCTTTGATGCTCTCCCCTCCAGGGCCCCTCTGTGCCCCCCTCTCCTGACCCTTCCTGCTAGTCCTGCTTTCATCCCCTTTCATCACTCATGAGCCTCCTGTGCTCACAGGGTGATACAAGTGCAGCGTGGAAAGCAGAAAGACTGTTTAAAATGCTGCTTGTCATTTCACATCCTGAGTTTAGGCAGTGTGGTTGTCTTCTAAAGGTGCAGGAGGTTTTGAATACTCTTAGTCAATGTGGGAACAAGGATATAGGAGATAAACGTTCCCTTGTAGTCTTGAGATGTCCCCCACAGTAACCAGTGTATGGGAAGGTTTGATAGTGTTACTTAACTGATTAATACATTTTAAATCTTCTTAACAAAGCCACCACAACTTACTCCCAGTCTCCTAATCATTTCCAATCCACCTCTCCCAATTCCTGTTTTTTCCCCTACTGTCTTTATTCAGACCATAAAGTAAAGCTGCCACTTTGTAGCTGGGCCACCCAGTTCTGCTGTGGGATACATGATGTGTGTGATCAGACCGAGCTGGCATGTGCAGCAGCCCTTTGTGCTTTCCATTCAGCCTGACCATCATGAGGGGCTTTTCCCCAGTTGCTTCCCAGTTCCATGTGCCCTGTTAACAGAAAGCAGGTCTGTACTGCCACCAGGCAATGTTTAAAGGATTCCCTGGGCTGAGGATCTCCCCTGTACCAGCACCCATGGTTTCATCCCAACAGTCTCTCCATGGCCAGTGTTTTTCATTTTGGGATGCCAGTCCTCTTTGGACACAAGGGACTGATTCACACTCATCCCCTGCCCTCTGGAAGTCACCTGGGATTATTTCAGCCTCTTGTTTCATTGAATTTGGTTCCATTGGCCAACTGTTTCTCCAAAAATCTTCCAAAACAGAGACAGGAGGGGAATCAAAGTGTATGGCCTCTGGCAAGGAGGATCAGTGTTTGTGGCTGCTGTTGCATCAGGTCCTGCAGGGCTGCAGTAGATCATCCTCTAACATGACCTGAAGGGATTTATTCTGCTCACAACTCACCCATCATTGTGGGAAGAGGCCAGGTCTGCTCCTCTGTGGGCATTGCTGTGACCTGATAATCCTTCCTGGAGATATCTGAGTGGTCCCTGGGCTGCTGGGGCAGAGGATGGAGCAGACCTCAAAGGATGTGTGCCGTGGGGAGGCTGTTTCCATCCCTTGCATTGGACTATCCTGATGTCTCTGCTCTGGCTCCCAGAGGATCCTCAGCTCTTGAGTGCCCTCACAAGGGATCTGCAGAGCCTCTCCTCAGCCTCAGCATAACTGCACAGTCCAGCTACAGCAGGGAGAGGCCAGTGGGATGCCTGCCGTGCCTCAGCCCCAGCCCTCTGTGGGGAACACACTTTTAAGCTGCATTCTTCGAGCCTTTTCTTCGCAGGCTCTTCGATCCACATCCCCCAGGCTGAGGCCAAGCTCCTTGGTGTGGTTCATTGTACAGCTGCTTCCCCTGCAGAGTCGAAGGTGGGAAATAAAAACAGATTCAAGCTCCCAATATCTGCAAATCCCAATTACAATGGAGGTTTCGTAGGCTCAAAAGTGGCCCCCGAGGGAGCAGCCCTGTGGTGGCAGAGCCTGTGCATGGAGCTCCAGGCAGGTTAAGCTGCAGATGGCTCACAGAGGTTAAAACTCAACAGGGGAGACGTGGCTGAACTGGGTTCACTCCTCCTCTTTGTGCCCTGCCTTCTTCCAGCTCCAGCCCACGCTGGTGCAGAGGGCTGAGATGTGGCACAGTGTGCCTGTCCCAGGGGTAGGGATGCTGCAGGCAGCAGTGCAGTGCCACACCTGGGCAGCACTGGCTGGGCCACTTGTCATCCCCAGCACTTAAAGCCAATTACATCAGCTTGCAGGACAGCAGCACATTCACATGGATAATCAGTGCTAATTTTGTGGTGGAGCAGTCCAGACTGGCCTCCCAGAACCAGTTTTGCCCTTCAGTTGTGCTCCTGTGTGGTTTTCAAGGTGATTTTTAGGATTTTTGAGCATCTCGTGGCAGCACATCCTTCCCTGCAGAACTGCTGCTGCAGAGATTGGGGCTTTAAAAAAAGGGGCCCTTGGGAAGGGGGGTGCATTGTTTAATAGTGTCACCCAGTGGTCTCCCTTGCCGGGGCTCTGCAGCTGCTGGGCCTGTGCCCCAGGGAAGCACATGCAGGAGCACAGGAACTTCCAAACCAACCCACAGTCTGGGAAGAAGGGAACTGGAATCCCTGTCTGGGAGAAACCTTGCTGGGGGTCCAGTGCACCCTTCTGCCTCTGAGTTTGTTTGTTTACTTTTGGATTCACATGCAAGACTTAAAAAAGCAGCCTGGTTTTTGCATCCAGCGTCGCTGCACCTGGTAACACTGGATTTTCACGTGAATCTTTGGGGTAGGACCAAATCTTGTCCTCTGGCATCAGACAACAGGAGATGGGTGATGTTTACTTCTGGCAATCAACCACATGAACATCTATGTCAAAGCAGATGCCAATGTTATGAGTATTAGGTTGTCAGGGACTGAAGAAAATCCAAAATAACAGGGTAAATCCTCTTTTCCTTTTTGTTTTTTCCCCAGCCCTCTCTTAGTTTAGGCTAGAGCTGGGCAAAATAATTAATCACAAAAGTAAAACTTTGTGTGTGCTGAGGAGGTGGAATATCAAGTGGAACCAACCTGTTGAAATATTTGCTTTTTGTACTTCTAAAACATTTCAGTTGTCAGTGGATTTCAGTTTCATTTATTATCATAAAGTATTATGCAAACCCTAGTATATTTCAGCCTGGGTTGAATCCAGCAGCTCTTTGGGGGTTTGTTTTTAATTTTGCCTCAGTTGAAAAAGCTGCAAATATTTGCCCCAAAAAACTGAGAAAAAATATTGCTTAGAGTTTTTCCAGGAAAAGCAAATATTCACTTAATTTGCATAACTACAGCCCTGACTTAAATCAAACCTTGTCCAATATGATCATCTCTTTTGCTTAATGAAAATAGCTAGGAAAAAAGATTGGAATACAGTAAGACTCCAGTCTGACTTTCCTGGCTTCTTTCACAATCTCATCATTTATTTTTTAAATAGAAGTCGTGTTTCAGAAGCAAGCAGATACTTTGTCTTTAAAAAGCCATAAAAATATCTCTGTATTGGAAGAGCTCAGGTGAGTGATGCCTTCAGTGATGGCGAGTTGCCTTTGCATACCTGGCTATGCATTACAAACACAGCATGTAAAACTGAGAGAGAGAACATTAAAATACAGATTTCCATCAGAATATTGGCATAGCATGATTAATGCTCTGCTGGTTCCTGCATCGACACCCATACTGAACCGTGCAGAGCAGGACACAGTGTTTCTCTTACCAAAGTAGTGTACAGCAATAGAAAAGAGGGAGGGGAAAGAGCAACCTGTATCGCGTACCAAGCCGTGCCCTGGGCCCCAGCAGGTAGTTCTCACATTTAGCCCAGTGTTTGCCACGGTAAAAACCCCTGTGGTCTTGTCTTCACACCCCCAACCAACCAAAAAGTCTGTTCTTTGGCCAGAACGTGAACAACCAACCCTCCCTTTTCCTTTGTTTTGTCCCCTCCTCCACAGTAATGGCCACTAATCTCCTGAGACAGGTCAAGGCACGCGGCAGGGGGAAAGAAGAGACAGGCTGTGGTTTCAGGGTGCAGGGCTGCACCTCCCCGAGCCACTGGTGGGACAGATCAGCAAGGCACTGTTGGCAGGAGACTCATCCAACACCAGGGTCCAGTTGCTGTAAGGAGCACCCAGAAGTGCAGCTCCTAAAAAACATCGTGGTGGTGTGGATTTGCTCCTGTTTGGATACAGAGCCTGGCTCTGCAAGGCCTCGGTCTGGGCTGCTGCTGTGGAAATGAGCCACAATTTGCTACAGCTGCTCCTTCTGCACAGGCACACGGGCTTGGCAGCTGGAGCTGCCTGACGGGTTACAATAAATGCCATGACCTGCACCTTCCCTCCAGGTGTTCCCTGAGTTGGCTGCTCTGCCCCACAGCACCTGCAGAAACAGCGTGCAGGGGCACCACAGTGTTTCCAGGACTTGGATTTCTCTTCCTAGGATGCAGAAAAGGCGGCACGGTAAGAAACTAACCTGCTTTGTCAAGGATTTTTAGTGTTAATGGCAGGGATTTTGTCTTTACCAGCTAACTCAGCTCTGCTCCTACTTGCTTTGGCAGATGCCAGAGCTCCATCTGCCTGGCAGGGAGGCAAATGTACCCTTGGAGGGCAAGGACCTGGTGTGCTACCCCACATGGCTTGAAATAGCAATGTTAACATCTACATTCATCAAATCACCTGGGGAGAGGCTGCAGACGGCTTCCAGCCTTGCACACAAATCAGAGATCCAGGTGAAGAACAATCTGTCTTATGGAACCAAAGCATCAGCCCAAGGAGAGAGTCACAGCCTTTGTGTGGCAAAGGGATCAAGTGGACATTTTTTAGAAAGAGGTAGCATTAAGTTTCACTGTATTATTCATTTTTTTTACCTGTGCAATCCCTTGAGGCTTCACTCTATCAGGGAGACAGTGACTGTTTCATTGCTGTCTGGTTTTGGAGCTTGTTCTCTGGCACATGGGATCCCCTCATGGGGATTAGCATAGTATCCAAGTGCTGACAACCTGAAATGTCTTGTAATTGCCATTTAGGGGATCTCTGAATTGCAGGTTTGCTTGAAGATCTGGGCTTTGCCTGGTGTCAATCAGGCTGTGCAAGTGGGACTCTTTTGGGGCTGACTGGTCAAACCCTTGACTGGCAAACTGCTTTTCTTTTTAAGGCATGCCTTCAAAATGTTGGGCTTTGAGGAATTTGACCTTTCTGTGTTCTAGCAGCTCTCTGGATAAAGTATGTTGTGAGACTGCTGTACGCAGCTTTAGCAAGCTGAGAGGCAGGGAGAGATGAAAGAGCTACTAGATCACTCTGCCTTTCTGTCTTACTAGCTGTGTATTAGACTACTGTGTACTAGATTTATTTGTCTATTTCTTGATAGAAATGCAACCTGCAAGGTCCTGTTTCCCCTCCTGCCTCCCCACACATTGATGTTTTCCTGTGCAAACCAGCAGTCTAAAATACCCCCTCTTCCCACCTGCCAGAAGGAAGCACGTGTATCACCTCCAGGACTCAGCTGCCCAAACAGCCTGGATCAACTTGCACCTGTCAAACTCTTCCCAGGAATCTACAAGAAACAAACTGAAGAAAAGTAACACCAGTTGTGCCTCTGCCTAACCTAGAGCCAGCCACGACCATCTTTCCAACCTTCCTCAGGGCTCTGGCCCCCTTTGTCCCTCGGGTTTGGCATAGCAGCCCCCCTCCTCGATGGTCTGCACCGGGTGGATGGGGAGGACCAGGTGGGAGATGCGGCTCCACAGCCCACTCAGCTTGTCTGAGTCCATGTGGTCGTAGGAGCTGGGGGTCCTGGTGCTGGTGAACTTGGCCCAGAGGAAGTCACGGACCCTCTCCTCCACCTGCCGGAGGCTGATGTGGCTGTCCAGCACGTCCTCCTCCAGCAGCACCGTCAGCAGCAGGGCCACGTCCTTGAAAGCGGCGCTCTCGTGGTCACAGTACTTGTAGAAGATGAGGGTGGCCCCCGCCGGCAGCAGCTCGAAGCGGTGAATCACCGCGGCACGGCCACCGGCCTGGAACGCCGAGCTCAGCTCCGAGTCCACCTCCAGCTTGGCCCGGTCGCTCTGGAGCCTGGCTTTATCCCTGCCATCGATCTGCACCGTGCTGCCGTGCAGGGCGGCCGAGTAGGAGTCGGCCACGCGGGTGCTGAGGCATCGCAGGGTCCACTCGCCCCTGCGGGCGGCCGTGAGGATGATGATGGCCGGCTGCGTGTGCTGGGATGCGTTCAGGTGCTTCTGCAGGAACTTGCGCCCGCGAAGCCACAGGTGGGGACTCTGGCCCGGAAACGTGTGCTGCAGCTGGTCAAACTGGGACAGGAATGCCTCCACCGTGGGGTTCTTGCGGGGCTGCTGGGAGCTGGAGGTCGGGCTGCCAAAGCAGAATATGCAGAGGCCGAACACGACAAAGCCCATGATGACAAGCCCTATTCAACAGGGGAGGGACACGAGACAGGGAACAGGAGTCAGTCCCAAGTGACCTGCAGTGATGTGCTGGCAAGTAGCTATAATGGCTTTTTCCCCTCTCACACCTTCCTCCCTGCACTAGGAAAGTGGAGCAGGTTGGCCAGGAAAGGTGAAGGGGCTGCTGGCTCTGTGTTGTGAGAGCCACACTCCTATGCAGCAGGAGAGGGGGCTGCAGCTCCAGGGATGAGGGCAAGGCTACAGCTTTGTGCAAAACTTCCTGAGGAAATTGCAGCTGCCCACAGGCTTTTTTCTCTTTTCCCCTTCTCTGTTTTCTTTAAGGTCTGTGGCCATTCAGATTACCACGTATGGAGGGAGGTGTCGGACCCAGGTAAGGTGCTGTGTCCACTGCCCTCCTCCAAGGGATGTGTGAACAAAGGCCACGGCACTTCTGCTCAGAAAACAGAGGACAGTGAGGTCCAGACACAGTGGCTTCTGTCCCTCTCCATGGTAAAGCAGAGTCTCTTTCTAACAGGAGAAATGTGTGATGCAGATCAGGATCCCTGTTCCTGCTTAGAGCCCAGGACACAGAGCAGGGCTGGGGAGGGGGACCCTCAGCATAGGAGCCCCCCCAGACCTCCCAGGACATCCCAGGGCACTCCCAGCACTCTGAACACAATATGCCAGCTTCTGAGGCTGAAGAGCTGGAAGGAAAGCTGCTACTTTAGCCTCAAACTGAGCCTATATTTAAGGGGATGTTTTTCACCCAAACCCTCAGAAAAGGCTGTGAAAGGTCCCAAGAGAGAAGAGCAATTAAATGTACTTCATTACTTGTTCCTGGAGGATCAGTGCCTTCTGGTCGATGAGTAACATGCAAGGGAAGCTTCTTTTCCTCACCTGTCCACATGAGGAATTCTTTGGCCTTCTCCTGCTTTGTGTTTTGGGTGGTGATGTTCTGCAGGCAGGACTGAGTCTCTGGGTTTGGGGCTGTGTCCCCTGCAGTAAGAGAAAGAAATGTGCCACTTGCTGCTGAGGGAACAGGTAAATGGAGCTGTAGTAAGAAAAGCAGGAGCTCCCAGCTGAAGGAAGAGTTAGAAGTGAATATTGCTTTGAGTTAATACTGCTCTGAGTCTTGGCTCTCTGCTATTTGGGCTGGGCAAGGAGAAAGACAATGCAAAGTGCACTGTGGCTTCATGCTTTTCAAAGCAGGACAGGAGCCAAAGAAGAGAGAAAGAGAGAAGCCAGTTTATTTCTTATAACTTCTTTCCTGCTTTACTCCAGGGAAGTGACAATGGCTACCAGAGATCTCACCCAACCATTGTTCTAACACCTATGGGAAGTGTAGGCCTGGGCACAGTGGAAGAGCAGCAGTGTGAAGCCACCAGCTCACCTTTTGGTCTTTTCCTTAATGTGCCTTGGGATCTGGTCTCCTGTGTTTCTTGCTCTCTGGGCACCTCTGGCTCCCAGTCTGGGAGAGTGGCACTGGTGCTCTTCTCTGCCAAGAGGCCCCAGGAGACATCTTCCACACCAGTCACATCCAAATGTGTCGTTTCACTGTCAGAGCTCTGTGCCTTGCTTGTTGACGAAGCATCTTCCTCTGCTTTGTAGGGGCTTTTACACTGCCCCGTTGTCTCCTGGTGCTCCCATGTCTCCTCGTGGACAGGGCTGTCTCCTTTGCCATCCACATTATCATGGCCCAGCCCAGCTGTGGGGAATAAAATTCACAGACCTACTCTTAGTCTCTTGTAGCCTAAGAATCAACAACTCTTTCTCTTGCTCTGCCTCCTCTAAGCCAAGGCCTGAGTTACCAGCATTTTGAAAATGCTGTATACAGGGGTGGGGAAACACTCACCTTCATCCAAGTCTTCTTTCTCCTGGGGTCTTTCTGAGACACCTTCTCTTGTCTTCTCAGATTCTTCCAACAATACTTCAGTTTCCTGAGGAGCCTTCTCCTCTACTGTGGGACCGGCTAAACCCAACAGTGTTGTCTCTCCTGAATCAGCAGTTGATCCACACACTGCAGAGTTCTCCCCTGGTTTGCAGGATGTCTCAGGCCACCTGCTTGTCACTTGGTGCTCAGGTGTATCCTGGGTGGGCTCTTGGTGCTCAGGTGTATCCTGGGTGGGCTCTTGGTGCTCAGGTGTATCCTGGGGGGGCTCTTGGTGCTCAGGATGCTCTGCTGTGCTCCCCACCTCACCCTGGGCTGGTCCAGCTGTTGGGATCAGAGTTCACAGGCCCAGTGAGCCATACAGGAGTCAAGAATGCCCAGTGCTTTACCACTGCCCTTATAACTCTCAGTTCTGGCACTGCAGAAACATCCACCCCCAGTGAGACAGGAGAGAGAACAGAGTGACCAGAAGTGAGAAAACTCATGGGTTGTGATCCAAACATCTGAGTGGGTGAAGGGAAGGGGGGAATCAGGATCGATACAAAGGCAGTCACTCACTACCTCCTACAAGCAGATGGATGCCAGAATGGCCACCTTGGAAGCCACCCCCTTCTCTCTTTCTTCCTGTGCCCCAGTTTTGATGCTGAGCATGGTGCTGTACTGTACTCAACAACTCTCTTCCCACCTTGGGTCCCTGCCCAATCTTCTGCTCACCCCAGGGTATTTGCTTGGCAGGGGGAGAAAGCCTTGATTCTGTGCCAGCACTGTTCAGCAATAGCCAAAACACAGCTCTGTTATCAACATTTTCCTCTCTAAACCCACAAATCCAAACCACAGCCCTTACAGCTGCCATGCTAAAGTTAACTCGGTCCCAGTTTATGTCCTAGGTGGGGTGGGCAGGCAATTCCTTCATTAAGTGGTAGGATATGTTACCACATCTTCCCCAGATAGTGGGTTTTCACAGATAGCGATAGAACTGAAGAATCTCTGAGGCTGTTGTTGAGTACAGTTATGCCAATGCACTTCAATCATCTGTCTGAATGTAAATTATAATTCTGCTTGTGCTCTGTCTCTGTTTCTGTCCTGGAGCTGCTCTCCCAAAGAGCTATGGCAACACATAATTAAAAACAAACACTGAAGCATAATTCAATAGAGAGATTCTGAGACTGAACAGCATTTGTGACATATTCCAAATCTCACAAAACCAAAATACAGCTCAAATTTCAGGCACTATTTGTAAAAAATTGCTTATGAATGATCAAGCACTACAATGACATAAATAATTAGAATAAACACTGATAAAAAGGGCAAGGAACTCCCAATTTGAAAAGAGAGAAAAAGCTGCAGTTGTCACTTGTCAGAACATGTTTTTTACATTCTTTTTTGCTGATTATTGCAGGAACACTTCTGACTATCTAGGACAGACCTGAGCTGGCGATGGCATCACTGTATCACTGACATACTCATAGGTACTCGTCATAACAAGGCTCCCACAAAATGTAAGTACGTGGTAGAAACTGAAGTATGAGGAACTTGGAAATATCCTGCTGTTCAAGCTGGGCATAAACTACCCCTTGCCCTGCCTCTTCCAGAGGTTTTCCAACCAGAGGTGCTGGAAAACTGGCTTTATTTAAGCATCTGTGGATGGGATGCACTAAGATACAGGGAAGAAAGCTCTTCCAGTTTTGGATCTCCCTCTTTAGCATTCCTTGTGCTGCCATCCTGGACACAGAGGCTAAACCTGTTGCACACAGGAATCAAAACTGAAAGTAACTTGTCCGTCTTTCACCCTTTGAAAAATGATAACTTGCTTTCATTGGCCTGGAGAAGATGGGATTCTTTTACTGGTTTATTTTTCCTTTGCAGAGGTTTCCAATGCCACTGTTGAAAACTGGTAGCAAAGGGATTTTTCTAGCAGAGGGAGTAAGCATAGGATTCACTTACCTCCAGGCAGATCCACGCTTGGATTTTCTTCCATTTTCTTTTCCTCCTGGAGCTCTGGTTTCTGCACTATTTAGTTTCACTTTCTCCAGTGCTCATACGGAGCTGTATCTCCCTGCTGTTCGAGGGGCAGACCAAGTCCTACCCCTGTCACAGGCACCATCCCGGCCCGGTCTGGGGAATTCCAACTAAACGCCCATAAACCTGATAAGCAGAAACACAGGAGCAGTGATTCACAGTGGAGGAGGCTCCTCCTCCATGATTCCCAAGGTGAAAATGGGCGGATGTCACCCATAACCATGACCCTTCAGCCCGTGGGCTGCCAGCTCTTTTGCTTCCCGTCAGTCCGGGGGTTAATGCAAACCGCATTTATCTCGGGACCTACCAGGGGCATGTGAAGCACTTTCTCATCCCGACGGACTGCGCTGTGCTCTGGGATAGCAGGCCTGGAGTCCGGGGCTCGGCAGGTGCCCCGGGTGCTTTTGGGCACCTGAACCTCACAGCCAGGTCAGCACAGAGCGATGACCCCGCTCCTCCCACCCCGCAGCTCCAGCGGGAGGGATCGGGGTGACTCGGCAGAAGAACCCCGCGGGCTCAGCAGTGCCTGGCCGGGGCTTGCGGACCCGAGCCTGACTCCTGCGCCCCTCCAGAGACAATTCCCCCCCGGCTAAAGCAATTTGGGAAGGGGCACAGACGGAGCGGGACTCGCTGGTGTAACCCGGGAAAGCTGATGGCTTTTCCAAGCACAACTAAGGCTGCATGGAAAACTCCCAAGAAACTTTCCCCGCTGGAGAGCGGTTGGTGCGGGTTTCTTCACAGAAATCACCAGCCCAGCCTCCTCAGCAGCTCCTCAGGCACAGGGGGCACCGTAACCCCCTGCACACACGGTTTGGGCTGTGGGGGTGCAGTCGCTGCTCTGCCGCCCGGCTCTCGTCCCTTCCCTCCCTGTTCCCGACGGTGACGCTCCGGCAGGAGAAGGAAGTCAGCAGAACAAAGTGGAGTCGGACGCTTACCCAGACAGGTTCGGAGCCGGTCAGGGCGGCGATCAGAAGCAGAGGGGTGGCAAGAAGAGGCCAGCGCTGGCCTTTCCCTTTGCCCTCCTTCCCGGAGGCCCTTTGGGAGCAGGACACCAGCACACACCCTGAATCCTCCCTGGAAACGTGACGGTGAACTCTGCCCTTCCCTGCCTCCCGGCAGCCTGCTGGGAGCTGTAGTTTTCCTTCCCAGTCGTTCTCGGGAGCGCTCAGGAAACAATAACTTCCCTTTTTTTGCTTGTATTTCCGCGACTCTGTGGTCGTGAGCTTTCCTTCACGCCCACTGCATGACTGGCAGCTTCCTGCATTAAGTAACAGTGTTGCGGGTTGAAACTACGAAACGGTAGTGGGGAGGGAACTGGTTTGAGAGTTGATTTAGGAAAAGTACTACAAGAAAAGCCACCCAAACACGTAGGTAGCAAAGCGCAGGCCCTGGAAATGTCACACTGCCAGTGCAGGGAGGCTGGGGAGGATGTGAAGTGGAGGGACTTCAGCATCAGCCTGGAGGGAAGAGGATGCAGAGCTCCCTGAAGTGGCCCAGAGACTGCAACCCGGGGAAAGGTCTGAGAGCGTGTGTATCAGCCCCTGGCCTCATTTGGGCAATGCTTTTCCAAAGAATTATGTTCTAACTTGTGGTGCCTGCACAGTGGCATGTATAGGCACGGGTGTGTTTCAATCCCGTCCCTATTCCCCCTGCCCAGGACACATTTCATGGAAAGCAGAAGCATGGAGCATACCAGGGGAAAGGCAGCAGCACAAGGAGCAGCAGAACAGAGACAGCAAACCCCCTGGAACTCAGCTTGCTGCCTTTTCACCAGCATCCCCAGAGGAGCCCAGCAGCAAATGGCTGAGACAAAACACAGGGAAAGGTAACTGAAATGGTGATGGAAAGGAGCGGGCACTGAGTGGCTGGGACTCTTCCATCTGGGGAGCAGAGGGCTGAAGGGGAGGATTTGACTAATCTATTTGATTCATTTCAATTTGACTAAGCCTTACTAGTACTTGAGGCACTTGTAAACCAGGTAAGAGGTTGGGTTCAAATGGGCAGAAAAAAATACTTCTTTATGCAGTGTGGAGGAACCCTTCCTGGTCCAGGGAGCAGAGAGGCAGCATCAGAGGGGTCAATAAACTGTGTGTACCGCATTACCAGGGGTGTCAGTGTGTGCACAGGTATCGACACTGCCACTGCTCATATCAGGAAGGTGGTGAGGTGAGGTGTGCTGGGCACAGCACATGCAGCTGAGGCAGAACTGCACCTTATTTCTGACAGCGGCTTCCTCTGTCACCCACAGAGCCTGGGAGGAGAAGTGGCTGTGGCAGACTCAACACATTTCCTTATCATGACCAACCTCTCACCAGGTGCAGCACAGGCTGTAAAACCAGAATGGAAAAGCAGGAAGGAAAAAGTCAGATGGTTGATCCACAGAGGCCAAGGTCACCTTGAGGCCCTACTCCTGGCTGCCATCCATCTCACGCCCTGACTTGATCTGCATCAGTGAGGAACAGCCAAGGAACAGCAGAGAGGAGCTGCAGGTGTCAATGGCTTCACAAAAACCCACGTATTTTCCATCCCTCTGTCCCTAAAACCATCCAGTCCCTTCAACACAGCAGGCAGTCGGGGCTGAGGGGCTGCCCTTTCCACAGAAGCACAGTGTCATGAAACTGGTGGCAAGTGTGTGACAAAATCAGGGGGTCGTTTCAGCCTCTCCCAGTTGAGAGTGTGGTTCTCAACAAGTTGTCTAGCAGGAAAATTAATGGGTTGGCCTAGGAAATGAAGTCATCACAAAACTGCTCCAAAAAAGGGTCTTGATACTATGTTATATTGATCTTTTTTTTCCTTGTAGCATCCATAAAGTCGTGGGATGGGAGCTAAGATACAGAATTGTAACATAGCAAATCTGGTCCTTTTTTTAAACTCAAGTTTGTGGGAGTATTTTATTTAAATAAGAATAATGTTTTCTCTCAATCTAAAGAAGAATCCAACAATGAGTTGATGATTTTTAAAGGACATGCTATGGAAATATTCACACAAGGTAATACTTCAGTAACTTTCTTTGGGAACTTTTGAATAAAATGATACTACTTGTAGCTGGAGTTCCTCTGGTCAAAAATCACAAGCCAGTCACTGCAGGTAATTTTCTACTTGATTTTGAACCACGTGGATGGCTCAGCTCTATTTGGACAACTCCTGATGTGGTATCTGTTACCTTCTCTTTTGTTTTTGCTTTAGAAAACATTGCTCAATGTGTGTGTTATGCTTTTAGGACTGAAAAGAATGACAATATTTACTGCTCATACAGTAGGAGGTATGTAAAACTCATCTCACAAATATTCACTTGCTTTTGGGTGAAACCGAAACATTCATGGTGTGTTAGTGAAGCATTAAGATATTTTTTGTTTTGAAATCTATGTCCAGAGAAGACAGGAACAGGAGTGGAGGCTGAATGGCACTTCCCTCACCCAGCCCTCCTGTTGGATTGCGTAGAACACGCACATGTCTACTCCATTTACAACCCCTCTATTTGCTTAGCAACTCATTTCCAAGGTGGTTTTGAGCTGCTTGCTGTCCTGGCACATAGAAGCATCCATGAGTGCCTGGTTATCCCAGCTTTGGGCAGACACAGACATTTTCTGAACTGGCTCAGCAAGCAGTCCAGGTGTGTGTGTGTGTGTGTGTGTGTGTGTGTTTGTGAAATAAGATGCTATTTCTTTGCTTAGCGACATCACAGAAACGTAGCACAGCTCATGTTGGAAGGAAGCTCTAAAGATCATCTGCTCCAAACTTCCACGGGAGAGGGAGTCTAGAGGAGATTGTGTTGAATTGCATCTTGAAAACCTCCAGTCATAGGAACTCTACCGCATGCCGGGGTAAAAATGCTTTATCCAGAACGCAATCAAATGTATTTTAAAATCCCTGTTTACCAATAATGCATCTGAACAAAGGGGGAAGAAAAATGAAATGCCTAGTAAGATTTTCTGGATCTGATTAACCAGAATGATTCCCTCTAAGGAACAGAGTAGCGTGAAGTTAGAGGATCTCACCTTCCTCAAAGTACCTCCTACTTTCCTCTCTGCTTTTAGTTGCTATTCGTGCTTATTTTACAGGATTTTCTGCCTCCGAGAAAGGCAAAACTGGCCTTGTTCCACTACGATCGGGCTGCACATCAAAAACGAGCAGGTGGGGAGCGGAGGCGCCGGGTCCGGACGGCCCTGGGGGGCCGCCCCCGCGGGGCCCCGCCGAGCTTGGGGGGGCCGCAGCCGCCGCGCATTTTTTTCACTGGGGGGCAGCAGCCGCGGGGCCGCGGGACGGGCGTTCCCCGGGCTCCTCCCGCCGGGCCCGATCCCGATCCGGGGCCCGGTCCCGGGCGGCACCGGCGCTCCGGGGCCATG